>JACBOW010000015.1:600000-1168519 GCA_014706105.1 Phytophthora quercina | reverse complement strand
CATGGTTGCTATATGTGACCACCTATATTTTTCAACGTTGGCTGGACTTTATATTTTATATTCATTCTATCAGGATGGACTTTATATCTACCCACATATAAAAAGTTGAAATTAATTAATTCAAAGATATCTGGAAAATGCCTTGTCGCATCCTCTCAGCCAGTGATAATAAGCTCTTATCGTTGATCTTGATCCACTCGAGCGTCTTACCGCGATGCTTCCCAAACCCAATTTCAGTTTTAGGGAGCACGTGACAAGCCGAATCAGCTTTATCTGCGTCGGATATTTTTACACTCAAATAACCACTGAATGTAGTGATCAGCAACACCTATAAGCGATTCTGGGGTTTGTTTGTAATATTTCCTAAACGTCAGTCGCTCCTCGCTGAACGAAGTTGTGGCGCAGTCTCAGCAATCCTTGCAAAAGCGATATCGGCACTGTATCGCTTTTGGCAATCGGCTACATTTTTGTAGTGAGCACCAAATATCTTAATGCATTCACATCCTACAGAAATAGTGATTTTCGTCTTTATCAAAAATTAGGTAGTGCTTTTTAATTGAGGTGTTGCAGTAGCATCTTGGTTTTACGTTGGGTCGGTAGTTAGGACGTGGATATAACCAATCACATTCCACCCCTCCTCCCCTCAACCGAACGCCAATACCACCTCGACGAGTAGGGCGGCTACTAAATTTTGGATCTTTATGTTTTGGCCTCGACCATTATCTATATCTAGGCTGACTTTTTATCTGAGATAATTGTTTTAATTAATTAAGTTCGCTTTCGCATTGGTTAGGTTCGATTTTGGTCTTGCACGAATCTGGTCTCTATTCTTGTCGTCGTACCCCTTTTGGTAGGATAAACGAGGCTTTGCGAGTGCGCTGATAGTAGCGCTTCTGCGCCGCCTTAACGCGCTCCTTATTGGCTCTGGTGAGTATGCCATCTTACTATATTATTAACTTTATATTTATCAGAGTAAAATAAAAAGCGTAAAACTCATTCCTTGATGCAACATGCCGGAGCTAGAATTAGCTGAAATAACTAAACGTGGGAATAGATCAGGTCACCTGCCTAGCCACAGCACGTGCCATCTCAACGTCGGGACCTAACATACTTGCGATATCATAGTATCGTTCGATGCTCTCACGAATCCCGCCACCTTCACCACCCTCTCCGATGGACGGCAGCACATTCGGTAGCTTCTGTCGCTTCACGGGATCTTGGAAGTATGGCAGCTGGATCTCGGTATCAGCAGTCGGAGACTGCGCCAATAGCGTCCTGATCACCTCGAAAGCCTCGCCTGGCTTCTTGATGGTCGCTTTGTGGATGCGGCCAGAGTTGTCTTTCCTCTCGGAGACCCAGAAGAACAGCCACTTTCCGTTCAAATCAGTAGAGTGCCATCACTGGGTTGTCGACGAGGAGATCCAAACAATCAGCTCCGACAATGCCTGGAAGTCCGAACTTGCTTTAACGTCTCTTTTCACTTCAATCAGCATCTTCTCCAGGCAAATACTGCACATCGATGGGTTCTCCTCGACGAGATCACTGAGTATAGGGGAGATCCGTGCGTCCAGCGAGATCAATGTCGCGACCAGGAACTGAAACGCTGAGAATGTCTTGGCCTTTTCCACGCCAATCACGCACAGCTGCTTCGCTTTAAGCACACCGCCAATGTTGCGCTCCACGTGCTCGCGATACCGTTTTCGCTGCATCTCCTCGGTGAGGCTGATCTCTTGACCGTCTTCATCGATAACGCTCTCCCGTGAATCCGTCAACCGGTCCCCTTTCCAGCATCAACTTGGACTGTGCGCACAGCTTCCACCCGAATGTTTAAGTCTTTCAGAAGCTTCTTGCCCTGGATCGAACCCACATTTGAGTGGACATATCGCTTGCGTTTGGTCAGCACAGTGTTCGCGTGGATTTCGTGTACCTCTTTGGCCAGTTGAGCCGTCGTGGAAGTCTCGCTCGCTGAACCACCAGCGCCCTCCGGAACCACCACCAGCAGCACGTGGACGAGGACCTTTCAGCTGCAACATCTTCCTTCGTGACTTGGATCTGCGTCTTCCTCCGATAAGCCTTCTGGTGCGCTCCCGCAAAATTCAGCGGCGTCAGACCACTGGTGTCACTCCGCCTTCAGCACCTCGTTTTCTGGCGGCCACGCGCCGTCCTTCTTCGCCAGGAACAGCTTCAGGGTCCTTGGCGTCACACGTGATAGTTGCTGCATTCTCCGCCTTGATCGCCTTCAAGTCCCCACCAACTGGCTCGCGTCGATGTCCACGGGAGGCGCTTCCCGCCACACCAACGATTGAACACAAGGCTTTACCATCTTTCCTCGATGCGGCAGATTCTCGAATGAGGTAAAGAACTTTCTGTTTCTGTAGCGTCGCTATTGGTCAAAAGCCACGACAGATTCTGACCAATGGTAATGGCTCCAAGAGGCCCTACCGTCGACCGTAAATTACGCGAAGAAAAGCGCTGCGAGATGTTTAGCGAGAGGTTGTGCGGACTGCGGACGCAACAGATGCCTCCTCACGCTCTCAGCTGGTCGAGCGGTCGCGTCGTTAGAAATACATGTAGCTCCTCTCGCTTAGAAATGCTCGAAACCTATTCTCCTTGTATAATAATGTTAAGAAAAATACGTGACTGCCGGAGTAATGGTACCGGTATATATACCGGTACTACTTCCCGATATGTTGTCAAGACTGCCAACATGTTCTGAGACTTGCAACTCTCGCTGCTCACTTCTGCATAAGCGTCCAACACAATGGCGAGCATCATGTTCAGCAGCACGAGACACAACGATCATGTAACCCCAGTAGTAAAACATACAAACAGGAGCGTACAACCCCTGAATACTGGAGTAGTCAGAAGTTTCCAAAGAGCATGTTGATGCAAGTCTCCATCGCAGGTTGTAAAGATGAAAACTCTTGAACTCGATCACCGAAGAGAACCGTGCCGGAGACAGCAAAAGTCACGAAGATGACGATGAATACGATGAAGAACGCGCCGAATTGATGCAACGCACTCGCCACAGTTCGTGTGAGAATACTCAGTCGCGGGTGAAAGCGGAATCTTTTCAGGATCCGAAGACTCAGCAGGAAAACCGCGAGGGTGGCGATCAAACGCAACGCCACAGTGAGTTTTGCCACAGATTTGAGCCTATCAATTACAGCGTACAAACGTGCTCGGGCCTCAGCGTCGATGCCCAGTCCTTCCCACCGACTACGAGATGCTAAATTGTCACGGAATTCCTTCTGGTACATGGTAGAACGATGGAAATCCACACAAAGTAGAAAGCGACAACAACCACAGTGGAAGAATGCTCGATAACGACCCAGACGTCGCCGCAGATCAAGTTTCTAATGCCGGTGCGACGGTATCGATAAAGTCTGCGTAGTTGCGTGGCTAACGCTAGCAGGAAGAAGACCAAGACGACGATATCAGCAGCTATAGTGACCGATGCACTGTATGGACTTGAGAGTGCGGGTGTAGTCGACGAAAGCGTCTGGACCGAGCCTCCTTCCAAGAAAGTGAGCTGCATCTCCGTGACCGCGTAGCCTTGCAGCTCCCGTTGTACGTGACGATGGTGACCAAAAGTTCTTCAGTGGAGAGTCGAGCCAATTGCCTCCAGCTTTTAATGCTGAGATTTTGCCAACAGCATCAGTCGCATTCGTGTCGAAGCTGATCAATCGCTGCTCAGTTGATGTATCCGAGGCGTCGTAGCAATTGGGATACAAGTTGGATAGAAATGGCTGCGTGACACACTTGTGCATCGCCTTCGTGTCACTTAGAAATTGACGGCACCCAAAACCTTGTTAAACGAGGCGACACGCCCCCATCGGTCCTTTGTGAGGGTGTTGCCATTGTAGTCTTCCGTTATGAATACGGAAGGCACGAATGTGTCCGTCAGCCAGACGAAGACGTCGGAGATTTGGCCGATGTTGTAGAATTTCATCGTCGAGTCTGTCGTGACTGTGTCGCTTCCTGAAGTTGCAAGTGTCGAGGACACAGCGTAGCCTTGTTCGTACATGTTGGTCGCTGGGATGTGTGCGAACAGCATCGACACGAACGCGCAGAAGTAAACACCGGCATGGGAATGTGCCACACAGCTCGGGCGATCTTGCGGTCGTGACACAGTGAGTCATACGCATCCTGCATAGGGACTTGAAGTCGACGAGCAGAAGCATCGGCCTCCATCTTTGCTTGCAAGTGATCGTGAACGGGGACCAACTTCTTCATCCTGTTCGACCGTCTCAAGTTGTTGGCAATGAAGAGACCCCAGCGGTTTCGTCCATGAAAGTTAGCTTGGTAATGTTCAGGTGAGTAAGCCATCTTACTATATTACTAACTTCATATTTATCAGAATGAAAAAAAAACAATTTATTAATGCAGCATGCCGAAGCAAGAAGCAGCTGAATTAACTCAACAGATCTTCGCACTTGGGTACTTCACCTCACGATTTGAGCACCAACACCTAAAATATCGGAACATTCACAAGCAGGTAAAGCCCATCTCAAGCTTGTTTAGGCTCTAGCTGCTCCGACATGCATCACATCTTGCTTAGGCACCAGCTGTTCCGGGTCAAAGCAGCTTACCATCGTTAGAAACGTGTTGAGGTCTGGCGCATCGTGGAGTTTAAATCTCTCGCAGACACTGGCGTCAGGACCTACTACCACAAACGCGCGCTGTCCTTCAGCGATGGGTTTTATCCATCTCAGCGTTCAGCAGGCGTAATCTCTCTTTCTTGAACTTTTTCTCGCTTGCAATCGTCACCTGAATGTAAGCCACGATTGTCTCGGAATCTTTACTTCCACTTGGGAACGCTTCACACGTGGTCACTGCGTCAATGAAAGGAAAGAACGGGTAGTCGGGATGCCAGTAAGTGTCATTTCCAAATGTGGTCAAGCAATCGTAGCACGATTTCTCAGCTTCGCCCTGCAAATAACGTGGGGCACCCGTATTTCGATCTTTTCGTATTCTGACCCTTCCCGCATCTTCAACACAACCGGTTTACGTTGTTGAACTGCACTGTGAAGCAATAGTTCGTATGCGACGCCATGGAAGCCGGCACCAATAGATTTTGCATACGTGTAAACCTTTAGCTGCTCGTCCATGCCAACAATCCTCCCCAACTTACTCAACGCATACCCCGAATCGACAGAGAGTTTCCAGTGAGCACGCAGCTGAAAGTGTTCTTCCTTCCTGCAGTCATCAATATAGTGACGCCGAATTCGATCCACTTGGTTTTACCTTTACCACCACCATACAGATACACCAATTGGAAAGCTTGGGTATCTTCCACTGCCGCACAATCGGCCACAACTCTGGCTTTAAGCTTATCACGCGTCCTACAAAACTCGCGTAGACTCCCACCACTGTAGAAGTACTGCTCCCAACGAGTTTTGGCCAAGTTGAATCCTTCAACCGGTCCTTGTACACGGCTAAACCAGTCTCGATCACCCAGTCAGTTAACTTCGCGTACTGCAGCAGGTCAGCATCACGCCACGCCGGCAAAACCACAACATGTGAATTGTCATCTTGTTTCGCATCGAACTGGCACGACGTTGCAAAGAAATGAAAAGGCAGAAGTTGGTTTGATACATCCATTTCTGTTTCCGAAACCATCAACAAGAACGGTTTGCATCCTTAGCTTGGGAGCGGATGGCGTACAAATCCTTCGATCGGAGATTCGTTAGGCGTGCGTATTTTCCTTTGCCATCAAAATACACCACCGCGTTCGCAAGTTTGCTCTCTTTCAATCGACGTATGACAAGCACATTCTTCTTCTGGATACACGCCAGGTAGAACGCAATAAGCATAAGAAAGCAGGACTTTCCGACACCCGGTGAACCTACTATCACAACGCGGTCCTTGTCATTTGTTTAACAGGAGTTTCTTGATCACCTCCCAGAACACCACTTCTTCCTTCCGAACGAAATAATACGGAGGAATTCACCAAAATCCTTCCAAAACTCATTGCAAGTCAGGTGTCATAACAATCGGACTACTACCTTTTGCTTCGTTGACAGACTGTTGAGTTGAAACTCGTCTTCATTCACAGACAGGTCGGTGAGATCGGTCAGCGTCTTCGTCTCGGGTTCGGTGGTTCTCAATTTTTCAAGAGCTTTGATTCGACCTCCGGAACCACCACCAGCACGTGAATTTCATCCGTGGATGGCTGCGGCATACCGTCAACAATTTCTTCAGGCCAGACTCTGCCTGTAGCTCTTGGTCTTCCTTCGTTAGCGCTTCGATGAGCAGTCTTCTCGCCCTTCTTCAGCTTCTTCACGTCTTCCAAGCGAGACGAGAGCCACGCGCCGTCCTTCTTCGCCAAGAAGACCTGCAGTTCACGAGCAGGACATGTGATGTCCTCGTTCTCCGTCTTGATCGCCTTCTTCACGTCATCCACCGAGTCGCTTTCATCCACTCGCACCGAGAACACGCTCCCCGCCACACCAATGATCGCACAGAAGAGCTTCACCACCACCATCTTTCCTCGAGGCGGCAGATTCTGGAATGAGGAGAATTTTGCTACCGTACCTAAGCGGAAATCAAGGCGTGATGAAGCGGTGTCACATAGATGTAGCCCTATCCCGACGTGATTCTATAGCGAGAGGTTGTGCGGATGCTTGAGCTGCAACGGATGTTTTCTTGAGCTCTAAGCTAGTCGAGAGGTTGCGTCGGTGAAACCAACAGCTGGACGTGGGAACGGCTACACCTACTCTCAACGGTAAATTACGGGAAGTAAAACTGCTGACGTAATGTGTTAAGTATTACTACTTGTACCAGTGTAGTGGTTTCACTACACTGACGTTCCTCCTGGACAGCGCAAGAAGACGCAAAGCTCAGGAAACTAGTACAGCAACTAGGCAAACATAACTGGAGTGAAATCGCATTGCATTTCCCGTTTCGCGACCGCAAACGTTGTCGCGAACGGTTCGTGAATTTCCACTTGGCACCGTCGTTGACTGCAACGTCGAGTGTGTGGAGCGTATAGGACGACGAAGCTGCTGCAATTGCAGCGGACAATTGGGTCCAAATGGGCCAAACTGGCCAAAATTTAGTGGGAAAAGCGCCGAGAACGTCAAGAATCGCTGCTTGATGTTGGCCAGGAAGGCGGACAAGAGATCAGAAGACAGGAGAGCACCACCCCAACAGTGGACGGTGGACGAAAGGACAAGCTAAGGACTTTGGTGACGAAACATGGGTGAGGAACCGGCTGTTCATACATCGCAACTACCTGGACGGACAGATTTGCAGTGTTTGCAGCAATGGTACCGAACGCTGGACGACAAGGTGATGAAAGGTAAAGGGACGTGGACGGAGACTGAGGACCAAGTGCTCGTGGAGAAGGTGAAGGAGATCGGACGCAAGTGGACGGAGGTGAGATGAATGATGGGGTTGAAACAGGGTGGAGATGCTGGTGGTGGATACGCTTGTAGGTTGCTGCGTTTTGCCTGGCAGAATTGGGAACCAATGCCGCGAAAGGTTTTAAACCACTTGGACCCGGCGATTAATACGGTGGGGCCAAGTTCGCGTCCTGGTTGCGAGGATATATTTCTCATGGTGACGTTGCTTATTGACGGGCGCCGTGGACGGCTGCTGAGGAGAGATTTTGACGGAGGTGATGGAAGCGCACTCGACGCAGTGGAATCTGATTGCCGAGAAGCTGCCGGGGAGGTGCGAGAATGCAATCAAGAATCATTGGTACTCGCGCGAGCGACATCGTATGCTGGCGGAAGTGTCGACCAATGCGGCGTCTAGAACACTCTAGTTCTGCAAGCACGATGGTCCATTCACAAGGCGCATTGCGCTATGAAGCTCGACGCAAGTGTAGCTATTTCAAGAGCTACACTTGCGTAACTTCTACGTAAGAATGAGTGGGTTGTTGTTGTGGATCAGCAGTTGACTTTGCAATTCATGTGGGTAAGTTTTACCTGTCAAAAGTACCCAAATTCGCATACAGAGATTACGTCACGGTCATTCACAGCCACCACTCACCGATTTCCCACGTTACGATGACATCGGAGACTGCGCTTGGCGACATTGAGGACTTCTTGGCCACTTTGGGTGACGCTATCAATGACACCAGTGCTGAGTTATCACTTCAGAGTTTTACCTGTGACACCCTCCCCGTTGAGCCACCGGAAAAGGCCACAAGTTAAACATCGACCCTGCCACCAAACTCGAGCTGGATCGAAATCAAGGACCGCAAAAAAGTGCAGCAGATGTCGCCAGCAACAGCAAAATGAGCACGGGACTTGACGGCGGACCTGGAAGCACGACAAAAAGGCAAAGGAAATCAGTCGAGCTCTGTCCACGTCGGCGTGGAAGATGCTAGCACAGTCCAAGCGACGAGAGAGATCGAGCTCGGAAGCAGCAGCGACGACTGTATACGGCAATCGAACCCCGAGCTTCGTTCATCCATGAGTTCCAGAAGTTGGTGCAGAAGCATCTAGCATCAATTACTGTAGAGGAGGAGGAGGAAGACTTCCCTCGGCGGAAGCGAATTCGACTGGAGCTTCTGATGTTGCATTCTACGAGTATTTTTTTGTGTGTGCAGGATTTGGACGCGATTTACGCTCAAACGGACGAGACCCTTAGTGCTTGTGGCCTAGAGGGCATAAGCGATGAACATATCGATTCCCAGACAGCTATGGAAGGAGGACGGCGATACAGGCAACTTCACGTATATTGACAAGCACGTCATGCCGCTGAAGCTCGAGCGTACGTGCGACATATTCTGGCAAGCAGGGTAATTGCCATTCCGACAAGAAGATCGACAAGTCTTTCACGACATTGAAGACCCTGACAACATTGCCGCTTTCAAGTTTCGAGTCACAAACCGCCTCAGTACGGGTCGAGTCGTGTCAGCTCTTGTGCGCTTTGTCACTCGTCGCTACCTGGAAAATGACCGCGTGATGGTTGTGTGGCAGTCGCTAATGGAGCGAAGGCATATTTGCTGGCATGCGCGCGGGTGAGACCGGATGGGATGTGCTCACGCGTTCAGCGACCACGCCCGAGTCTGGTAGTGTGGTCAAAACTTGCATTTGCCATACACCTATGTATTTGAGCACTGTAGCGACTCACGAGCCTGCTGTGAAGCAATTGACTGGTATGGTGCTCGGATCCGTAGCGGATGATCGCGCTGAGATTGCGATGATGTTTGAGAATCTCCATCTACATGAAAGTAGATTTCTGTATAAAGTGCTCAATGGTGTTCACTGAAATTTATTTCAGAGTATTACAGATAGTAAAATTTAATAATTGCGGTTGAGCAAATACAGCGTGGCCAACCCATTACCTTCTGTGCATCCCAGGCTTTTAAGCCTTTTGAAAAACATTCAAGTTGAGTACCATAGTAAACTTACTTCGAAGTACTCGACACTACATGTAAGCTTAGACGCGTGTTCCAAGCGATACACTTTAAAGTGAACCGCAAAGAACCACACCGGAACACGATTTGTGGTGTTACGAAAAAATATGGTTCACGATTTTTGGGGCGGAAAAGTAAATTGTGTATTAGCTCTAGTGATGACAATATTTACAGTTGAGAGGATCTAAGACCATGATTGGATCCAGCTCGACGAGATTTGTTCAAATACGCGGTCTTTGTGTCATTTTGAGATGTTTGGACGAGAATCGTTCACGCTATTTAGTCGTAGTTCAAATATAGTCGTGCTTCTGTACTTTTTCGTGGCACCATTTAAAGCGATTCTCGTCCAAACATCTCAAAATGACACAAAACCGCGATTTGACAATCTCAGCTGGATCAATATGTCTTAGATCCTCTCAACTTAAAATATTGTCATCACTAGAGCTAATACACAATTTACTTTCGCCCCAAAAATCGTGAACCATATTTTTCGTAACACCACAAATCGTGTTCCGGTTGTGGTTCGCGCATTTCACACAAATGTATCGCTTGGAACGCGTCTAACTTACAGGTGTCGAGTACTTCGAAGAGTTTACTATGGTACTCAGCATGTTTTTCAAAAGGCTTAAAAGCCTGGGATGCACAGAAGGTAATGGGTTGGCCACGCTGTATTTGCTCAACCGCAATTATTAAATTTTACTAATACTGCTACTCTGGCAGTGAACACCATTGAGCTTTATACGAAATCTACTTTTCATGTAGATGGAGATTCTCAAACATCATCGCAATCTCAGCGCGATCAACTCGACGCCAGCACCATCCAGTCAAGCTGCAGCAGGCTTTCAGTGATACTACATTAACAATAGGTGTGGCAAATAAGTTTTGACCACACTACCAGACTCGGGCGTGGTCTGAACGCGACATCCCATCCGGTCTCCCGCGCGCATGCCAGCAATATGCCTTCGCCCTCCATTAGCGACTGCCACACAACCATCACGCGGTCATTTTCCGGGCGACGATGACAGCGCGCAAAGCTGACGCGACTCGACCCGTACTGAGCGGTTTGTGACTCGAGCGCGGCAATGTTGTCAAGGTCTTCAATGTCGTAATTGTCGATCTTCTGCAATGGCGATACCGCTGCCGAAATGTCGCGCGCGTGAGCTTCAGCGGCGTACGCTTGTCAATATACGTGAGTTGCCTGTCGCCGTCCTCCTTCCATAGCTGTCTGGAATCGATATGTTCATCGCTTATGCCCTCAGGAACCACAAGCACTAGGGTCTTCCGTTTGATGCGTCGTCACCTGCACACAAAAATACTCGTGAATGCGGCATCGAAGCTCCAGTCGATTCGCTTCCGCCGGAAGTCTTCCTCTCCTCCTCTACAGTAATGATGCTGATGCTTCTGCAGCTTTCTGGAACTTGGATGAACGAGCTCGGGGTTCATTGCCGTATACAGTCGTCGCGCTGCTTTCGGCTCGATCTCTCTCGTCGCGGACTTGCTGGCATCTTCTTCGCGACGTGGACAGGCTCGACTGATTTCCTTTGCCTTTGTCGTGCTTCCAGGTCCGCCGTCAAGTCCCGTGCCATTTTGCTGTTGCTGGCGACATCTGCTGCATCTCTTTTGCGGTCCTTGATTTCGATCCAGCTCGAGTTTGGTGGCAGGGTCGATGTTTAACTTCGTGGCCTCTTTTCCGGTGGCTCAACGGGGAGGTGTCACAGGTAAAACTCTGAAGTGATAACTCAGCACTGGTGTCATTGATAGCGTCACCCAAAGTGGCCAAGAAGTCCTCAATGTCGCCAAGCGCAGTCTCCGATGTCATCGTAACGTGGGAAATCGGTGAGTGGTGGCTGTGAATGACCGTGACGTAATCTCTGTATGCGAATTTGGGTACTTTTGGACAGGTAAAACTTACCCACATGAATTGCAAAGTCAACTGCTGATCCACAACAACAACCCACTCATTCTAAGGTAAGTTACGCAAGTGTAGCTCTTTGAAATAGCTACACTTGCGTCGAGCTTCATAGCGCAATGCGCCTTGTGAATGGACCATCGTGCTTGCAGAACTAGAGTGTTCTAGACGCCGCATTGGTCGACACTTCCGCCAGCATACGATGTCGCTCGCGCGACCAATGATTCTTGATTGCATTCTCGCACCTCCCCGGCAGCTTCTCGGCAATCAGATTCCACTGCGTCGAGTGCGCTTCCATCACCTCCGTCAAAATCTTCTCCTCAGCAGCCGTCCACGGCGCCTGTCAATAAGCAACGTCACCATGAAATATATCCTCGCAACCAGGACGCGAACTTGGCCCCCACCGTATTAATCGCCGGGTCCAAGTGGTTTAAAACCTTCGCGGCATTGGTTCCCTCTGCCAGGCAAAAGCACGACAACCTACAAGCGTATCCACCACCAGCATCTCCACCCTGTTTCAACCCCATCATTCATCTCACTCCGTCCACTTGCGTCCGATCTCCTTCACCTTCTCCACGAGCACTTGGTCCTCAGTCTCCGTCCACGTCCTTTACCTTCATCACCTTGTCGTCCAGCGTTCGGTACCATTGCTGCAAACACTGCAAATCTGTCCGTCCAGGTAGTTGCGATGCAATGAACAGCCGGTTCCTCACTCCATGTTTCGTCACCAAAGTCCTTAGCTTGTCCTTCTCGTCCACCGTCCACTGTTGGGGTGGTGCTCTCCTGTCTTCTGATCTCTTGTCCGCCTTCCTGGCCAACATCAAGCAGCGATTCTTGACGTTCTCGGCGCTTTTCCACTAAATTCGGGGTTTGGCCCATTTGGACCAATTGTCCGCTGCAATTGCAGCACTTCGTCGTCTATACGCTCCACACACTCGACGTTGCAGTCAACGACGGTGCCAAGTGGTTCACGAACCGTTCGCGACAACGTTTGCGGTCGCGAAACAGTAAATGCGATTTCACTCCAGTTATGTTTGCCTAGTTGCTGTACTAGTTTCCTGAGCTTTGCGTCTTCTTGCGCTGTCCAGGAGGAACGTCAGTGTAGTGAAAACCACTACACTGGTACAAGTAGTAATACTTAACACATTACGTCAGCAGTTTTTACTTCCCGTAATTTACCGTTGAGGTAGGTGTAGCCGTTCCCCACGTCCAGCTGTTGGTTTCACCGACGCAACCTCTCGACTAGCTTAGAGCTCAAGAAAACATCCGTTGCAGCTCAAGCATCCGCACAACCTCTCGCTATAGAATCACGTCGGGATAGGGCTACATCTATGTGACACCGCTTCATCACGCCTTGATTTCCGCTTAGGTACGGTAGCAAAATTCTCCTCATTCCAGAATCTGCCGCCTCGATGGTGGTGGTGAAGCTCTTCTGTGCGATCTGGTGCGGGGCGTGTTCTCGGTGCGAGTGGATGAAAGCGACTCGGTGGATGACGTGAGGCGATCGGGACGCAGCGTGTCCTCCTCGTGAACTGCAGGCTTCTTGGCGAAGAAGGACGGCGCGTCGTTAAACTGGTGGTGAAGAAATCGAAGCGAACGAAGACCAGGCTTCACGGGCAGAGGATCAGGCGTGGCACGGACGGATTGGATCTCCATCGATGCCAAGTTCACGTGCTGGTGGTGGTTCCGGAGGTCGAATCAAAGCTCTTGAAAAATTGAGAACCACCGAACCCGAGACGAAGACGCTGACCGATCTCACCGACCTGTCTGTGAATGAAGACGAGTTTCAACTCAACAGTCTGTCAACGAAGCAAAAGGTAGTAGTCCGATTGTTATGACACCTGACTTGCACGAGTTTTGGAAGGATTTTGGTGAATTCCCTCCGTATTATTTCGTTCGGAAGGAAGAAGTGGTGTTCTGGGAGGTGATCAAAAACTCCTGTTAAACAATGACAAGGACCGCGTTGTGATAGTAGGTTCACCGGGTGTCGGAAAGTCCTGCTTTCTTATGCTTATTGCGTTCTACCTGGCGTGTATCCAGAAGAAGAATGTGCTTGTCATACGTCGATTGAAGAGAGCAAACTTGCGAACGCGGTGGTGTATTTTGATGGCAAAGGAAAATACGCACGCCTAACGAATCTCCGATCGAAGGTTTGTACGCCATCCGCTCCCAAGCTAAGGATGCAACCGTTCTTGTTGATGGTTTTCGGGAAACAGAAATGGATGTATCAAACCAACTTCTGCCTTTTCATTTTCTTGCAACGTCGTGCCAGTTCGATGCGAAACAAGATGACAATTCACATGTTGTGGTTTTGCCGGCGTGGCGTGATGCTGACCTGCTGCAGTACGCGAAGTTAACTGACTGGGTGATCGAGACTGGTTTAGCCGTGTACAAGGACCGGTTGAAGGATTCAACTTGGCCAAAACTCGTTGGGGAGCAGTACTTCTACAGTGGTGGAGTCTACGCGAGTTTTGTAGGACGCGTGATGAGCTTAAAGCCAGAGTTGTGGCCGATTGTGCGGCAGTGGAAGATACCCAAGCTTTCCAATTGGTGTATTCGTATGGTGGTGGTAAAGGTAAAACCAAGTGGATCGAATTCGGCGTCACTATATTGATGACTGCAGGAAGGAAGAACACTTTCAGCTGCGTGCTCACTGGAAACTCTCTGTCGATTCGGGGTATGCGTTGAGTAAGTTGGGAGGATTGTTGGCATGGACGAGCAGCTAAAGGTTTACACGTATGCAAAATCTATTGGTGCCGGCTTCCATGGCGTCGCATACGAACTATTGCTTCACAGTGCAGTTCAACAACGTAAACCGGTTGTGTTGAAGATGCGGGAAGGGTCAGAATACGAAAAGATCGAAATACGGGTTCCCCACGTTATTTGCAGGGGCGAAGCTGAGAAATCGTGCTACGATTGCTTGACCACATTTGGAAATGACACTTACTGGCATCCGACTACCCGTTCTTTCCTTTCATTGACGCAGTGACCACGTGTGAAGCGTTCCCAAGTGGAAGTAAAGATTCCGAGACAATCGTGGCTTACATTCAGGTGACGATTGCAAGCGAGAAAAAGTTCAAGAAAGAGAGATTACGCCTGCTGAACGCTGAGATGGATAAAAACCCATCGCTGAAGGACATGAAGCGCGCGTTTGTGGTAGTAGGTCCTGACGCCAGTGTCTGCGAGAGATTTAAACTCCACGATGCGCCAGACCTCAACACGTTTCTAACGATGGTAAGCTGCTTTGACCCGGAACAGCTGGTGCCTAAGCAAGATGTGATGCATGTCGGAGCAGCTAGAGCCTAAACAAGCTTGAGATGGGCTTTACCTGCTTGTGACTGTTCCGATATTTTAGGTGTTGGTGCTCAAATCGTGAGGTGAAGTACCCAAATGCGAAGATCTGTTGAGTTAATTCAGCTGTTTTTCTTGCTTCGGCATGCTGCATTAATAAATTGTTTTTCATTCTGATAAATATGAAGTTAGTAAGATAGTAAGATGGCTTACTCACCTGAACATTACCAAGCTAACTTTCATGGACGAAACCCTGGGTCTCTTCATTGCCAACGACTTGAGACGGTCGAACAGGATGAAGAAGTTGGTCCCCGTTCACGATCACTTGCAAGCAAAGATGGAGGCCGATGCTTCTGCTCGTCGACTTCAAGTCCCTATGCAGGATGCGTATGACTCACTGTGTCACGACCGCAAGATCGCCCGAGCTGTGGCACATTCCCATGCCGGTGTTTTACTTCTGCGCGTTCGTGTCGATGCTGTTCGCACACATCCCAGCGACCAACATGTACGAACAAGGCTACGCTGTGTCCTCGACACTTGCAACTTCAGGAAGCGACACAAGTCACGACAGACTCGACGATGAAATTCTACAACATCGGCCAAATCTCCGACGTCTTCGTCTGGCTGACGGACACATTCGTGCCTTCCGTATTCATAACGGAAGACTACAATGGCAACACCCTCACAAAGGACCGATGGGGCGTGTCGCCTCGTTTAACAAGGTTTTGGGTGCCGTCAATTTCTAAGTGACACGAAAGGCGATGCACAAGTGTGTCACGCAGCCATTTCTATCCAACTTGTATCCCAATTGCTACGACGCCTCGGATACATCAACTGAGCAGCGATTGATCAGCTTCGACACGAATGCGACTGATGCTGTTGGCAAAATCTCAGCATTAAAAGCTGGAGGCAATTGGCTCGACTTCTCCACTGAAGAACTTTTGGTCACCATCGTCACGTACAACGGGGAGCTGCAAGGCTACGCGGTCACGGAGATGCAGCTCACTTTCTTGGAAGGAGGCTCGGTCCAGACGCTTTCGTCGACTACACCCGCACTCTCAAGTCCATACAGTGCATCGGTCACTATAGCTGCTGATATCGTCGTCTTGGTCTTCTTCCTGCTAGCGTTAGCCACGCAACTACGCAGACTTTATCGATACCGTCGCACCGGCATTAGAAACTTGATCTGCGGCGACGTCTGGGTCGTTATCGAGCATTCTTCCACTGTGGTTGTTGTCGCTTTCTACTTTGTGTGGATTTCCATCGTTCTACTCATGTACCAGAAGGAATTCCGTGACAATTTAGCATCTCTCGTAGTCGGTGGGAAGGACTGGGCATTCGACGCTGAGGCCCGAGCACGTTTGTATGCTGTAATTGATAGGCTCAAATCTGTGGCAAAACTCACTGTGGCGTTGCGTTTGATCGCCACCCTCGCGGTTTTCCTGCTGAGTCTTCGGATCCTGAAAAGATTCCGCTTTCACCCGCGACTGAGTATTCTCACACGAACTGTGGCGAGTGCGTTGCATCAATTCGGCGCGTTCTTCATCGTATTCATCGTCATCTTCGTGACTTTTGCTGTCTCCGGCACGGTTCTCTTCGGTGATCGAGTTCAAGAGTTTTCATTTTTACAAACTGCGATGGAGACTTGCATCGACATGCTCTTTGGAAACGTCGACTACTCTATTCAGGGGTTGTATGCTCCTGTTTGTATGTTTTACTACTGGGGTTACATGATCGTTGTAAGTCTCGTGCTGCTGAACATGATGCTCGCCATTGTGTTGGACGCTTATGCAGAAGTGAGCAGCGAGAGTTACAAGTCTCAGAACATGTTGGCAGTCTTGACAACATAATGTGGAAGTAGTACCGGTATATATACCGGTACCATTACTCCGGCAGTCACGTATTTTTCTTAACATTATTATACAAGGAGAATAGGTTTCGAGCATTTCTAAGCGAGAGGAGCTACATGTATTTCTAACGACGCGACCGCTCGACCAGCTGAGAGCGTGAGGAGGCATCTGTTGCAGCTCAAGCGTCCGCACAACCTCTCGCTAATCGGTATGGAACATCTCGCAGCGCTTTTTTCTTCGCGTAATTTACGGTCGACGGTAGGGCCTCTTGGAGCCATTACCATTGGTCAGAATCTGTCGTGTCTTTTGACCAATAGCGACTTGCTACAGAAACAGAAAGTTCTTTTTCTCTCATTCGAGAATCTGCCGGCTCGAGGGAAGATGGTAAAGCTCTTCTGTGCGATCGTTGGTGTGGCGGGAAGCGCCTTCCCTGTGGATATCGACGCGGGTCAGTCGGTGGGGGACTTGAAGAAGGCGATCAAGGTGGAGAAGAAGAATGCCTTGGAGAATGTCGATGCGGATGAACTGCAGCTCTTTCTGGCGAAGAAGGACGGCGCGTGGCTGTCAGACGAAAGTGAAGCTGCGCTGGAGCTGGAGAAAAGAAATATTTACCCAGACATTCAAACGTTGATCGATGGAGAGCAGATGAAGGCCACAAAGACTTTGCGGTGGGTGTTTGGCAAGAACAAGATGCCGCCGCCATCCACCGATCAAATCCACGTGCTGGTGGTGGTTCCGGAGGTCGAATCAAAGCTCTTGAAAAAATTGAGAACCACCGAACCCGAGACGAAGACGCTGACCGATCTCACCGACCTGTCTGTGAATGAAGACGAGTTTCAACTCAACAGTCTGTCAACGAAGCAAAAAGGTAGTAGTCCGATTGTTATGACACCTGACTTGCACGAGTTTTGGAAGGATTTTGGTGAATTCCCTCCGTATTATTTCGTTCGGAAGGAAGAAGTGGTGTTCTGGGAGGTGATCAAGAAACTCCTGTTAAACAATGACAAGGACCGCGTTGTGATAGTAGGTTCACCGGGTGTCGGAAAGTCCTGCTTTCTTATGCTTATTGCGTTCTACCTGGCGTGTATCCAGAAGAAGAATGTGCTTGTCATACGTCGATTGAAAGAGAGCAAACTTGCGAACGCGGTGGTGTATTTTGATGGCAAAGGAAAATACGCACGCCTAACGAATCTCCGATCGAAGGATTTGTACGCCATCCGCTCCCAAGCTAAGGATGCAACCGTTCTTGTTGATGGTTTTCGGGAAACAGAAATGGATGTATCAAACCAACTTCTGCCTTTTCATTTTCTTGCAACGTCGTGCCAGTTCGATGCGAAACAAGATGACAATTCACATGTTGTGGTTTTGCCGGCGTGGCGTGATGCTGACCTGCTGCAGTACGCGAAGTTAACTGACTGGGTGATCGAGACTGGTTTAGCCGTGTGCAAGGACCGGTTGAAGAATTCAACTTGGCCAAAACTCGTTGGGGAGCAGTACTTCTACAGTGGTGGGAGTCTACGCGAGTTTTGTAGGACGCGTGATGAGCTTAAAGCCAGAGTTGTGGCCGATTGTGCGGCAGTGGAAGATACCCAAGCTTTCCAATTGGTGTATTCGTATGGTGGTGGTAAAGGTAAAAACCAAGTGGATCGAATTCGGCGTCACTATATTGATGACTGCAGGAAGGAAGAACACTATCAGCTGCGTGCTCACTGGAAACTCTCTGTCGATTCGGGGTATGCGTTGAGTAAGTTGGGGAGGATTGTTGGCATGGACGAGCAGCTAAAGGTTTACACGTATGCAAAATCTATTGATGCCGGCTTCCATGGCGTCGCATACGAACTATTGCTTCACAGTGCAGTTCAACAACGTAAACCGGTTGTGTTGAAGATGCGGGAAGGGTCAGAATACGAAAAGATCGAAATACGGGTGCCCCACGTTATTTGCAGGGGCGAAGCTGAGAAATCGTGCTACGATTGCTTGACCACATTTGGAAATGACACTTACTGGCATCCCGACTACCCGTTCTTTCCTTTCATTGACGCAGTGACCACGTGTGAAGCGTTCCCAAGTGGAAGTAAAGATTCCGAGACAATCGTGGCTTACATTCAGGTGACGATTGCAAGCGAGAAAAAGTTCAAGAAAGAGAGATTACGCCTGCTGAACGCTGAGATGGATAAAAACCCATCGCTGAAGGACATGAAGCGCGCGTTTGTGGTAGTAGGTCCTGACGCCAGTGTCTGCAAGAGATTTAAACTCCACGATGCGCCAGACCTCAACACGTTTCTAACGATGGTAAGCTGCTTTGACCCGGAACAGCTGGAGCCTAAGCAAGATGAGATGCATGTCGGAGCAGCTAGAGCCTAAACAAGCTTGAGATGGGCTTTACCTGCTTGTGAATGTTCCGATTTTTTAGGTGTTGGTGCTCAAATCGTGAGGTGAAGTACCCAAATGCGAAGATCTGTTGAGTTAATTCAGCTGTTTTTTTTTTTCTTGCTTCGGCATGCTGCATTAATAAATTGTTTTTTTTTTCATTCTGATAAATATGAAGTTAGTAAGATAGTAAGATGGCTTACTCACCTGAACATTACCAAGCTAACTTTCATGGACGAAACCCCTGGGTCTCTTCATTGCCAACGACTTGAGACGGTCGAACAGGATGAAGAAGTTGGTCCCCGTTCACGATCACTTGCAAGCAAAGATGGAGGCCGATGCTTCTGCTCGTCGACTTCAAGTCCCTATGCAGGATGCGTATGACTCACTGTGTCACGACCGCAAGATCGCCCGAGCTGTGTGGCACATTCCCATGCCGGTGTTTACTTCTGCGCGTTCGTGTCGATGCTGTTCGCACACATCCCAGCGACCAACATGTACGAACAAGGCTACGCTGTGTCCTCGACACTTGCAACTTCAGGAAGCGACACAGTCACGACAGACTCGACGATGAAATTCTACAACATCGGCCAAATCTCCGACGTCTTCGTCTGGCTGACGGACACATTCGTGCCTTCCGTATTCATAACGGAAGACTACAATGGCAACACCCTCACAAAGGACCGATGGGGGCGTGTCGCCTCGTTTAACAAGGTTTTGGGTGCCGTCAATTTCTAAGTGACACGAAAGGCGATGCACAAGTGTGTCACGCAGCCATTTCTATCCAACTTGTATCCCAATTGCTACGACGCCTCGGATATATCAACTGAGCAGCGATTGATCAGCTTCGACACGAATGCGACTGATGCTGTTGGCAAAATCTCAGCATTAAAAGCTGGAGGCAATTGGCTCGACTTCTCCACTGAAGAACTTTTGGTCACCATCGTCACGTACAACGGGGAGCTGCAAGGCTACGCGGTCACGGAGATGCAGCTCACTTTCTTGGAAGGAGGCTCGGTCCAGACGCTTTCGTCGACTACACCCGCACTCTCAAGTCCATACAGTGCATCGGTCACTATAGCTGCTGATATCGTCGTCTTGGTCTTCTTCCTGCTAGCGTTAGCCACGCAACTACGCAGACTTTATCGATACCGTCGCACCGGCATTAGAAACTTGATCTGCGGCGACGTCTGGGTCGTTATCGAGCATTCTTCCACTGTGGTTGTTGTCGCTTTCTACTTTGTGTGGATTTCCATCGTTCTACTCATGTACCAGAAGGAATTCCGTGACAATTTAGCATCTCTCGTAGTCGGTGGGAAGGACTGGGCATTCGACGCTGAGGCCCGAGCACGTTTGTACGCTGTAATTGATAGGCTCAAATCTGTGGCAAAACTCACTGTGGTGTTGCGTTTGATCGCCACCCTCGCGGTTTTCGTGCTGAGTCTTCGGATCCTGAAAAGATTCCGCTTTCACCCGCGACTGAGTATTCTCACACGAACTGTGGCGAGTGCGTTGCATCAATTCGGCGCGTTCTTCATCGTATTCATCGTCATCTTCGTGACTTTTGCTGTCTCCGGCACGGTTCTCTTCGGTGATCGAGTTCAAGAGTTTTCATCTTTACAACCTGCGATGGAGACTTGCATCAACATGCTCTTTGGAAACTTCGACTACTCCAGTATTCAGGGGTTGTACGCTCCTGTTTGTATGTTTTACTACTGGGGTTACATGATCGTTGTGTCTCGTGCTGCTGAACATGATGCTCGCCATTGTGTTGGACGCTTATGCAGAAGTGAGCAGCGAGAGTTGCAAGTCTCAGAACATGTTGGCAGTCTTGACAACATAATGTGGAAGTAGTACCGGTATATATACCGGTACCATTACTCCGGCAGTCACGTATTTTTCTTAACATTATTATACAAGGAGAATAGGTTTCGAGCATTTCTAAGCGAGAGGAGCTACATGTATTTCTAACGACGCGACCGCTCGACCAGCTGAGAGCGTGAGGAGGCATCTGTTGCGTCCGCAGTCCGCACAACCTCTCGCTAAACATCTCGCAGCGCTTTTTTTCTTCGCGTAATTTACGGTCGACGGTAGGGCCTCTTGGAGCCATTACCATTGGTCAGAATCTGTCGTGGCTTTTGACCAATAGCGACGCTACAGAAACAGAAAGTTCTTTTACTCTCATTCGAGAATCTGCCGCATCGAGGAAAGATGGTAAAGCTCTTGTGTTCAATCGTTGGTGTGGCGGGAAGCGCCTTCCCTGTGGACATCGACGCGAGCCAGTTGGTGGGGGACTTGAAGGATGCGATCAAGGCGAAGAAGCCGAACACGATCCAGTGCGATGCAGATGAACTGCAGCTGTTCCTGGCGAAGAAGGACGGCGCGTGGCTCTCGTCTCGCTTGGAAGACGTGAAGAAGCTGAAGAAGGGCGAGAAGACTGCTCTCATCGAAGCGCTAACGAAGGAAGACCAAGAGCTACAGGCAGAGGATCCCCTGGAGGACGTGCTGAACGGAATGGATCCTCCATCGTCTCGCCAAATTCACGTGCTGGTGGTGGTTCCGGAGGTCGAATCAAAGCTCTTGAAAAAAATTGAGAACCACCGAACCCGAGACGAAGACGCTGACCGATCTCACCGACCTGTCTGTGAATGAAGACGAGTTTCAACTCAACAGTCTGTCAACGAAGCAAAAAGGTAGTAGTCCGATTGTTATGACACCTGACTTGCACGAGTTTTGGAAGGATTTTGGTGAATTCCCTCCGTATTATTTCGTTCGGAAGGAAGAAGTGGTGTTCTGGGAGGTGATCAAGAAACTCCTGTTAAACAATGACAAGGACCGCGTTGTGATAGTAGGTTCACCGGGTGTCGGAAAGTCCTGCTTTCTTATGCTTATTGCGTTCTACCTGGCGTGTATCCAGAAGAAGAATGTGCTTGTCATACGTCGATTGAAAGAGAGCAAACTTGCGAACGCGGTGGTGTATTTTGATGGCAAAGGAAAATACGCACGCCTAACGAATCTCCGATCGAAGGATTTGTACGCCATCCGCTCCCAAGCTAAGGATGCAACCGTTCTTGTTGATGGTTTTCGGGAAACAGAAATGGATGTATCAAACCAACTTCTGCCTTTTCATTTTCTTGCAACGTCGTGCCAGTTCGATGCGAAACAAGATGACAATTCACATGTTGTGGTTTTGCCGGCGTGGCGTGATGCTGACCTGCTGCAGTACGCGAAGTTAACTGACTGGGTGATCGAGACTGGTTTAGCCGTGTACAAGGACCGGTTGAAGGATTCAACTTGGCCAAAACTCGTTGGGGAGCAGTACTTCTACAGTGGTGGGAGTCTACGCGAGTTTTGTAGGACGCGTGATAAGCTTAAAGCCAGAGTTGTGGCCGATTGTGCGGCAGTGGAAGATACCCAAGCTTTCCAATTGGTGTATTCGTATGGTGGTGGTAAAGGTAAAAAACCAAGTGGATCGAATTCGGCGTCACTATATTGATGACTGCAGGAAGGAAGAACACTTTCAGCTGCGTGCTCACTGGAAACTCTCTGTCGATTCGGGGTATGCGTTGAGTAAGTTGGGGAGGATTGTTGGCATGGACGAGCAGCTAAAGGTTTACACGTATGCAAAATCTATTGGTGCCGGCTTCCATGGCGTCGCATACGAACTATTGCTTCACAGTGCAGTTCAACAACGTAAACCGGTTGTGTTGAAGATGCGGGAAGGGTCAGAATACGAAAAGATCGAAATACGGGTTCCCCACGTTATTTGCAGGGGCGAAGCTGAGAAATCGTGCTACGATTGCTTGACCACATTTGGAAATGACACTTACTGGCATCCCGACTACCCGTTCTTTCCTTTCATTGACGCAGTGACCACGTGTGAAGCGTTCCCAAGTGGAAGTAAAGATTCCGAGACAATCGTGGCTTACATTCAGGTGACGATTGCAAGCGAGAAAAAGTTCAAGAAAGAGAGATTACGCCTGCTGAACGCTGAGATGGATAAAAAACCCATCGCTGAAGGACATGAAGCGCGCGTTTGTGGTAGTAGGTCCTGACGCCAGTGTCTGCGAGAGATTTAAACTCCACGATGCGCCAGACCTCAACACGTTTCTAACGATGGTAAGCTGCTTTGACCCGGAACAGCTGGTGCCTAAGCAAGATGTGATGCATGTCGGAGCAGCTAGAGCCTAAACAAGCTTGAGATGGGCTTTACCTGCTTGTGACTGTTCCGATATTTTAGGTGTTGGTGCTCAAATCGTGAGGTGAAGTACCCAAATGCGAAGATCTGTTGAGTTAATTCAGCTGTTTTTTTTTTTCTTGCTTCGGCATGCTGCATTAATAAATTGTTTTTTTTTTCATTCTGATAAATATGAAGTTAGTAAGATAGTAAGATGGCTTACTCACCTGAACATTACCAAGCTAACTTTCATGGACGAAACCCCTGGGTCTCTTCATTGCCAACGACTTGAGACGGTCGAACAGGATGAAGAAGTTGGTCCCCGTTCACGATCACTTGCAAGCAAAGATGGAGGCCGATGCTTCTGCTCGTCGACTTCAAGTCCCTATGCAGGATGCGTATGACTCACTGTGTCACGACCGCAAGATCGCCCGAGCTGTGTGGCACATTCCCATGCCGGTGTTTTACTTCTGCGCGTTCGTGTCGATGCTGTTCGCACACATCCCAGCGACCAACATGTACGAACAAGGCTACGCTGTGTCCTCGACACTTGCAACTTCAGGAAGCGACACAAGTCACGACAGACTCGACGATGAAATTCTACAACATCGGCCAAATCTCCGACGTCTTCGTCTGGCTGACGGACACATTCGTGCCTTCCGTATTCATAACGGAAGACTACAATGGCAACACCCTCACAAAGGACCGATGGGGGCGTGTCGCCTCGTTTAACAAGGTTTTGGGTGCCGTCAACTTCCATGTATCCCAATTGCTACGACGCCTCGGATACATCAACTGAGCAGCGATTGATCAGCTTTGACACGAATGCGACTGATGCTGTTGGCAAAATCTCAGCATTAAAAGCTGGAGGCAATTGGCTCGACTTCTCCACTGAAGAACTTTTGGTCACCATCGTCACGTACAACGGGGAGCTGCAAGGCTACGCGGTCACGGAGATGCAGCTCACTTTCTTGGAAGGAGGCTCGGTCCAGACGCTTTCGTCGACTACACCCGCACTCTCAAGTCCATACAGTGCATCAGTCACTATAGCTGCTGATATCGTCGTCTTGGTCTTCTTCCTGCTAGCGTTAGCCACGCAACTACGCAGACTTTATCGACACCGTCGCACCGGCATTAGAAACTTGATCTGCGGCGACGTCTGGGTCGTTATCGAGCATTCTTCCACTGTGGTTGTTGTCGCTTTCTACTTTGTGTGGATTTCCATCGTTCTACTCATGTACCAGAAGGAATTCCGTGACAATTTAGCATCTCTCGTAGTCGGTGGGAAGGACTGGGCATTCGACGCTGAGGCCCGAGCACGTTTGTACGCTGTAATTGATAGGCTCAAATCTGTGGCAAAACTCACTGTGGCGTTGCGTTTGATCGCCACCCTCGCGGTTTTCGTGCTGAGTCTTCGGATCCTGAAAGATTCCGCTTTCACCCGCGACTGAGTATTCTCACACGAACTGTGGCGAGTGCGTTGCATCAATTCGGCGCGTTCTTCATCGTATTCATCGTCATCTTCGTGACTTTTGCTGTCTCCGGCACGGTTCTCTTCGGTGATCGAGTTCAAGAGTTTTCATCTTTACAACCTGCGATGGAGACTTGCATCAACATGCTCTTTGGAAACTTCGACTACTCCAGTATTCAGGGGTTGTACGCTCCTGTTTGTATGTTTTACTACTGGGGTTACATGATCGTTGTGTCTCGTGCTGCTGAACATGATGCTCGCCATTGTGTTGGACGCTTATGCAGAAGTGAGCAGCGAGAGTTGCAAGTCTCAGAACATGTTGGCAGTCTTGACAACATAATGTGGAAGTAGTACCGGTATATATACCGGTACCATTACTCCGGCAGTCACGTATTTTTCTTAACATTATTATACAAGGAGAATAGGTTTCGAGCATTTCTAAGCGAGAGGAGCTACATGTATTTCTAACGACGCGACCGCTCGACCAGCTGAGAGCGTGAGGAGGCATCTGTTGCGTCCGCAGTCCGCACAACCTCTCGCTAAACATCTCGCAGCGCTTTTTTCTTCGCGTAATTTACGGTCGACGGTAGGGCCTCTTGGAGCCATTACCATTGGTCAGAATCTGTCGTGGCTTTTGACCAATAGCGACGCTACAGAAACAGAAAGTTCTTTTACTCTCATTCGAGAATCTGCCGCATCGAGGAAAGATGGTAAAGCTCTTGTGTTCAATCGTTGGTGTGGCGGGAAGCGCCTTCCCTGTGGACATCGACGCGAGCCAGTTGGTGGGGGACTTGAAGGATGCGATCAAGGCGAAGAAGCCGAACACGATCCAGTGCGATGCAGATGAACTGCAGGTCTTCTTGGCGAAGAAGGACGGCGCGTGGCTCTCGTCTCGCTTGGAAGACGTGAAGAAGCTGAAGAAGGGCGAGAAGACTGCTCTCATCGAAGCGCTAACGAAGGAAGACCAAGAGCTACAGGCAGAGGATCCCCTGGAGGACGTGCTGAACGGAATGGATCCTCCATCGTCTCGCCAAATTCACGTGCTGGTGGTGGTTCCGGAGGTCGAATCAAAGCTCTTGAAAAAATTGAGAACCACCGAACCCGAGACGAAGACGCTGACCGATCTCACCGACCTGTCTGTGAATGAAGACGAGTTTCAACTCAACAGTCTGTCAACGAAGCAAAAAGGTAGTAGTCCGATTGTTATGACACCTGACTTGCACGAGTTTTGGAAGGATTTTGGTGAATTCCCTCCGTATTATTTCGTTCGGAAGGAAGAAGTGGTGTTCTGGGAGGTGATCAAGAAACTCCTGTTAAACAATGACAAGGACCGCGTTGTGATAGTAGGTTCACCGGGTGTCGGAAAGTCCTGCTTTCTTATGCTTATTGCGTTCTACCTGGCGTGTATCCAGAAGAAGAATGTGCTTGTCATACGTCGATTGAAAGAGAGCAAACTTGCGAACGCGGTGGTGTATTTTGATGGCAAAGGAAAATACGCACGCCTAACGAATCTCCGATCGAAGGATTTGTACGCCATCCGCTCCCAAGCTAAGGATGCAACCGTTCTTGTTGATGGTTTTCGGGAAACAGAAATGGATGTATCAAACCAACTTCTGCCTTTTCATTTTCTTGCAACGTCGTGCCAGTTCGATGCGAAACAAGATGACAATTCACATGTTGTGGTTTTGCCGGCGTGGCGTGATGCTGACCTGCTGCAGTACGCGAAGTTAACTGACTGGGTGATCGAGACTGGTTTAGCCGTGTACAAGGACCGGTTGAAGGATTCAACTTGGCCAAAACTCGTTGGGGAGCAGTACTTCTACAGTGGTGGGAGTCTACGCGAGTTTTGTAGGACGCGTGATAAGCTTAAAGCCAGAGTTGTGGCCGATTGTGCGGCAGTGGAAGATACCCAAGCTTTCCAATTGGTGTATTCGTATGGTGGTGGTAAAGGTAAAAACCAAGTGGATCGAATTCGGCGTCACTATATTGATGACTGCAGGAAGGAAGAACACTTTCAGCTGCGTGCTCACTGGAAACTCTCTGTCGATTCGGGGTATGCGTTGAGTAAGTTGGGGAGGATTGTTGGCATGGACGAGCAGCTAAAGGTTTACACGTATGCAAAATCTATTGGTGCCGGCTTCCATGGCGTCGCATACGAACTATTGCTTCACAGTGCAGTTCAACAACGTAAACCGGTTGTGTTGAAGATGCGGGAAGGGTCAGAATACGAAAAGATCGAAATACGGGTTCCCCACGTTATTTGCAGGGGCGAAGCTGAGAAATCGTGCTACGATTGCTTGACCACATTTGGAAATGACACTTACTGGCATCCCGACTACCCGTTCTTTCCTTTCATTGACGCAGTGACCACGTGTGAAGCGTTCCCAAGTGGAAGTAAAGATTCCGAGACAATCGTGGCTTACATTCAGGTGACGATTGCAAGCGAGAAAAGTTCAAGAAAGAGATTACGCCTGCTGAACGCTGAGATGGATAAAAACCCATCGCTGAAGGACATGAAGCGCGCGTTTGTGGTAGTAGGTCCTGACGCCAGTGTCTGCGAGAGATTTAAACTCCACGATGCGCCAGACCTCAACACGTTTCTAACGATGGTAAGCTGCTTTGACCCGGAACAGCTGGTGCCTAAGCAAGATGTGATGCATGTCGGAGCAGCTAGAGCCTAAACAAGCTTGAGATGGGCTTTACCTGCTTGTGACTGTTCCGATATTTTAGGTGTTGGTGCTCAAATCGTGAGGTGAAGTACCCAAATGCGAAGATCTGTTGAGTTAATTCAGCTGTTTTTTTTTTTCTTGCTTCGGCATGCTGCATTAATAAATTGTTTTTTTTTTCATTCTGATAAATATGAAGTTAGTAAGATAGTAAGATGGCTTACTCACCTGAACATTACCAAGCTAACTTTCATGGACGAAACCCCTGGGTCTCTTCATTGCCAACGACTTGAGACGGTCGAACAGGATGAAGAAGTTGGTCCCCGTTCACGATCACTTGCAAGCAAAGATGGAGGCCGATGCTTCTGCTCGTCGACTTCAAGTCCCTATGCAGGATGCGTATGACTCACTGTGTCACGACCGCAAGATCGCCCGAGCTGTGTGGCACATTCCCATGCCGGTGTTTTACTTCTGCGCGTTCGTGTCGATGCTGTTCGCACACATCCCAGCGACCAACATGTACGAACAAGGCTACGCTGTGTCCTCGACACTTGCAACTTCAGGAAGCGACACAAGTCACGACAGACTCGACGATGAAATTCTACAACATCGGCCAAATCTCCGACGTCTTCGTCTGGCTGACGGACACATTCGTGCCTTCCGTATTCATAACGGAAGACTACAATGGCAACACCCTCACAAAGGACCGATGGGGGCGTGTCGCCTCGTTTAACAAGGTTTTGGGTGCCGTCAACTTCCATGTATCCCAATTGCTACGACGCCTCGGATACATCAACTGAGCAGCGATTGATCAGCTTTGACACGAATGCGACTGATGCTGTTGGCAAAATCTCAGCATTAAAAGCTGGAGGCAATTGGCTCGACTTCTCCACTGAAGAACTTTTGGTCACCATCGTCACGTACAACGGGGAGCTGCAAGGCTACGCGGTCACGGAGATGCAGCTCACTTTCTTGGAAGGAGGCTCGGTCCAGACGCTTTCGTCGACTACACCCGCACTCTCAAGTCCATACAGTGCATCGGTCACTATAGCTGCTGATATCGTCGTCTTGGTCTTCTTCCTGCTAGCGTTAGCCACGCAACTACGCAGACTTTATCGATACCGTCGCACCGGCATTAGAAACTTGATCTGCGGCGACGTCTGGGTCGTTATCGAGCATTCTTCCACTGTGGTTGTTGTCGCTTTCTACTTTGTGTGGATTTCCATCGTTCTACTCATGTACCAGAAGGAATTCCGTGACAATTTAGCATCTCTCGTAGTCGGTGGGAAGGACTGGGCATTCGACGCTGAGGCCCGAGCACGTTTGTACGCTGTAATTGATAGGCTCAAATCTGTGGCAAAACTCACTGTGGTGTTGCGTTTGATCGCCACCCTCGCGGTTTTCGTGCTGAGTCTTCGGATCCTGAAAAGATTCCGCTTTCACCCGCGACTGAGTATTCTCACACGAACTGTGGCGAGTGCGTTGCATCAATTCGGCGCGTTCTTCATCGTATTCATCGTCATCTTCGTGACTTTTGCTGTCTCCGGCACGGTTCTCTTCGGTGATCGAGTTCAAGAGTTTTCATCTTTACAACCTGCGATGGAGACTTGCATCAACATGCTCTTTGGAAACTTCGACTACTCCAGTATTCAGGGGTTGTACGCTCCTGTTTGTATGTTTTACTACTGGGGTTACATGATCGTTGTGTCTCGTGCTGCTGAACATGATGCTCGCCATTGTGTTGGACGCTTATGCAGAAGTGAGCAGCGAGAGTTACAAGTCTCAGAACATGTTGGCAGTCTTGACAACATGATGTGGAAGTAGTACCGGTATATATACCGGTACCATTACTCCGGCAGTTACTTGTATTTTTCTTAACATTATTATACAAGGAGAATAGGTTTCGAGCATTTCTAAGCGAGAGGAGCTACATGTATTTCTAACGACGCGACCCTGAGAGCGTGAGGAGGCATTCAAGCGTCCGCACAACCTCTCGCTAATCGGTATGGAACATCTCGCAGAACTTTTTTCTTCGCGTAATTTATGGTCGACGGTAGGGCCAAGAGGCCGTCGTACCCCTTTTGATAGGATAAACGAGCTTCGCGAGCGCGCTGATAGTAGCGCTTCTGCGCCACCTTAACGCGCTCCTTATTGGCTTGGTATTGTTCTGGTGAGTATGCCATCTTACTATATTATTAACTTTATATTTATCAGAAGTAAAAATAAAAAAGCGTAAAAACTCATTCCTTGATGCAACATGCCGGAGCTAGAATTAGCTGAAATAACTAAACGTGGGAATAGATCGAGTCACCTGCCTAGCCACAGCACGTGCCATCTCAACGTCGGGACCTAACATACTTGCGATATCATAGTATCGTTCGATGCTCTCACGAATCCCGCCACCTTCACCACCCTCTCCGATAGACGGCAGCACATTCGGTAGCTTCTGTCGCTTCACGGGATCTTGGAAGTATGGCAGCTGGATCTCGGTATCAGCAGTCGGAGACTGCGCCAATAGCGTCCTGATCACCTCGAAAGCCTCGCCTGGCTTCTTGATGGTCGCTTTGTGGATGCGGGCAGAGTTGTCTTTCCTCTCGGAGACCCAGAAGAACAGCCACTTTCCGTTCAAATCAGTAAGAAGTGCCATCACTGGGTTGTCGACGAGGAGATCCAGAGCGATCAGCTCCGACAATGCCTGGAAGTCCGAACTTGCTTTAACGTCTCTTTTCACTTCAATCAGCATCTTCACTCCAGGCAAGTACTGCACATCGAATGGGTTCTCCTCGACGAGATCACTGAGTATGAGGAGATCCGTGCGTCCAGCGAGATCAATGTCGCGACCAGGAACTGAAACGCTGAGAATGTCTTGGCCTTTTTCCACGCCAATCACGCACAGCTGCTTCGCTTTAAGCACACCGCCAATGTTGCGCTCCACGTGCTCGCGATACCGTTTTCGCTGCATCTCCTCGGTGAGGCTGATCTCTTGACCGTCTTCATCGATAACGCTCTCCCACGTGAATCCGTCAACCGGAGTCCCCTTTCCAGCATCAACTTGGACTGTGCGCACAGCTTCCACCTGAATGTTTAAGTCTTTCAGAAGCTTCTTACCCTGGGTCGAACCCACATTTGAGTGGACATATCGCTTGCGTTTGGTCAGCACAGTGTTCGCGTGGATTTCGTGTACCTCTTTGGCCAGTTGAGCCGTCGTGGAAGTGTCGTTCGCTGAACCAACGGCACCCTCCGGAACCACCACCAGCACGTGAAATTGCTTTGACTTTGGAGCGCGCCGTTTGGTCATGTTGTTGGCTATCAAAACATCCTCAATTGTCCACGTAGCCTTCAGCTGCTCTTCAGTGGTCACCATTCGAACGTCATCAATCTCCCCTTTGTCCAGTTGCACAGCAACAGGATCGTCGTCTTTCAACCACGCGTCGTCCTTCTTCGCCAGGAAGACCTGCAGTTTACGAGCAGGACATGTGATGTCCTCGTTCTCCGCCTTGATCGCCTTCTTCAAGTCCCCCACCAGCTGGCTCGCGTCGATGTCCACAGGGAAGGCGCTTCCCGCCACACCAACGATTGAACACAAGAGCTTTACCATCTTCCCTCGATGCGGCAGATTCTCGAATGAGAGAAAAAGAACTTTCTGTTTCTGTAGCGGATCACTATTGGTCAAAAGTCACAACAGATTCTGACCAATAGAAATGGCTTCACGAAGATCCTTGACCGTAAATCCCGCGAAATAAAAAACGCTGCATAGCGTCATCTTTAAGATCTGACCTGGACGAGCAGTTGTGCGGATGCTTGAGCTGCAACGGATGTTTTCTTAAGCTCGAGAGGTTGCGTCGGTGAAACCAACAGCTGGACGTGGGGAACGGCTACACCTACTTTCAATGGTAAATTACGGGAAGTAAAAAAACTGCCGACGTAATGTGCTAAGTATTACTACTTGTACCAGTGTAGTGGTTTTCACTACACGACGTTCCTCCTGGACAGCGCAAGAAGACGCAAAGCTCAGGAAACTAGTACAACGACTAGGCAAACATAACTGGAGTGAAATCGCATTGCATTTCCCGTTTCGCGACCGCAAACGTTGTCGCGAGCGGTTCGTGAACCACTTGGCATCGTCGTTGACTGCAACGTCGAGTGTGTGGAGCGTACAGGACGACGAGAAGCTGCTGCAATGGCAGCGGACAATTGGGTCCAAATGGGCCAAACTGGCCAAAGAATTTAGTGGGAAAAGCGCCGAGAACGTCAAGAATCGCTGCTTGATGTTGGCCAGGAAGGCGGACAAGAGATCAGAAGACAGGAGAGCACCACCCCAACAGTGGACGGTGGACGAGAAGGACAAGCTAAGGACTTCGGTGACAAAACATGGAGTGAGGAACTGGCTGTTCATTGCATCGCAACTACCTGGACGGACAGATTTACAGTGTTTGCAGCAATGGTACCGAACGCTGGACGACAAGGTGATGAAAGGTAAAGGGATGTGGACGGAGACTGAGGACCAAGGGTTCGTGGAGAAGGTGAAGGAGATCGGACGCAAGTGGACGGAGGTGAGATGAATGATGGGGTTGAAACAGCAGTCAATTGCTTCACAGCAGGCTCGTGAGTCGCTACAGTGCTCAAATACATAGGTGTATGGCAAATGCAAGTTTTGACCACACTACCAGACTCGGGCGTGGTTGCTGAACGCGTGAGCACATCCCATCCGGTCTCACCCGCGCGCATGCCAGCAAATATGCTTTCGCCCTCCATTAGCGACTGCCACACAACCATCACGCGGTCATTTTCCAGGTAGCGACGAGTGACAAAGCGCACAAGAGCTGACACGACTCGACCCGTACTGAGGCGGTTTGTGACTCGAAACTTGAAAGCGGCAATGTTGTCAGGGTCTTCAATGTCGTGAAAGACTTGTCGATCTTCTTGTCGGAATGGCAATTGCCCTGCTTGCCAGAATATCTCGCGCGTACGCTCGAACTTCAGCGGCATGACGTGCTTGTCAAGTTGCCTGTATCGCCGTCCTCCTTCCATAGCTGTCTGGAATCGATATGTTCATCGCTTATGCCCTCTAGGCCACAAGCACTACGGGTCTCGTCCGTTTGAGCGTAAATCGCGTCCAAATCCTGCACACAAAAAAAAAAATACTCGTAGAATGCAACATCAGAAGGCTCCAGTCGAATTCGCTTCTGCCGAGGGAAGTCTTCCTCCTCCTCCTCTACAGTAATTGATGCTAGATGCTTCTGCACCAACTTCTGGAACTCATGGATGAACGAAGCTCGGGGTTCGATTGCCTTATACAGTCGTCGCTGCTGCTTCCGAGCTCGATCTCTCTCGTCGCTTGGATTGTGCTAGCATCTTCCACGCCGACGTGGACAGAGTTCGACTGATTTCCTTTGCCTTTTGTCGTGCTTCCAGGTCCGCAGTCAAGTCCCGTGCTCATTTTGCTGTTGCTGGCGACATCTGCTGCATCTCTTGCGGTCCTTGATTCGATCCAGCTCGAGTTTGGTGGCAGGGTCGATGTTTAACTTCTTTGTGGCCTCTTTTCCGTGGCTCAACGGGGGAGGGTGTCACAGGTAAAACTCTGAAGTGATAACTCAGCACTGGTGTCATTGATAGCGTCACCTAAAGTGGCCAAGAAGTCCTCAATGTCGCCAAGCGCAGTCTCCGATGTCATCGTGACGTGGGAAATCGGTGAGTGGTGGCTGTGAATCACCGTGACGTAATCTCTGTATGCGAATTTGGGTACTTTTGGACAGGTAAAACTTACCCATATGAATTGCAAAGTCAACTGCTGATCCACAACAGCAACCCACTCATTCTTACGTAAGGTAAGTTACGCAAGTGTAGCTCTTTGAAATAGCTACACTCGCGTCGAGCTTCATAACGCAATGCGCCTTGTGAATGGACCATCGTGCTTGCAGAACTAGAGTGTTCTAGACGCCGCATTGGTCGACACTTCCGCCAGAATACGATGTCGCTCGCGCGAGTACCAATGATTCTTGATTGCATTCTCGCACCTCCCCGGCAGCTTCTCGGCAATCAGATTCCACTGCGTCGAGTGCGCTTCCATCACCTCCGTCAAAATCTTCTCCTCAGCAGCCGTCCACGGCGCCTGTCAATAAGCAACGTCACCATGAGAAATATATCCTCGCAACCAGGACGCGAACTTGGCCCTCACCGTACTAATCGCCGGGTCCAAGTGTTTTAAAAACCTTTCGCGGCACTGGTTCCCAATTCTGCCAGGCAAAAACGCAGCAACCTACAAGCGTATCCACCATCAGCATCTCCGGATCCGTAGCGGATGATCGCGCTGAGATTGCGATGATGTTTGAGAATCTCCATCTACATGAAAAGTAGATTTCTGTATAAAGTGCTCAATGGTGCTCACTGAAATTTATTTCAAAGTATTACAGATAGTAAAATTTAATAATTGCGATTGAGCAAATACAGCGTGACCAACCCATTACCGTCTGTGCATCCCAGGCTTTTAAGCCTTTTAGAAAACATTCAAGTTGAGTACCATAGTAAACTTACTTCGAAGTACTCGACACTACATGTAAGCTCAGACGCGTGTTCCAAGCAATACACTTTAAAGTGAACCGCAAAGAACCACACCGGAACACGATTTGTGGTGTTACGAAAAAATACAAATTTGTACAGTACCGGTAAGTAGGCCATTTGTAATTTGACGTTATCCGATGTTGTCTGATGCTGCCTTCCTTACCGAAGTCGAAGGCTTCCTGGCCACCTGTGACTTACCGGCACTTCCATCCATTCGAATACGAAGCAAAAATGACAATAAACCACCACCCAAGCGCCAACACAACGATTTTGAAGAAAATTCGAGTCGTGCAGACGAAGAGAAATATGCCAATGCTTTCAGTAAGGACAAATCGTACTATAGACGTCGTAAACTGGAGCGGATGAACCTACGAACGCAGGTGACGGAGTTAGCGGGAGAGTTGGAGAAACCACAGAAGACCAAGGAAAGTTAACTGATGTTAAACGCACTATATCACAGTCAATATAGGTCGTTTCGAAATTAATTAAATGTCCAACCTCATTAAGCCTGTCACCAGCGATCATGAGCTTATCGAGTTGGCTAAGCTTATTGGTGTTAATTTGGATGATATTTATGAGTCGAGCGAAATAACAAAGCCTCTACCAAAGAAAGGTACCTTTCTGATATTGCTACCACCACCTGATCTTGATGTAGGACATTAAACAGCAGTTTATAACAACGAATATTTCGAGAGCATGGGAGAAGGTCCGCCAACTAGCTACGGGATCAGTAAATACAACGAGTTTCAGTACCAATCAGCGCATGAAGATTATTGCGGCATATGGTGTCTCTTATGGTTATACGCGAGGCAACACAATAAATCGGATATTCTGAAGACTTTTAATAATATAAACGTAATCGTGCTTTTAAAGAATTAAAATTCAGAGAATATAGAGCAGTCACCATGTATCGCGAATTAACAATCTCAAGCGACGTTAGCGCACCAAAGCTAAAAGAAGGGTTTCAAGACTGGTAAACTCAGCCTAACGAGCTCTGAGTTAAAGGGTTCTGGCGCTGTTGTGCATTTACATCCTGAATCATATGAGAAGGCACTAAATGCGAGGGAAGCGAACCGTGGTGTTCGTCTGAACATTACCCGACACGAAATCAAGAAAGACTACAAGAAGGCTCAGGGTGGATTGATCTGGGGAAAGATCTGGAACGTTATCAAAACTGGTTTCAAGTTTGCTAAAGACAGCGGACTCTTAAGCAAAGCAGCAGATGTAGTTGTACCCGCATTAGCAACCGCGGTAGGTGCACCACAAGCAGCGGCCCCTGCACGAGCCGCTACTAAGAGTCTCACTGGTGTCGGTGTTGAGATGGGGAACTCGTCGAGTCGCGGGCTACGCACGCTTGATGTTGATAGTGATTCAGAGACGGAAGGAGGACGCATTACAGTTGCCGATGTTAAGACAAAGGCAAAGCAGGCGCTACGATACGCTAAACAGAAAGGTATCATCAACGATCTAGTAGATCTAGGTGAGCGCAAGCTAATCGAGAAGGCAACAAAACCTGAACATGTTGATTTGATCAAGACTGTTCGTAGGATGGTCAAGGAACGCTACGGTGTAGGCATTAAATCACCAGATAAAGCCAAGTCGGCACGTTTCGTGAAGGGTTCAACCGAGGCTAAAGAACACATGGCCAGACTCCGCAAATTATTTAATGTGGTACGTGTATAGCCATCGAGGTTTTGGCCAATCAACGCTTTCCTTTTCAAATCGAGGTCAGTAGTGATAAACATGCACGAAATCGAGGTCAGCAGGGATAAATATCCCAGCTCTGGTTTGTCACCTGGCGTTCGCCTAATGCTATCAACGTTCGGTGGAGTATCATAAAACGTAATAAATCCATCCAATTTGTCTTTCAGATAAATAGTCACAGAGTTCCTGGTCGGGGTTGCGTGCGGTGATGTGAAGATGAGCGAACATATGAGGAGGATGCTTCTGGATGTGCCTCACGAGATTGTTCTTGCCACTGTATGATGGTCCAAGAATAACCATTCGAAACAGTTTCTTAATCCCTAAATCTGGGATGTCGCCGACCGATGAGCTCTTGTATTGCTTCGGTAGAGAGGCCCCATAATTGGGTACTAGACTCATTTTTAGATCGTACTATATATAAAGAATATAATAGCTATTGAAAGATGTCCGGATTCTCTTATCCGTTTCCGACGTTCTATTCTAGCATCTACAACCCTGGATTCTACCTCTCACTGGATCAAACAGGATACCTAACATACGCATACGCCCAGACTCTTTATCTTAGTAAAAATGATTATCGTCATAGCTACATTACCGGAATTACAGCAGGTTTGGCTGCGCCTGGTCTAGCCATGGTATTAGATTCAAATAGTGCCATATCAGGGATCAATTCCATCAACTCGATGGCATATAAGCTTATTGGAACTACCCTAGACTTTTCTGGTCTGTCATACGTCACAGGTATCACAGCAGGAACGGGAGCCGCTTCAAAAGCACTCGTTCTAAGCTCAACTGGATCTATCACATCGGGAATCACTTCACTAACGATGACAAGTCTAATCTTAGGAACGACTACTATTGGTTCCACCGGAGCTGGTTATCTTTCATTAATTACTGCTGGTACTGCTGCTGCATCAAAATCATTAGTGCTTGACTCAACCAGATCATGTACCAACATCTACGCTATGACTATGGATACTGACTCCTGAATTAGATCGACGAAGCGCGAGAGGGAGGAGTCGCAAGGAAAACGTGGTTGGCTTCAAGCTGACTGAAGGGGCGGAATATCTTGAAGATTGTATGCCGCAAGCAAAAACGGCTACTACTAGTAGTAGAATGGAGGCTAGAGAGGAGAACGACAGCGCAATGGAGGATGTCCATTCACCTACGAGGACAAAGATGGAAGATACTGAAGGAAGCAGAAAGAAGCGAGCGCGTGCTCACACGGATCAAGACGAGGGAGGCACGGAGTATGATGATGAGGAGCTAATTGTGTCGTCGACGGCGGAGGAGTGGGAATAGCTCGAGGAGCAACTCAAGACGACAACCATCGTGGTTGTTTTCTCGATGACGGAAGAGTCGGTGGAAGTAGACGGTTGCAGACTCACCCTGGCACACCTTCGTCGTGACATCTTGGAAACATGCCGCAATAACCAGGTCCTCTTTGAAGGCGATACGCTGACTGTGGGGACCAGTGGGAAGAAAAATGAAGAGGCGGGCAGGAAGCCGATGACTTACTTGTCTGGGCACCCGGTGGCGGTTGATCGCGCACTGTGGTGCATGCTCAAACCAGGCTACGTGGATATTAAGGGGGATCGTATTTGGTTGCAGCCTATGTTCACGGGCAGAAAGAACACCAACCTGACTCTAAACGAGTTCGAGTACGTCAATAGTAACCGAATTTCCTTTGCACAGTTACGCAGCACGATTAAAACATGGGGAGGAACTGATTGTCTGATCATCTCTCATGGCTCCTACGTGGATCGGAACAAGGCTCGTCAGGATAGCAGACGGAGTGCATGTGATTGCTTGCAGGTTGCAGCTTACCCGACAGAGATTGTGTACGCTTTTAGCTTGTTCTTCCCAAGTGCGGCTGATGCAAATCGGGTGTTCAAGTCGTACATCACGGCACAACGTTCGACTCCATATCGCCACGGCGATCCAGCCAGTACGCTCATTCTCAAACCCGTCCCACAGGCGGAATGGGATCGAGACCGCTGTGTCATGTATCGTCCAGGGGCAGAGGGCGAGGAGGAGTTTAAGATTGGAATCTTTGGTGTGCGGATGGAGATGAGACCGAAGAAAATTGAGAACATTTTTGAGGAGCACTCACTGGGCCAAGTTCGAGTTGAAATCAGAGGAAACCAACGGTTGTTTGCGATCGGAAAGTGCGCGTCTAGCGACCAGATGGAGGCTATCCTCGCGAAGTTTGGCCCCGGGGACGAATAACAGTTTCGGTACGACACAATACGCATGTTTATCAGAAAATGGGAAGACAGCCCACCACAACGTGCCCAACGCGAACCGCATCAGCAACAGGGGACACATCGAGCGGCACCGGTAGTACAACGAAGAGTGCCGGGACGTCGCTCGGGCAGTTTGACAGAGAACGCGACATTGATAAGAAACTCGATCAGCTGATTCAGGCGCGGACGGCACATATTGAACGCCGTCTGGACCAGCTAGACAGCCAACAGCGAAAGACTGAGAGGACGTTGAGCAATCTCACAGACACTTTGAATGCAACGGTAGTTAGTATTGGAGACCGACTTGAACAGCAACTTTAATCGTACGTGGCCAATTTGCAGCATTTTGGCGGAGGAGGCCAAACGCACGAGTAGGCTGGGTCTCCTTTCGACAACGTACTGGTGGTACCTGGTGGTTTAAGATGATAATCGCCATTCTGGCATTCCAAATGGTGTGCACAGTGGCGGCAACCAGCGCTTTATCAAGCCAAGAGGAAGTTGTCGAGGCCGTGTTGAGGGCTACGAATGATGCTCGTACCGATTCCGATAACTACTTCGCAACACCAGCGACTCGAGTGGAACTGATATGTCAGTGGTAGAGGATCGACGTGCAATGGGAGGACACGAGACTCCTCGACATCAGCGAGGCGGCCGTCGTCGCCGGAAATGGTGCCCTGTGCGACGCCCAATCTCAAATGCAGTAGCGACAGCCAGAAGTACCGTGCTGGAGAGTATCTTGCAACGGAAACACTACGCCGGTATTCCACACTAATATCGGTTATCGAAGCCAATTCTTTAGCCTTCCGAAGCTGAGCTGTACATCGATTGTTGAACTTAATACAAACAGATCTTGCCAGGTGCCGGCGGGATTGATTGGATTCCCCCACAATTGTTTTGCACTCTTGTGTAAGCAAGTGTGCATATTGTCGATGGCTCACTCGAGCCACTCCAGAATCTCATTCTCCGAGATGTTATCCAAGTCGATGTCCTCAATTAGCGCGATTTTGTTCTCCGCAATTAATTTGCCCGTTGCGTCCGTGAATTCAGCCCTTTCATCTGCTGTCTTCGTTCGAGTGTTGACAACTTTAATCGGTGATATATTATAGATCGTGGCCCCCACACGCGCACCTCGTTCTCATCTAAGCACAACAAACGGTGTCCCCACATGGTCACTGCTGGGAAAATCCACGAACTATATCTGCTACCTACCAGACTCTGAGTACAAGATCAAGGTTTCAGCTAAAGGTGTACAGCAAGGTCGAGGGAGAAACAACGATGTCCTTAACCCAGAAGGATTTGAGACAGTTGTTCGTGATAGAATAACGCTTCAGGGAACGAATAAAGGATTTTGTATCAGTAACGAGACCAAGTCGATCATTACCTACAGTTAGACGTGCGCTTTCGTATTTCTATGACAAGCGTCGTGTCTTAGCTGATGGCGTCACGACTGCGCCGCTTGATATTTACGCCACAAGAATTTGGTAACAGTAATATATACATGGATAGCCATGGCTGACCTGTTAAAAAAGCTTTACTACAATCCAGCAACAGGATATGTAGGAGTTCGAGCACTTCACGTGAAGGCTCAAGAGATTGATCCTAACACAACATTAAAGGTTGTGAAGGGCTGGTATTCGAATCAGGTAGATATCCAACGCTTTCAAGAACAGAAAAAAAACGATTTAGTGAGTTCAAGATTGCTTCTCATAATGCAAATTCCTGGCAAACGGATCTTGATTTTTGGAAAGGTAAGGCGATATTAACTGCTGTCAATATCAACTCTCGTTTAGGTTTTGCCAGTTTGCTACCAAATAAGAAAGCAGAGAGTGTCTTGAAGGGGATTAAACTACTCGTGAAACAAAATGTTGAGGTGCTAATAAGTGACAACGGACAGGAAATTATGAACGCAAAGGTTCAGGATTTTTTAAAAAGTAAAGGCATCGACCACTACAATAACGAGCCGGGAGACCATTCTACGATGGAAAAGATCGAAAGATTCAACCGAACGTTAAAGGGCGTCTTACTAAAATTGGGAGGCCTCTGACAGTTAAATTATTACGCGACGTAATATCGAACTACAACAACACTAAGCATCGATCTATCGGAATGGCACCTACGGAGGCTAAAGGGAAGGTTATGGAAAACGAACTAGTTTATAATCAAGACGCTACGGACAAGATCGAGAATGAGCTTGAGATTGGGTCAAAAGTGATATATCGACTAAGCAAGCAACAATTTAGTAAGGAGGATGTACGCTGGAGTAAAACGGATTATACAATCGTTGGGATTGATGGTTACAGAGTCCAAATTCGATCAAAAATAAGCACACACTCTACAAATCTCCGAATCAACTCAAGTTGGTTAATGAATAATCTACAGTCACTGATTTCAATCAAGGAGACATATACGAGGTTGAACGTATATTGGATCACAAAAAGACACGTTCCGAAAAGAACAGATATCTAATCATATGGACACATATGGACGAACTGTAGTAGTGGCGACGGTTCGCCGGAGGTGATAGATCTGACGTAACCAAGTGTGGCGCACATCGGGGTGGACGGTGACGAAAGAGTGTTCCAGGACGAGATGGTGACGAGGGCGAGCCAGCAGGCTGGCACCACCGACTGTACGAGGTCTGCAGAAGAAAAGGGGGCCTGGCGTTGAGTCGACGTTGAAGATCAAGGCTGCGAGAAGATCATACGAAGAGGAGACGTGCGAAGGTGACAAGAGTGGAGTATGCAAGCGAGGAGAGGCGACGGCGTGCGTGTGCCGTGCGGCCAGGAGGCCACGAGAGCGGGGACTGACTAGAGGTCCAGTAGAATAGCAAGGGCGACGTAGCTGGTAGGTAGACGACGGTAGTGTGCTGCGTGGAAAAGTAGGAGGGCATCGAGCAGCGGTCTGCTGCTCGACCCTCAGTTGCGATTTGGGTGCGAGACGTGCATCTATTCAAGAGTAATACAGTTATTTGGCTGCCGAGCTACGGGTTGTGCTAGCTTACGAGGAGGGTGAACAGGTGAGCAAGTACGCAACGACGTACGCCGGTGGATGTGACCGCGAATACGGCAGCGTGGGCAGTAGAGAGGTCGAGGACCGTGGAGAGAGACCGTGGGGGCCAGGCATCACGTCGTGCAGTGGTGTCAAGGCCGAGGGGCGCGGGCCTGACTTGCACGCTAGTGTTAGAGTCCCGTGCCCGCTACATATGTACATGGGAACCGGAACGCTTGCGGGGGACAGCCTAAAGACCTACCGGGGTTGCGGTCGCCGATAATCGTCCTCTCCTTGACGCCTCTATCCCTGTCACTGGTGTTGATGGTGACGGGGTCAGCTTCGGCTGGTAGTCCGCTGGTTGGTGACGCTCCCCACCTGTGCGAGACCGTGCCCAGTGAGGTTTGGGCAGTAGTAATCTGTGGCTAACTACGAGTCGTGGGGGTCGACTTTAGTTGCCTGGTGGTCATACAACACGGTTCTGGTTGTGTAAAAGCAGCCATGACTATACAACCAACATGGGAGCCACAAGACAATCTGAGGTTAGTCAATAAGAATCGAATGAGCTCGGCTGAAAACATGTATTTCGATAACCTAAAACAGGCTAAGGAGTCAGCTGTATGAATGGGCGTTCATTTTTTGGTCCCGATGAATATAACGTGTTACAGTTTGAGCTTTACGCTCAGACAATTGCTTTACTCGTGATCGTATCATCTCTTTTTCACGTTCTATTTTTGCGACATCCGCATAGATGGTTTGATTATCGTAAGTAGTTTCCTTCCAATCATCATCATCGATAAAGACTAAGCCCTCATCCATACGCGACTATATTATGCTGCACAATTAAAAATCGTGATTAATTATGTGACTTTGTATATAGTATATACCCATGTGTCAAGCAACGTCCCACGCGAACGAGCAATGCTCTAGAAGCGCTCTAAAAAGTGGCTTCTGTCACCAACACGACAAGGATGCCAAAATTGAAATGTACAAAAAGGAGCTATCCAAGATGCATCAGCGAGTCAAAAGGCATGTTGAAAAGTGTAATGAAACTGAACATGATGATTAATAACATTCAACGATGTGACTACATCAAGCTACAGCTAGCACGTCTCAACGGAGGTCAGGGAAGAGCGTACCGGCATGTGATCACTGACCCACAGCTCAAGGATCAGGTGGAAAAGCTATTTGATCTACCAATCGATGAGGTACTACCAGCCTACTTTAGCATGCTGAAGAGGAGAAACGACATCGTTTATAAATACACTCAGTCAGATTGGATAGATGGACCAGTCCCGAAGCTAATTTAATACCAATTTCGTTTCATTGATAGATAGTCTAATATACAATCAGTTCGAAAATGTTTCCATCGTTCAACAGTCTCGACGATCGTGAGCGCAAGCGTCTCGATTTATTAGAACACGCTCAGCGTCGAGTTAGACAAACTAATGCGAAGCGTGCTATGTACGCGGATGGAGCATGGGCATCGGATGCTGATAAGACCATCACTACTCTAGCTAAGAAACAAGATGACTCAACTCAAGCCGGCGAAGATGATCAGCTAATGAAGCAGCAACGGTAGCAAGCGGTGATAAGATCACCATGAGCTCAAAACAAGAGGACGAACCAACTGAACCAGTACAAGAACCACAGGCGAACAACGCAACAGTAGAGACGGACACGAATGAAAAACCAGCTGAAACGAATGATGAAAATGATGAGGGCGAGGCGACGGTGAACGGTAGAGCGGTCGGTCGGGAGACCTCGAAGACGGAGCTGGCGTGCGAAGGGTGGCGAGCTGTTAGGATAGGCCGCTGGCGGTAGCGGAGGGCAACGAGCGCGCGGACAGCCGCTCGGCCCTCAGTCGAGATTGTGCCAAGAAGTGGACAGTTAAGGCTAAATAAAGGAAAGTGACGCAAACGCGCGGGTTCTATAAAGGCGGAGGTGAGGCCGAATTATAGTTAGAGCTAGGTGCACGTGTACTGCGAGTGCGGGCGAACAGTAGGGGAAGGCGGGGAACTGTGAATTGCGACCACGGGGTCCGTGGCTTGGCTGTCGATGCTGCCTCGGCCGAGGAAGACAATGGGTGACCCAAGCGCTGGAAGTGCCAACGCAATGGGCCCCGGCGTCCACCACTGCCTGTCAAATACGGGGAATCTTGCAGGACACGAGCTCACAGACCCATCCGGGGGTGCATGCTGCGGATAATGTGTCCACCCCGCTGTCCCTATCCGGAGGACGTCGGGTCCTACCGGCCTGTAGCTGTCTGGTGTAACAGCCCGCCCTGCCTCGGCGCGGGCACTCTCACGGAAGGCCTACTCGCTACCCAGGTGTGGAAGCGGAACGATCTGCTAGCGTGGAGGCCTCGTGGCCACGAGGGCAGCCATAGCTACGTGACGGTCATAACAGACGCCTTCCGGGCACAACCAAACGGAGTGGTTGCTGCAGGCTTGGCATCAGAGGGTGAACCTCGCAGTAAAAGAGGGGACGAGTGGAAGAGATGATCGGAAAGAGCAGAGGAAAGCTAACGAGGACGATTGTTGTACGATTAATAGAAAAACGAACGAAAGGGATGGCTACGTCGACTACGAACCGAGATGAGCGCGCACAGAAGCGCTGCATCCCAGGAAAGAGCGGATGCAGCGGCGCGAGAGGCGGCTAAACAGCAGTCGGCACCGACGACGACGCTGGAAACTGACGACGGGGTAGTAGTGTCACTTGAGACGGAGGAGGTGAGACCCGCAACGGGCGACACGCCGACGAACGCAGGGGCTGACGAACGGGGCGGAGACCTGCTGACGGTCGCTAGCCCACGCGGAACCGTCAGTGTCAGCACGAGCAGCGGAACGACCAACACGGGCACCAGCACGGGATCGCGGTCCAACACGGCCACGGCAACGAGTGGCAACACGAACGACGGAGACACCAGCACGGCATGGAACACGGTGAACCTACTGGGAGACAACGGCGAGAACGGCAGGAACCGAGGCCTGGCCAGCTACCACCGACGATGCCACCGGCGCCACCTGCACCGCCAGCGGCGACTCGAGGACCCGTGGAAGCAAGACAGGAGCCACCACGACCAGTGATCGTACGCGAGAAGGCCAAATCCCTGAAGGTGGCGAAATTTAAGGGGTTGGACGGCTCAATGCCAGTCACGATGTGGCTGAAGACGATCCACGCTGAGGTTCGTAGGCAGGCGGTGACGATGGGCGTTCAGTGGAGCAACGCGCAACTGTACCACGAAGTGGCCTCCCACTTGGACGGCGAAGCAAAACGCTTGTTTGCGACGGTGACGGAATCCGTCGCGCCAGAGGACGAAAGCATCAACACGCTGGCCAACATGCTGCGCGCAAAGTACATGACGCAACGCACGAGCCCGGAGGTGGTGGACCTCCTCAACGCGAGACGACAAATGCGCGGAGAACGGCTGGTCGAATACGCCCAGTCGCTACGTGAGATTACCGAACGCGGTGGCGTCGGCGAAGACTGGCTAGTTAACGCCTTTTTGAAAGGAATGAGCAGCAACGAGGGCGCAACTCACGTGAGAGGGCACCGGCCACAGACGCTGGACGAAGCGGCGAACTTGGCGGTCCCCCACGTCGGCGAATACAGGGAGGGGTATGGCATAGGCCTCGAGACGGCGATGACCCGATGGGACGAGCGCGAAACCCAGCGAGGGCACGCGCCCACGGCAGCGGCCGCGACAAGAAGCGGTGGCTTGGAGCAATTGGGGTGAGGCGGTAAGTCGGCAAGTGTCATCACCGGGTACGGACCAATGTGGGACACCCCACAGAAGCAGCCTCGGTATGATACCGAGGGTCGGTAGTTATCGGCGACAGGAACCGGTACCACGGAGTGGTCGAAGGCGATCCCACCGGGTTTTCAACTGGTCCCTACCGGTACCTTTACCGGTACGGGAGACAGTTCGAAGGCTCGAGCGGCTAGCGGCGAACCATACGGAGCGAGGGGCAAGAGACCGGTGGCTGGCGACGAACAAGGCTCACGCCGTCCGGCCAAGACATTCAAAGTGGAAGCGGCGTACGAGGACGACGACACCCAGACGGCGCGGAACCCGACGTATGCCACGCGCGAGGCGAGGCTGCAGAATCGCGAGCGCTACCAGAAGCGCCAGTCGCAGACAGCCGCGAGAGCGCCGAATGTTTCTACTGCGGGGAGCTGGGCCACTTCGCGAGAGACTGTGGGCTGAAACGCGGAAGGCGCGGGCCAAGGAACTCCGCGAGTTGAGGACGGCATTAGCGAATGTGGTGCACGCGCCACAAGCCAGAGCAGTGGAAGGCCCTGGAAGGAGGAACGAGCGGCGTGGGAAGACGAAGCAGTACCAGTACCGCAGCGGAAGTGAGTACGAACACCCCTGCATGCAGACGGTGGTCGACGAGCAGCGACCGTACGAGTCGGATGCGTACGGGCGGTGCAAGCCACGGCGGTCGACACCCTGCCAACGGCGAGCGTGGTGGTTCGCGGCGAGCAGCGACGGATCAAGATCGACACGGGGGCACAGTACAGCGTGGTCGGCGAAGCATGGCGGCACCTGGGCGAACGGTTTGACGTGCTACCGCCGGTAGACTACGTAGAGGGCTTCACGGGGGCGGTGTCACGAGTGTTGGGTGTGTGGCGGTTCAAGTGTCGCACCCAGTAAGACCGGATCATGGTAGTAAATGCGCTGCTGGTTCAAGGCGCCACCACCGAGTTCCTGCTGGGCGAGAACTGGATGAAGGCGAAGGGGGCCAGATCGACTTCGTGTCGTGCGAGATGAAGTGGTACGAGAATGACGTCAAGAAGGTGGTGCCCTTCTGGCGCACGAGCGACGAGCAACCAGGACGGACGGCGAAGGCGAGGATGGTATGACGTGCGCGGTTGCGGGTGCGGTCGGGCACCTGTCACAACGTTGATATCGCGGTAGCGGCCCCGGACGGGACGGTCGGGCTGTTCACGCCGACGGACCACGGCGAATCTCACATCTTACTAGGGCCCACGCTGACTATCGTACGTGGGGAGATCGTGGTGCCAGTGATGAATCTGTACGGCAAGACGGTCAAGCTGCCATCCAAGGAGAAGTTGGGCACGTGGGCACCAACCACCGAGGACATGACAGTGCTGGCCATGGACGGCGAGCTGGACAGAGAGCGGGTCCGACAATGGCTGGCGAGCTGGACAGAGAGCGGGTCCGACAATGGCTGGCGAGCCTCGGCGGAGCAGGGGACCCGCTGAGCAATGAGCACGAGCTGGACATAGGGGACATGGGCGACGAAGACAGGGAGTTGCTGCTGCAGCTCCTGCGCAGCCATCCGACGCTGCTGGAACCGCGCGAAGGGTGTCCACCGATGACCACACTCGGCGTGGAACACGAAATCCATACGGGCACGACGGCCCCAATCCAGGTACGGCCCCGACGGCACGCGCACGAAGAACAGAAGACCATCGACGGGCATGTGGACGAAATGCTGCAACACGGGGTGGTGAAGAAAGGCAACGGCGCCTGGGGTCCCAGAGGTGCTAGTTAAGAAGAAGGACGCTCTCGGTGACTTGCGATTTTTCATCGTCCTACAAACAATTCGAGTCTCTGCCGTTCAAGCTACATCGGCCCGGTCGTTACCATGCCTCGCGCAGCGGTACTTTTGCTTCCATGCGACGTTCCATCATCCTCTCTCTCGGGGCCACACTATGGTGAAGTCCTCTACCGGCAGACAGGCGACACCGCTAGTGTCCTTCTTCTGGCCAACCCCGGATCCACGGCGGCATCAAGAACCGTGGTGTCGTCGGACACCATTGCGCTACGCAGGGTCTCATCAACCGAACTCGACGAAGAGTCACCCGGGTGGTTACTTTTTAGCCCGGTGTATTTTCAACACGACTGCAAGTTTTTTCACGGCCAAGTTACGTCGTACACCAATGATCAGTGCTCGGTGACGACACAATCTGGAGTGCCCAATGTCCCGTATGATGATGTGACCGAAGTGGCCCCAGTTATTGTGTTTTTGCTCTGGGATGCCCAGCTAGTTGCGTCCATCGATTCTCTCGCCCAGCTAAAAATGGCTCATACGTCGCTGCTCAACCGGCTTCTAGGTCATACCGGTGGTCGACCGACACGTAATATCGCCCGCCTTCTTCGTGGTGTCGCGGTGGCTTCAACTTTGCCACATGCATCGTCCGACCGTGGCTGGTTCTCTCCTTACTCAGGCGAGCGTGACCGCGTCTCTGTAGGTCATGTGGTCAACTTCGCTTTCTACATCGATGGAAGCCGAACACCACCTGCCAGTATTAAGCTCGGTATGACTTTCTGTGACGATCCTACGCTTTTATTGCCCGAAACGGAAGGTATGCCAACGCCTTCGTCGAGCCGAATTGTTCATGCAACTAGAAGTCGAGAGACATCGGCGGAGAGAGCTGTCGTCTCAGTTAAGTTCAACTTTGTTAACAACCTCCTTTTCTAACTGACTACGTCAACCTCCTTACTTTCTGTGTACCTCCTTAACCTTCGCTCAGCCTGCAATACATAAACTAAGTCATTGAGATGGATCTTGTGGGGTCGCCGGTCACTTTCGAATCTCGCCTGAAGGAAGTACAAGTCGCAGTAGCCGCGATGGAAGATCTCCGGTCTCCTATTCCGGTCGCCCGGACGTTGTGCTCTCCACGGACTCCGTACAGCTCCAGAAAGGCTGGGGCGGCTCAAGACCCCCAATCAGAGTCGAGGCTGCATCCTGGAAGAAGATCTGAAGCCTCAACTCCGAGCCAGGTTAAAAGACCGTCGCATTGCATTTCTTGCAAAATTCATATGCAGCATTTTCATTTTCAAGCTCGTCATCCGAGTGATACCAAAATGCAGGATGCGGAAAAAGTTGTAAAAATTGCCAGATGTCAGGGCGCCACTGGCGCTTTGTCGTGAAAAGTCGTGGAGGGTCAGATTCGAGGCGAGTATTAGGACGATGAATATTCTCCCAGAATTTGGCCAGTTGTGATTTCGGATCCGTTTCGGGCGGAATTCCGTCAGAAGGCTCAATTGGGCTCATTATGGGTCTTCTTCTCAAAACCCTGACCGTAGCGCCAGATCGTGGGCTCGTCCGTTGCTTTGTTTTGCGCCTTGAAACTCGCCGAGTGCTAGATGGAGTACCCCGCCGATGTTTGCTGAGGGGGGTGCTAAGCTGCTTCGATCGCGGAGTTGGCGTGGTCTCGTTGGCTTGGGGCGTGCTGGAGCGACTACTCTCAGTTGGAAACCACAAGGTGACGGGCCACATGACAAAGTTTCACACTCGCGCGCTCGCAGAATACGCTCAAAATCTGCAGCGCAGGCTGGAAAAGGATTTCACAGAAGTTGCTGATAAGCTCCGAAAAATCACTGCCAATGAACAAAAGGAGTTCAACAGACTCCTAGCAAAATGGATCGCGAGCCACTTTCGACCGCTTGTTATCGTTGAAGACGGAGGATTTATTGAATTTGTTGCGTTCATTATTGAGACACTGTCCCGAATCAAAGTGGTGGTTCCAAAGCGCAATCGGTTGCGTGGCTGTATCGTCCCATATGCTGCGGAATTGAGACTTAAGGTTCAAGATGACATTTCAACTTTTGGTTTTTACTTCTCGTTCACTAGCAATATTTTGACAGCTTGCAGTGCGCGCAGCTACATTGCTTTTACTATCCACTACGTAACTGAAAACGTTGAGCCCCGAAACCGGACGTTAGAGGTGAGGGAGTTTCCAGGAATTCACACTGGTGAACTCATTGCAGAAGTCTTGGATGAAATCATGATGGACTGGGGGCTTCGTAAAGAATTTGTACTCGGTTTGTTAGGGATTCGGGCTCCAACATGGTCAAAGCAGGCAAAATATTGGATGTCTATCATGCCCCCTGCATGGCACACGAAATCCATCTTGTACTCTCTGGTGCACTGGCAAAGCAGAAGAATTCACCGCAAAATAACCACTGTGGGCTTCGATAGTTGATGTAGAACCTGTAATGATCGTAAACGAACACGAAAATGACGATTAACTTAATGAAGATGAGAGAGCAGACGTGGAAATAATTCGCGATGGTGCAATTGATGAACTCACCGTCTTCATTGATAATACTTTTTGTTGTTTTAGCAGCATTGGAAAAAAATGGCATGCAAACCATGCGCGAGACCGTCCAAACATTCCGTTCATTAGCTGTGTACTTTCGCCGGTCCTCAAAAGCACACAGTTGTCTGGAAATTCAGAAGAAGGACAACACAAAGGCAGTCAAATTAATTGGTAATTGTCCGACACGCTGGAATAGTAGCTGGTTCATGTTGGACCGGTGTATCAGGCTTCAACCAGCGTTGGACAAGTTTTTCGAGCATCTCTTTTCTGAGGAAGGCCGTGTGGAGTTCAAAGGCATACAAAACAAGCTCGCAAAACCAAAGCACCAGGAGTGGTTAGCGATCAAATGTATTTGTTGCTGGATGGTGGACAGGCATATCCAACCTTGCCGCGTGTCATGCCTGCTATCGATGCATTGGATGACATTCTTAGTGACGGCAACTTGTTTGATGATATTTTGAATTCAGCTGGAGAGGAGGCTTAAGTCGATGAAATTCAAGCGGCAATGAAAGATCGCCAAGCGGTCATAAAGCGATTGTTTGATATGCGCTTTGCGAACTTGAAGTCGACAGATCTGGATTGGATCGAGTATCTAGACCCCAGAGTAGCTGCCGCAATGAATCATTTAGCACCGGAGGGCAAGTCTGAAGCTCGCACCAACTTTCTTGCAGCGGCAGTCGAATTATCTTCAGCTTAAATGCCATTTGAATGTGATCGTACGTCTTCTACGAAGACCACCAAAACATCTGACCGTGTTACATCTCGCATGTTTGATGAGAAAAAGCGTGACCAAACACCGGTAGAGAAGGCTTGTGAGCTGGAGTTTGACGCTTATTTGGCAGCTGGCAAAACGCTGGATGTAATGGACGACGTCAAATTCAACACGTTTGACTGGTGGCCCGTGAACGAGGGGACGTATTCTATCCTCAGTATGCTGGCCCGGAAATGGCTTGGGGCCGTGGCAACAAGCGTTCCGTCAAAGAGAGCTTTTTCTACAAGCGGCAATATCGTCACTGCAAAACGAAGCTCATTGACACCTGAACTGGTTAAGGATCTCGTATTCATCGCTGAAACCACTCGCAGAAAAAAACCATTTCAGAATGTGGAAGATAGAGTTTCCGAGGCGGTATTAGCGCAAGTGGATTGAAGGCGACCTTAAACAAGGAATTGAATATACTCTACCTTTCTTACCTGTACTGGGTTCGTTGTGTAATGTACATGCATCCGCACGAGTAGTCGGCACCATTGGTGTTAAAGGAAGTTCCAGAAAGCTGACATTACTCCACGAACATTGGTCAGTTTGTATTGCGTCAATCCTGCCAACTTGAGCGATCATCACCAGCACACTCCGTTGTCTGTAGTAAACCAAAGACACAAGCGTCGCCAAGTAGTACGTGATCACCGGCAACCCAAAGGTACGGCGACTCGTGCGCATGACTCGATAGTTGCATGAGCAAAGAATTACCAGCTGCTGTCGTAGTCTTGCTGCTGCTTCTCATGGCACTGGCACCGCTAGCAGCGACAATGTCCTGTCCGTCTCCTTCTACTGCAAAAAGTCCGTAGCTCTTCGCGCGGGCTGCTGCGTGGCCTGCAACGTCCAGAAAGCTTATTCAGTACCTCTTATTCAGTACAATATCAGCTCAGGACACCTCCGCACCTCGATGATGAGCACCGTCACTTGCAGCAAGTGCCGCATCCGCTCGTCGTCTGCCGCCGCTGTGAAACCTCGATGATGGTGGTGTCGCCCGTGTACGCAATTTCCGGGGTCATCTCGGCGCTTGTGATCTGCTGGCTGGCGCGCTTAAGCGCCGCAATTTCAGCACCTGGTAGCTCTCGCTACTACATCTTCAGGAGGCTCTTGTTCTGGATGTAGCCGAGGCTCGGCACGCGGTGCGTGGTCGGCACCGATCGCATCAAGTACTTGGGTGAAATGTGCACTTCGTCGAATGCATGCATCGGCGCGATTTCGGCTGGGAATGGCGCGTCGCCCTGCATGGCTGCTGTGCTCTTAAACATGTTCTCCAAGCGAGGCACGAGGTGCGCCGGCTCAACGTACTTCGCAGGCTTTTATTTCTGCGGCTCTCGTCGAGCAGGCGGCTCCGAGATCGGGAGCAACGGCTTGGTGTAGTCTAGTCCTTAGTACGCTCGATAATGACGCGGTCGACGAGGCATAGGTAGATTGTGATCCGCCTGTTGGACGAGAACAACATGGTGCGCGCCTTGGGGGACGCATGAAGGGCCTCCTGCTACGGCACAGCAATGCACTATCGGTGATAGCCTATCGCAGAATGTTAACCGGAAGAGATGACGGAGCCATCCCTTGTAATCGCTCACCGCCACTTGTCACATTCTTGCCGAGAGCTGTGCCGCGAGCTGGCCCCGCCGCATATGTAGATACAGCTTGACGCGCTCGCCCTACCGTCGCCGTCCTCGTCTTGCCCGCCTTCTCCACTACCTGCTCCGTAGTCGACATCTGCCCCGTCGTCCCCGTTCTCGTCGCGTCCGGCTCCACCGGCGGGCGGCCTGAGAGCCGATGCGGCTCCGGTATTACCCCGCGCTCCACGTCTGGCACTCGTGGCGTCGCTCGTCTCGTAATGCTCGTTGTCTGGCCGCGCGCTCGGCTCCTGCAGCACCAGCGTCCGCCCGTCGCTGTCGTTTCCGGTTGTCGTCATCTTGCTCGTCGCTGGCATCAGTTCTGGGCTTTCGCTTCCTCGTCCGATTCTTCACTGACCGCTTCGGCCGACGGCCGGTGGCGCTACGCTCGGCTCTCACGACGCCCCGTTCCTCCACTGCTATTCCTGGTTGATGGCCAGCTTGCTCGACGCCACCGCTCACGTCCCTCGCTATTTCCCTTGCTCGTGAGACTCCTGCTGCGGCATCGCGTCGGAGCTCCGCTTCACCCACTAGCGTCGCACCCCCGCTCGCATATGCTTCAGTCGGCGTTCTCCGCCGAACCGTTGGGGCCGTATCCTGCGCGACCTCGATCCTCGCTTGGTTCTCCGAGTCACCAGCCGCCGCTCTTGCCTCCGCGTCTCGCACTTCCACCGACCGGTGGGCTGTTGGCCCCCTCGCAGCACCGTTACGCTCGTCTGGCTCGTCTCCCTCGTCGCCGTTTCCATCCTGACGGGCCACTGCCTCTTCTTCCGATAACTCGGCCAGAATCCTGTCTGCCACGGCTACCAGAGAGTCGTACGCGCAACGCGCGGACACCAGGAAGCTGCAATGGTCGATCACCCGCTCGCCAGTGTCCTACCGCTCGACGTCCCAGTTGTCGTAGCCAGCCGATTGTACGATCTTCGCCAGACCCACCCATTGGTGGGCCAACTTAGTGATGCCTCGTCCACGGGGCGGTTTTAGCACCCAAGCACGATCTCCTTCCCCAAATGTCGTGGTGTTTCGCACCCTTCTGTTGTAATACTTCGCCCGTCGCGTATGGCCCTTCGCCAGCGCCGCTCTGGCCGCTTCCGTGGCCTTCGCCATGCGAGTCACCAGTGCCCGGTGGTACTCAGCGAACGCCCCCGTCTGAGTGACCCCACTCGTCCTAAGCAGCTCATTGGGCGCGCGCTGTTTGCGCCCCATCATCAGTTCGTTCGGGCTGTAGCACGTACCGGAATGCCTGGCTCCGTTATACGCGTACGCCGCGCATGCCACCCACTGATCCCAGTCATTTTGATCCTCGGCCACGTAAATGGCGACCATATCCTTCCAGCTGCGGTGGAAGCGCTCCACCAGTCCCAGTAGTGCAGGTCGGTAAGGGACTGGTGTGAGTTGCTTCGCTTGTAACGCCGCCACCAGCGCCTTCACCACCATTCCGTTCAGCTGCGGGGCGCCGTCCATCATCACTTCGCGCATGGGTCCGCGCACGAACACCAACTTTTCCGCAATGAACTTGGCCACGTCCTTGGCAGTGTGTGTTGGCACTGTGGCCACTGCCACGTAACGCGTCGCGTAGTCTACGGAGGCGATCACGTATTGGTTGCCCCCATCCATCTCGGGCAGCGGGCCGGTCACGTCTAAGGCCACCGACCTCCCGGACTTCCGACTTCTTGACTCCTCAGCGAAGGAATCACCTCCTTGGCTTTTGACTTCCGTGAGCCGCAGTCCCGGCACGACTGTACCCACCGCCGGACAGGCACGCGCATATCCGGCCACCAGTAATGCGCAGCGAGCCGCGCGTATGTCTCTGGCGTACGCAGATGGTACGCGTACACCAAGTCATGGTTTTCTCGAAGCGCCGCGGCCCACAGTGCCGTCGGCAGGACCACGCGTCCGCTGCCGTCCCTCTCTTGAATGTGTACCTCGCCGTCTGCCACAGTAATCGGCTGGGCGCCGTGCTTGCCCTTCCTCAGCAGCTTCTGCACCGTCTTATCGCGCCCTAGGTTCACGCGGATCACCTCATTCGTCAGCAGGCCTTCACCACCAGCCGCGTTGTTCGTCTCCTCGCCTTCTCCGGTTTGCCCTACGCCGTCGGGCTCAACGCCCAGTATCGTATTCACTGGCGCCCTCGATAGCGCGCCCGCCACCACGTTGCTTGACCCCGGCCTGTACGTGACTCCAGAGTCATACTCCTGGAGCTGGAGCGACCAACGATGCAGTCGCCCCGTCAGGTCCTTGGGCGTCATAAGCCGCTTGAGCGCGGCATGATCTGTGACCAGTTCGAACCGACGCCCGTACAAGTACGGGCGGAACAACTTTACCGCCCAGATGACCGCTGCGCATTCCAGGTCAGTGATGTTGTACCTGGACACCGTGTCCGAATTGATTTTCGAAGCGTAGGCGACCGGCGGCTCCCCCTGGCCCTGATCTCGGGTTAACGTTGATACCGCCGTGAATCCGGGGTTGGCCAGAAGAAGGACACTAGCGGTGTCGCCTGTCTGCCGGTAGAGGACTTCACCATAGTGTGGCCCCGAGAGAGAGGATGATGGAACGTCGCATGGAAGCAAAAGTACCGCTGCGCGAGGCATGGTAACGACCGGGCCGATGTAGCTTGAACGGCAGAGACTCGAATTGTTTGTAGGACGATGAAAAATCGCAAGTCACCGAGAGCGTCCTTCTTCTTAACTAGCACCTCTGGGACCCCAGGCGCCGTTGCCTTTCTTCACCACCCCGTGTTGCAGCATTTCGTCCACATGCCCGTCGATGGTCTTCTGTTCTTCGTGCGCGTGCCGTCGGGGCCGTACCTGGATTGGGGCCGTCGTGCCCGTATGGATTTCGTGTTCCACGCCGAGTGTGGTCATCGGTGGACACCCTTCGCGCGGTTCCAGCAGCGTCGGATGGCTGCGCAGGAGCTGCAGCAGCAACTCCCTGTCTTCGTCGCCCATGTCCCCTATGTCCAGCTCGTGCTCATTGCTCAGCGGGTCCCCTGCTCCGCCGAGGCTCGCCAGCCATTGTCGGACCCGCTCTCTGTCCAGCTCGCCAGCCATTGTCGGACCCGCTCTCTGTCCAGCTCGCCGTCCATGGCCAGCACTGTCATGTCCTCGGTGGTTGGTGCCCACGTGCCCAACTTCTCCTTGGATGGCAGCTTGACCGTCTTGCCGTACAGATTCATCACTGGCACCACGATCCCCACGTACGATAGTCAGCGTGGGCCCTAGTAAGATGTGAGATTCGCCGTGGTCCGTCGGCGTGAACAGCCCGACCGTCCCGTCCGGGGCCGCTACCGCGATATCAACGTTGTGACAGGTGCCCGACCGCACCCGCAACCGCGCACGTCATACCATCCTCGCCTTCGCCGTCCGTCCTGGTTGCTCGTCGCTCGTGCGCCAGAAGGGCACCACCTTCTTGACGTCATTCTCGTACCACTTCATCTCGCACGACACGAAGTCGATCTGGCCCCCTTCGCCTTCATCCAGTTCTCGCCCAGCAGGAACTCGGTGGTGGCGCCTTGAACCAGCAGCGCATTTACTACCATGATCCGGTCTTACTGGGTGCGACACTTGAACCGCCACACACCCAACACTCGTGACACCGCCCCCGTGAAGCCCTCTACGTAGTCTACCGGCGGTAGCACGTCAAGCCGTTCGCCCAGGTGCCGCCATGCTTCGCCGACCACGCTGTACTGTGCCCCCGTGTCGATCTTGATCCGTCGCTGCTCGCCGCGAACCACCACGCTCGCCGTTGGCAGGGTGTCGACCGCCGTGGCTTGCACCGCCCGTACGCATCCGACTCGTACGGTCGCTGCTCGTCGACCACCGTCTGCATGCAGGGGTGTTCGTACTCACTTCCGCTGCGGTACTGGTACTGCTTCGTCTTCCCACGCCGCTCGTTCCTCCTTCCAGGGCCTTCCACTGCTCTGGCTTGTGGCGCGTGCACCACATTCGCTAATGCCGTCCTCAACTCGCGGAGTTCCTTGGCCCGCGCCTTCCGCGTTTCAGCCCACAGTCTCTCGCGAAGTGGCCCAGCTCCCCGCAGTAGAAACATTCGGCGCTCTCGCGGCTGTCTGCGACTGGCGCTTCTGGTAGCGCTCGCGATTCTGCAGCCTCGCCTCGCGCGTGGCATACGTCGGGTTCCGCGCCGTCTGGGTGTCGTCGTCCTCGTACGCCGCTTCCACTTTGAATGTCTTGGCCGGACGGCGTGAGCCTTGTTCGTCGCCAGCCACCGGTCTCTTGCCCCTCGCTCCGTATGGTTCGCCGCTAGCCGCTCGAGCCTTCGAACTGTCTCCCGGGCTGGCTGTTTCCCCCGTGCGCAGCGGATTGTCAGTAGACCAACCGAGATAGTACTGCGACATTAGCCACGAGCAAAGCAAAGACGCTTCCACCACGTTCTCAAACTTCGCTGTCCCTCAGAAGAAAGGGTACTGTGACTTTTCAACCTTAAACGAGGGTGTAGGAGTCAAGATCCGACGGTACGATAATTGGGGAGTCGCTGGGAAGCCTAGGCGATAGCTCACTACCGCCAAATACAACTCAAACAACCCACACAACTCAATCTCTTGGCCTGACCGAGGATGAACACAAGCTACTACACTACGTGTCTACCGACAGACATATGCACGATGAAAAGCGGCTGGACACCTGGGACTTACCGAAGCCGGTAAAGCACTTCGTGGCAAATTCTGTTCTGTTTGTTCACCCCGAAGTGCGTTACATCTTATCCTATGGTTTCCTATTTCCTACACAAATATCAAGTATAAATGTGACTGTTGTGAGCGAGGAGTCGACCTACCGGCGAATCTTCGGCGGGGTGACTACTCACTGAGTGCGGGTCTCGGCTTGGGTGCGAATCTCGGCCGTAGGTTCGGATATCGACCAGTCATCGTCGTCTTGAACTCTCGGTAAGTACGGATGTTTTAGCGGTCTTCTGTGTGTCACATACTGCTGCCAGCGAGTGCTCGTCACCATTCTGTCTGGTGGCTGAATGCGAATACATGTGCGAAACACCATTTCCCCACAAAGTGAACGGTGGTACCCTAAACACCTTCGCCACACGGAGACCAGCGGCAACTAGCAGCGTATCTTCTCCTGCGTCATTCCCGACGACATCACACGACACCCTTTATCTCTCCATACCTACCATGCCCATATTACTGAAGTGGAACAGCGGTCCTGTGTGTGATAGTACATTGCCTAACTATAGACTCCTAAAGTCGCTAGGGGGACGAAGCCCAACGATCGTGGGGCTTAAAGCCCAGATATTACGAAGACAATCGAAAGATCCGACAGAGAAGAGGCTACGGGAGCCTAGGCACCACAATGACGGGTAAACCCTTTTGTTGTCCATACATTTCCTATTGTTAGATTTGTATACTTTAATCAAGACAAATTTGTAAAACGATGCATAATGCCACGCTTCGTAAGCTTTTCCGGTACCCCAAGTATGACTATATAAAGATAACAGGTATAGCATTTGGGAGAGTTTTGTAAAACGTGGCATTATGCATCGTTTTACTCAAGTTTTCCGGTAACATCATTATTGGTTTAAGTATAATCTTTACATTAGATTGGACAATATTTGTAAAACGATGCATTATGCAGCGTTTTACCTCTGTTGGCAACAAAAGGGTTAAGCTCGAGCGCAACAGGGTCACCACGTCCTGCGTGTCTTGGTGAAAATCCATGAGCCCAAATGAGCCACGGAGTTCTCTGTGCTTTGGTACTTGAGTTGAAACGCGTGGCGCTCACCAGTCTCGATGCGCTGCGGTGAGAAATCTTGAACACGTGGTGGTCCACCAGGTCCTCCGATAATTGGCGCTTGATCTGGACGCGAAAGTGTACGTTGTCCTTCTTGCGGCTTGGTAGGATAACTTGAACACTAGAGGGTTTATCGAACCTTTTGTGCCTTGGCAGCGCGGGCTTGAACGCGAGCGGTTCGCTGGGTCCGTTGTACCTTGGTGTTGATCTTGAAATCGCCCAGACGTCACCGGGACTGACGCGCAGAGGCTAATGATATTCTAGTGCAGCAGATGTCAAGAAGGTAGCTGGCACCACACCCAGTGAACCATGAACTTGGAGCATGGTCGAAGAGAGCAACCTCCTCCAGAAATCCTCAAAGCCCAATAAAGCAAAGGTGACTGGGACACAGACGTCCCAACCCGTCTGTCAACTGTGTTGAATTTGTTCCCAAGGACAGGTAGATACTAAAGCGTCTCGAGCAGCCGAAAGCTCTCGCAATATTCACGAGAAGGGGTTCACGCAAGTACGGAAGCCAAAAGGCATCGCAACGAAGGTCGAGGCACTTGAGCAGAGCTGTCATGTGGCTTGCGACTTTCTCGCTAACAGGGTCGGACATAACAAACGAAAGGGACCTTTACTAAGCTATCCTGTCTTACTGTCCCTATTATTAAGGATATGCGCTCTGAGCCAATGAAGCTACAAACTGAACAGATAAAGCAAAAAACGAACCTTGAAGAATGTCGGGTTGCGTGCACGGAACAGGAGACAAAGTTCCGAGTGCTATTGCTCAAAACTCAGGTAGAACGGGTGTTGATGAAAGTGGAGCCAGCAATGTGTAGAAAACGGCTACGCGACGAAGTCATTCCAGAAACTGAGATTGACAAACGCCTTCCTATTAGGCAGACCTAAAAGCGACCATCCTATGCTATTAGGTAATAGAAAACGGCTCTCTACGCGCATCACTCTCCCCATTACTAGCATTAGGATGGCTACCCTGTTCATCAAGTATCTCCGCTGCTCGTAGACGTTCAGCCTCCAGGTCGGGCGGAAGTGTACCCGCCACAAGCAGATTGCGCAGCACAACTGCACAGGAAAGCAAACGGAGAATTTAAGGTGATTCAAGCCCCACATTGTGATCATGGCTTTCTTGTCCAACCCAAACCAGCCGACCGCCGGGTTTACAGCAACGCGCGGTTGATTCTGTCGATCGAGATGAGCCGAGTGCATTACCGACGAACCTCTCAGCAGATGCTTTCTCGGGAACCCCTTCAACGAGACGCGGGCGGCGCAAGGACCCTACATAGGGCGAGTTCATCGCTGACGATGGTGTTGTTTCTTGCAAGAAGTACCAACGGATCATCCACCAACTGTCTGTGACTCATGTTGAGCGTGCGAGGTCCAATTCGGAGAAGAACTGCTCCAAGCGACTCAAAACCAAGTTATTCTCCGCGATCTTTCCTCCAGCTCTAACGGCTCCCTGTAACTGCTTTCAGGAAGCCGTTTGCGATGTGAATTTACTCGACAGGCATGGCTTTCCATAAGGTGAGCCACTCTTCACAGTTGCAAGCGCTGCAAATTCCGCGCCCGGGAGCGGCGATACCATCTGAACACCAGCTAGCGACGAGTCTGCTGAAGCTCCGCTATTCTGATTTCAAGGTGATGGTGGCGCACAAGCTCCACAGGTAATACGTTCACGTTGGACACCGGACAGTATGGTGGCGAAGGAATGGGCGACGACACCAGAGCCCTTGCTTTAGGCGGTTGCGCACGGCTGAGTGAATGAACTTGTGGGTTGAGAAATTCCTCCCTGCTGTAGCGCTCGAACACCCTGCTGCGAACACCAGAGCCGCTGTCTTCTGCAACAATGGGAACCCCCGCAGTCCATCCCAGAACTCTCGAACGCTGACTCGCTTGTTCTTGACCAACTTGAGCTCTCGTGTTTCTTTCTGCAACAGCGCCTAGTAAGCTTCTTCATGCTCAGCACCGTGCCGATTAGCGGTGAACTCCACAACTTTGTAGTGATGAGAGGCTGGTGTACATTGTCTTCAATGCAAAGAACATTGATGCCGAGCACATAACTACCTTCCATGATCTTGAAGACCTCGCCGAGGCTAGCTCAGAGGAGGAGACCGGCAACCAGGATGGTGACTTTGAGTATCACTAGGCAGTCGAGCCATAAGTCTTTATAGAAGCCTCCAATTTCTCGGCACATTTTCACAGTATTAATTTTCTCAGATTATATTGCGAGCCAAAACGAGGGCCACAGGTCTATCTACCTGAGCCAAATGAGGACCACAGATGCACCCGCCAGAGCCAGAAGTAGGCTCACTTTTACAAAATTTGTAATAAGTATATACATATTTGTGTAAATATTTATTGCCTAACCACTATTACGCCATCAACACAAAATAGTACAAACCCAACCGCGATTCGGCTGAATGCATGTATCTAAATCGCGAATAAATCACTTTTGTGTCTCCAATTAGAGGTCTTTAGCAGAACCAATTGGGTTCGATACCCAACTGTTTACTGTTGAGCCAACCCACCAATCTCACTTGCTATCTTCAGCAAAACTGTGCGGAATGCAAGCAACTCCCATCTGGCACACTCTCATCTTGGAGACAACCCGACAAGAGATTAGCAAGCAGAAACGATGGTGTTTCGTTTTTCTGAAGATAATGATAAAGAGCTGATGCGGGAGGCCACCCTTCAACAGCCTTTCGCAGCGAAGTACGTTAAGTAAGTAGTGTGTCGGTTCGTATTGCGGAGCGGGTTTTTACTGCTGTCGAAGGTATTATTGTAGACAAATAAGTCCAAGACCGCGTTAGGTTGCTCAAGCAAATTTGGCGCGCTGGCGAGCTTCGGTCAGCATTGGAGAGCGGTATCGAGGAAGATACAGATGCATCAGACGTGCAAAATCACTACTATACACTAGCTGGGCCGATAGCGAGATATGTCGACCTTGAAAGCTCGTTTAAAGTAGAAAAAAAGCGCAACAAAGATGAGAAAAAAGCTGAAGAAGCGAGTGTGAATTTGTGTGTATCACAAATTGTTTCAGAAGGTCACTTCGAGGTGAAATTCTGTCTTCAAGCGAGTAGTCTTCTAAAAGTGGCGACGATAATGCCTCTGTTTCGTTTAACCTGTTTGTTAGCTCTGCTACTACTCTGACGAAATCCACAGCGGGGTCGCGGCGTAAAAGTGTTTTTCAGACCGAGGTAGATCGGCAAGAGAAACGCATTCGAGCTGACATGAAATTGCGTCTTGTCCAGTTCGATCAACGGTTGCTACTACAACAACGCCAACATGCCGACCGCATGGCGTTCGACAGAGAGCGACATGAAAGCAGACTTTAAATTGAACGTGATCGAGAGCGTGTCCGTGAGTGTGTAGAAGAACGACTTCAGCGTGGTCGTGAAGAAGCTGAAGAGCGCAATAGACAAATCATTTTGCAATGCGTTACAATTCCAGGTAAAGCGTCGACCAAGGAAGGTGACAACTAAGTCGGATAAGTACAAACATAAATTCATTTTGTTTTATAACGAACTATCAATTACTGGCGTAAGCTTGCTGGCGGGAGTCCAAAGTATTCACTGATGATATTTCATCAGTTAAGCAATTCGTAAGTAAAACACCAACGCGGTACATGGATTCTGCCGGTTGAGTACCCGAACTCGCTTGACGTTTGAAATCCAGAGCTGTCCTGTAGTTAATAATCTGCCCGTATCGCCACGCAACTGATACACCCACCTTACTCATGCTCTTATTGTCTCGCTTTTGATCCACGGAGAAATCTCCAATAGCACCGGCGAATGGGCTAACTAAACATCTTCATTTCCGTAAACCTGGTCGCCGCAAACGCGATAATTCTTGAAGCGACTATCGCTTCGAATTACTTGAGCAATTCTAGACTAGTTGAACATTTTGATGTCGTGGTTTCTGCCTGGAAAAGGTCCATAAAGATATTAGTCCATCCGGGGTTGAAGAGTCTGGTACTTCAGGTCTTGCGCTTATGTCCGTTATAGTCAGATTTCTGACTAAACTTTAATATAATTGCCGTCACGTCGAACATTGCGGGGGTTCGTGCGGCCAATTCCACGTACGGTTCCATTAACGCACGCCCAAATATTCTGCATGAGCACACCAGCGTCGAATACTACATCAGCATCAGCTTGTACGTGCTGGGCAGCATGTTTATGCTGAAACTAGAGAAGTTTGGCGAACTAGTGGTCAAGATGGTCGAGTACGTGCAAGAACAAATTTGAAAAGCCACTCAACTTACGTTTAAAACACCGTTCTAAATTACACCAGCGTATTGGTACGGCTATCTGGTACAACACGATGCACAGTCCCTCTACTCCATTTGCTGCCGTACGTTCACGAGTTTGAATCGCGTCGATGTCGAAGACTTGACCAACGATCGTTCTTGTGCATTCTCAATTCAGAATTTCTCAATACATTCGTCATTTGACAACGCATTGAATTTAAAAGGAGCGCGAGGAAGTTAGTCCGACGGTGTTTCGCCGTGGAGAAACGCTGTGATAGCAGCAGCAACTACGGTCCAGTTGCTTGCTGTGGTTTCATGCCAAAGACGTATTAAATGCGCTTTTTGTGGTGCCGCCGGAGTCCACAGGTAAGCCGACGCAGTAGAAGCACTTGTTCACCGTCTTTATCATTCTCGTCGATTGACGTCGTGCCAGGAGGTATCTGAATCGCCGCAATTATTAATCGATTTGATCTGAATGCTGGGGTGTCTAATTGCACAGTGAATGTTCTCCCAGCAGATCCAAATTACACGCGACCGAGTGCAAAGTTAGCGACCGAGTGCAAAGTTAACAACCGAGTCAAACCGCAAGTTTCCAACTTCGAACGGTATAATTGCTGCAAAACTTGTGGGTTCTGAGCAAACCACCTTGTTCAAATGGCGGGTTGGTAGTCGGGTTAGGCGTAATTCCCAGCTGATTGATCCAACTTATCGGTTTTGCTAAAGACCTCTATTCTGCCAAAAAACAAGTGAGTTATCCGTAAATATAATTTTGGCGATTTCAAATTAACGTTACATGGTGCGTAACGGTACAACTTCAAATATCAAAATTGACCAGTATCGCACTGAACCAAACCAACCACAATGGATACAACTGTATCATGTTTGGAATTTACAATTCCAAATTACTGCTGCGGTCGTTGTCTTCTTCTTCTCAGTTACTGTACGCTCGATCTCTGAGCTTCGTCGGCGGTTTGTGCCTGGAGTGTAGCATATACACCTGGAAACACTGGAAACTGGCACACAGGGCAGGTTGCCATCAGCTCGCGTGCTCATTTATGCACCGCTCGCAAAAAGACTGATGGCACCGCGCGCACTGCACCGGCTCGGAGACGTCGTCGTGGGAAATAGGACTCCTAGCGGTAGGCACAGAAGCCGGCCTGGCTGGTGGCGGTGTTGGTGGCTGGACTGGTGTATGGGCATCTTTGCCCATATTTGGGGGCATTACCTGTTAATAACCACTAAACCCACAATCTGAAAATACTGGGTGGGTGTGTTCGTGTGATAATATGCGAGCAATGCTCTGTTTGAATGTAAATCTTGGTCAATTTATTGTAAAAAACCAACAACAGCACACACTGTTATGGCGGCGCCTGGGATTTCTTAAAACGCAGGAGCCATATTGCGTGATGGGGGTAAATGCCGATTCTCTCAGGTGGTATCCTCTATGCCAAACGTTCGGCGGAATTACGATATACAGCTGAGTTTTTCCGGACACGGTTACCGTGAGTACTACCAGGCCAACCCGCAAAGGTATATGTCCCTCCAGCAGTGTCATCACATAATAACAACACAGTGTGGAAAACTAATTTAGCCTTGGTCCTTTTTGCTATCGCGACGCGCTCGTCTTCTGATGGCCAATGTACAATTTCACCACAGAAAAAAACAAGGAGCGAGATGAAGAACCGATGCAGTCGTAGCACACTCCACTACTGACGATGAACTTGATACCTAGCTCGTCAATGCTAGTGTCGGATTCTAGCGTGCTGACGTATTTCAGAATCACCAACAACTGAAATGCGGGAAGCGACATCAGCTGACTACTGTCTCCAGCCCTGAATGCGTCGTGGAGCTGGACAAGCGAGGCTGGTCTGTTAAATGAGTATCTCGCCATCCGAAACGAAAGCAGGGAGCTTGCGACCTGTCCACGCACGTAGATACCATTGAAACCGTGGCGTACTTGGGTCTGGACTCGAGGATCAACGTAGCGTGACTGTATAACGAGTTGCAGATGTGTAAGCGACGCGTCGTCTTCCGCGTCTTCCTGGCCATCCTCGACTGCGAACATGACTGACGGGCGTCGGGCTTGCAGGCGACGGTTCAGTTTATTTTATCGAGAGCTCTGATGGGCAGACCTCTGCTAATACGGGAAAGGTCAATTTTCCCACTTTTTCAGCAAATACGACCTATTTTCAAGAGCAAAATATGGGATTCACTGTTTAGAAAGGCCTGGCAGGACGTCTGCGAGCCTAAAACAGAGACACGGTGTCACAGCTTGCAATTCAGAATGCCTTCGACAGCAAGATCGGTTAGCGAAGTCCGCTTATCTGTCTTTTCACATCCGATGAGTAAGAAGTCGGACTCAACAGTGACAGTGTTTGGAATAACTATGGCGATCCCACCACAGAAGCTCGCTGAGGTCGGAAACCTCGAGGAGGCTTCACCAAGGTTCCACATCGCCTGAAAGCTGGCGAGGCGATGGTCGAAGCCTTCGATATCCGCACGAACCGTCTTATTGCTGCTGTACTCCGTGCTGAAACCCTTGAATTCCTGACCAATCTTACTAATGCCTTCCTCTCCATAGTGCTGTAGAAGATGATCGTGTTGACCTTCATTTGTCGCTGCGATCGCTACCATCGTGCTCGTAGCGAGTCCTTTTGGCGTGACAGATGGGTCATATCCGTTTGCTTGAGCCAGAGAGTGGATGAGCGATGTGGCTAGGACGTACATTTTTGCAACCTCGTTGACCACGGGTTTTGTTTCACCTTCGCTGAGAGAGGTTTTAAAGGATCTGTGGGTGTGTACAACTTTAAAAAGTTGTAAGAAAACCTTTAAAACGTTGTACACACCCACAGATCCAAATTGGTCACATAGTTTGTGTTCGAAATGTCGAAGCTCCCTTTGACTTCGTGCTCGTTGGGATCCAGTTTGTTTTATTGCGTCCTCAGATAGAGATATATGTCTCGACATGGCTAGTAGTCGCATTCCGTGTTCCAATTTTCAGACCGTACATTACGAGATGATTCTCGATGAACTTCACTCCCTTTTTCTCAGTTTTACGGGACGCAGGCTGCTTTCCGTTAAACTTTGTTAGCTTCATAGCCTTCTTCTGTTTTATGGCAAATCTTGTTGAAGGCGAAGTAGACGCACTCGTCGAGTGGGATGTTGCGTTTTCCTTGAGACGACACAAGAATGAGTGATAACATTAACTTGGAATTCTCTATCGAGCACGACGGGCAGAATGCAACTGATGCGCGCCATCACATGTAGCTCAGAACAGCTAAATCAGCTAGTATAGATGGTAAGAGCGATCAGAAACCAATTGAATTGATAGAGAACATGGTTACAGGAATGGCTTGTCTCTAGCTTCGACGAGACAAGTTGGCTTGTACCAGCGCTCGCCGGTGATTTGCGAAGGGTCCGATAGAACTTTGGCTCACAGGTACACCCCGGGCGCGAGCAATATGTAGTGCAAGTCTCGACGCCCTCCGATCGGTACTGGATCTGCTTTACACGAATCGTGTCTTCGTATGTCTCCGGGCGCCCCGCAGAACGATCAGAGCGGTTGTCACATGGCGGGTAATCGCCCAAAGTGGGGACAACACCACACCTCACAATTCCAGTTTCTGCGCACTGCGGAAGAACTGCTCACCCGCAGCATCAGAGTACCGTCCAGGTATCCCACAGCGCGAGCCAGCGCGTGTACCGCACAGCGACCATCCCCATGACCTGGAAGTAATGGTAAGTCCTCGAGAGAGCACCACTACAGTCACCGGTTCGTCGGATGCTTTTGCACGAGCGCTACTGTATTCTTAAAGGTGCTAATTTGCTAAGTTGATATTGTATATTACTACATATTGATGGAATGGGTGTAAGATATGCGGTAATACAAGGTTCGAGCTGTTTCAACACGCAGTTTGTTGATGATGAGCTTGCGACTTGAGCCGCAGTTCCTTGATGGTCGTACGGAGCACACAGCCATTCAGTACTTGCGTCGGTTTCGCCTACAAAATCGCTTGTCAGTGCGACGTGTTACCCACAACGGTCGCCGCAAACCCAGCGAACGACAGGGTTGTATCCTAAATTTGCCAATATTGTTTGAGTTTTTTTTTTTTGCTTACATATTTTGTAAATAGATTGATGCAGACGAATTCGGCCATGCGATGCGGCACAAGCTTGAAACGAGTACTGTTGTCACAGGAAATGGCAGATTCGAGAATCTATTTAATATGGATCAAACATCGATCTATGTCGACATGAATCTGAAGACAACCATCACGTTCACCTGTGAACGTGATGTCGACGTTGTTCAAGGTAATGACATGATTTTCTCGTTGTTTTATGCTGTTTTAACCCACGTGTTGTTTTATTTTCTATTTGTTTATTCTAGGAATGTGGGAAATTCATTCTGTGCGTCGGCGACAGGCGCGAAACTGCCTCCCTTCATTGTTTTTGCTGGCTTCAAAGGCTGCATGGTAAAAGCGGAACGCTGCAAGAACAAACTGAACAAGGACGGCAAAGTTGCGTTAGCTATACAACGCAACGCGTATTGCGATGAGCGCATCATACTGGAGTGGATCAATGAGATAAACTATGTTGTGCTTTTTTATTCTATTGTTTGTAGTTGATTTAATAATAATTGACTATAGTTTCTGCTATATTGAGAAGGTATGGATGCCTTCGGTGTCTTTCTGCAGAGTGCTGCTGGTGGACAGCTTGAAAGTGCACAAATGGCTACGGTTTGTGCGTGTCGTGAAGACGCAATGACAGACGTGGAGTTCGTCCCACCTGGGACGACTGGTGTTTCACAGCCTATGGATGTGTCTGGGATGCTCGAGTGCACCGTACTCTGCGTCCGTCATCATACGGATCACAACTTTAGTAACAACAAAAAGGAGATACGAAAGCTGATTATATCGGTTGTAGAGGAAGCGTGGCGGGCAATGGGTAAATATACTATTTGGCGAGGGTTTGTAAAAGCAGGTCTCGTTCCTATCGGACCCCGAACGAGCGATGGTAGATTTAGCATTTCAGAGCCTCCGCCAGCGGATCTCCAGGTTAACGACAAATAGACATTGCATTTACATACAGTTTACACTGCATTCACATATTGGGAATGGGATGGAGGTCGGTTCTAAGGTGGGGTGTCACCACGGTTTGAGTTTTTACATGTGCTGTTGCACGTGAACCGTGGTTGCAGGAAATCCATGTAATCCATTAACCTCTCTTATCCAAAGATAATTCCGGATTCTCCGTATCCCTTGACATATGAATTAACGTATGCCTGAAAGTCAGTACTATATACCCTTTTTCAAGCCTGTTTCGCTGACACGTGGTTCAATGGAGGATTCTGGTTGGATGTTCCAGAATGATGGGCAGAACAAAACCCGTCCAAAAGACTTTGACTTGCGATCCCCCTGCAAAACCGTTACGACCATAACAGCAACGATCCAGACTACACCAGACAAAACGACTATAATTCTGAAAAATTAAACACTTCATTCATTCCCTCGTTTCGCTCGCTTCCTACTCTCCCCGCCTTGAGTCAATGCTTGCTTAATTGCGCTGCGGATGCGCAGAGATGGTGGTTTCTATCTCCCACGCCTGATGTCACGCATCATTGGACGTAAGTACGCAGCCTTGCTTCCGTCTCCGGCCCGCAGCATCGCTAGTTTGGTGGGGCAATCCTACGACTGCAGTTTCCTCTCCGTAGTTTTCGTCAGGTAGTATTGCGCCTTTATCGCTTTCAACTTCGTAATGTATCGCCCGTTGCCGATTCCTTTCCCAACATTGAGATCGTCGGAGTCAGTCGTTTCAAAAAGATGATCCCGCCACCGCAGAATATCTAACGTGAGGAAGTATCAGAATAGAAATCATCGCGCGAGACTCCAAAACGTAGCTTCAAATCGATTGAGTTTCTGCTTTGCTGCTATTGGTGAATTTGATGTATCCGTAGAGATGGGATCAGGATTGGCCACAACGCCCACAGGACCCTCCGGAATTGACTTCTCCGTATCGTCATATACATGACAAGGCGTATCATGAACAGCAGGAGCTGTATAATCCGGAACCAAATAAATGTTAGTATCGAGTTTCCTCATGTACAATAGAAAACACTCCTGCTTACCTGTTCGGTTCGTGGAGCTCCATCAGGTACATGAGAAGGCGCATCATGAACAGTGAGAATTGTATAATCCGTAACCAAATAAATGTTAGCATCGGGTAGCCAGATATACAATAGAAAACACCTCTACTGACCAGTTCGTGCGCAGCTTTGTTGAATAACCACAGTAATCGTGAGGTTTAAGGCGACGCGGCAGTATTCGTAGTCTCGCCGATGGAAACCCAGCTCGACGTTGGCATCAGATCAACAAACTAGTCTCGCCTGGAAAAGAAACGGTAGGTTAGTCTGCTGCTAAACTAATACAGAGTACCAGCGAAGTAGTCGATACCTTGAGCTTCTCTGAGATCCCCACCTGGATCCAGGCACCTCTGGTCGTTGCTTCGGCCCGTCGACTTCCGGTACTTCCAGCCCATCTTGGCCAACTTGCTTCGTATCTGCCCAATCGTCTTCTCGAAGGCTGTCGCAGGAGTGATGGTCTGCACTTGGACGCTGATTTCGAAAGGAAGGCTGGCAGAGACCACGTGTACTTTCTGGGTATTTGTATTCGTAACCCTACTCACTTTCTCCAAATCTCATGTCTTATTGGACCTAGCGGCATACTTCCCGGTCCGGAAAAGAATTACCAGTTAGGTTTTTCTCGAAAAAATCTCGCACATCTCGCATATTTGATTGGTCAAAGTTTTGCACAAGAGATTTTGGATTGGTTAAAAACATTAGTCAGGCGATTTGTATTGACTTTCATCAGTTGGTTTGAAGCTTTGAGCGGCTGTAATCCTTTTAGTGATTTGCAGCTAGAATCACCTCATTTTGCTCTTTCTATAGAAAATTTCAACATTCGTTTCCGGTTCATATTAATGCCGCTGCGATAAAAAAAAATACAGGCTCTCTAAATTGATATTTAAACGGACTCATATTCAAACCAATGGCGCGAAAATTTGAATGACAAAAATTTCGCGTGTTACTACGTACAATAAGCTTTGCGATAAGGTATGTTGCGTCTCGAACAGATGTGTATGGCATAAGTTATCACCGATTCCGAGAACTGGCAATGCTTTTCCGGACCAGAGAAGTACTTTGGACCTGTTAAAGTTTATCATATACACCTTTCTATATGGGGAGTTTGGCCTGGTAGTATTCTGCTGCGGAGAGCTCGGAAAATTATCACCTCTATAAATTAGATTCCGGATAATCCGTAATGCCGTAGTAGAAAGGTAAATAGTTTCGGTGAAGCCATAGTCCTCCAGAAACCAACGAGACTACCGGGAACCTTAGGTCTTACCTGCTGAATTATGCACCCCGCATAGTACCGTCAGGATCGGTTTCCTGCATACCAAGTCAATCAGAGATTGTTCAGATGTGCTACCGGGCACTCGTCGTAACACCATATGTGGCTTACTTCCTTTGAGCTGCACAGGTAACCGGGCGATGGGGAGGGCGACCGTCAGTCGAACGTGACGTGGGCTGCTTGATGCACACCATGCAGGTGGTTGTCAGGCCTACGGCAAAAGAAGCGGTGGGCTTGACGGGAGAATTATGTGGACAAACGACGGTGGGTTGCTATCTGATGGGTAAGGCAGAGTTGGAAGATACATAGGTCGCGGTAGCCAACAATATGCAGGGCCAAGGGGGGGGGGAATCAAGGTTAACCAACATGAACTTCGCAAAACAACATCAAAAAGAATAATGAGCGCTCAAATGGAAGAGGGGTGACAGATGTGGTGTGAGTATCTAGTTACGACTGAACCATTATACATAGTTTATTTTTATATCAAATATAGGGGGTCAACCATCCACATGCATGGTAATCAGGACTTAGGTCGACCACCCTTCAGTTTTCTCGCCAGCCCCTAAGCAAGGATGTGTTTCTGATCCTTTCTTACAGGGCCAGCTTGGTATACTTAGGACGAGCGCAAAATGAGTCAATAACAGTCCACGTAAAACTAAGAGGAATCAGGGGTACAAATGAATTATACTATACTTCTCCGTCCCAGCGTTTCGAGCTCAGGTGAGCGCTGTGGATGGCACATCAACTCGATTTTCCACCCGTTTTCCTCGCCCTCTCTCGCGACGTCAGGCTCGTATCGCGAGACGTAAGGCCCCGCATTGTCCTGCTGTACATGGATCACTCGGTGCATTCTTCCCGAACAACAAGTAAGTAAAACACCTTTAGAACCGATCCCAAAATATTAATATGTTTCAACGTACCAGGCTATTTTTTTCGAATAGCTGAAAAACGTTTTCTAGCAGAATTTGCTTGTACATTTTCCGCGACATGTTCAATTTTTTTTTGTCTCCAGTGTTCCAGCCAAACGGTTGCGAGAAGATCGCTGTGCCGAAACCTTTCTGACAACTGGCCATATACCGGTTTTATCATCAAAATACTTTTTTGTCCAGCCATTGTAACGAGGTCTTGCAATAGCAGCTAGAAACATTACTTTTCCAATGTGGCGCTTGTTGGGAGTGGAGCGGTAAGGCAAACCTTCGTCAGGTGCCAAGTAATATCATGCGGTGCCCTTACAAAGATCAAACCATTTTTCATCAATATGACCCGTATAGTACATATGATGCATTTTGTACGAACCACCTACAAATTTATGTGTTGTATTGATTTCAGTTAGAAGCCGTCCGTAATTGAAACAAAAATGAACCTACCGATTTGTTGTTGAACATGTAGACAGCAATGAACAAGTCGTCTAAATTTGTACCCTCCAGTTAACGCAGGGTTCACATGCGATACAGCGCGACGAAGCCTCCCGCGTTTCATGCAGCGTCCCAAAGACGCTTTGGGAATACCGCTGGCATTAGCCAGTGATCTCAACGTCTGTCTTTCTGAAACAGGCACAACAGCGACGCTACCTCCTTCATGTATTTGGTCTGTAGGGTAGGTCTTGGGGCCCTATTGCAGCGTGGGGATGCGACGAGTAGGTCTATTTTGGTGCGATTTTCCACAACGAACACGCTGATCGCGTGCTGACGCGGAACGTTTCGACCGCTGCCGCTACCGCGGAAGCTGCACCCACACCACACGCAGCCAAATTGACGAGGAACTTCGACACGGCAACCTTGGTCGTTGGGGAAAAGTCGCCTTTGCTCGGCTTGCCAGGGATGAGGGCAAAATTCGACTGAATGAATGGTGAACGACACTTTATAGACAATTCACCTCCACTTTACTTACAACCTCCGTTTTGCTGTTTTGACCAATCATAGTTGGTGTGGTCGACACCAGGGGTTTGATCTACGTGGCGAGTCCGGTGAAACCTGAATCGCCAAGGTTTGTTTTTGTATAGCGACAGCCCAGATGATGTGGTTTGAAACTTCCTTGTGATAGAAGCGTAGACACACACCCGAGAGTAAAACGAACCCAAAGATGTAGATACAATCCGTGGGTTGGCGTGAGTACCTCGTGTAATTCTCGTTGGCTCGTTTATCGTTGACGGATAGCACCACCGGAATCACAAGTGTAATCAATATAACCGAGAAGCAGCAGTGAGCGTGCATCTATTCGGAATATGTACTCTCAATGACAGAAGGTAACCAGGATGTGAAAGCACCAGGATGTGGATCACCAAGATGCAAGTTCCAGCATGCGGATTCCAGAAGCACCGTAAACCAACTAATACAAACATAGTTATACACAAATATACGGCTATCCGAAAATTCAGGACCCGGAGCGGGGGTCACACACGCTAGGCTCACTCAAGTCGTGGTTTGGGTACCTAGCCAAGCCCAAACACTCGCAATTCACACGCACCACCCTCGACTAAGAGATAAAATACAATATACAAGCGGTTACCTTCGTTTCACTTGCAGCAGTCAGTACACAGTTCCAGAGGCGACCATTTAGCACTCCAGAGCATAAGAGTTAATATGACATGGGCAAATCCCCAATGAATAAGCGGCCCAACTGGGATATGGAATAGATGGATCACTCCAGGATGCCGAAGGTGTCTCTGGTCACCACCTAACTGGACTTCAGTAGGTGGAGTTCCAGCAGACGACCGGTCCTTCTTGCCCGGAATGGGATTGCGACTGCGACGGTCCTCTGGCAGGTTCTTCCTCCGGCAGGTTTGTTCCAAAGACGACGCTTCCTCCAGGTTAATACTCCCACGAAGCACTTGACTTATTTAAAGCAAAGCGAACTCGGTTAATGATTTACAATATTCCTATCTTCTCTCTTCCTTCTTCTGTCTTCCAAATTCTCTGGCGATCTTCTTCGTGGATATCTTCTTTTCACTCTGTCGGCTGACGGTGTCTTGATCTCAGTATACGCTGGAAGTGTCGATTCAACAGTTTTGGCTGGATTTTGCTTGAGGTTCAAGTTGCGTGTCATTTGATTGCGAACTGGCCCTCTGCATCCTGGTCACCACCGAATCCTTGAGTGAGTGAACTTGCATTCTTGTTCTTCGCTTGGGATCGTTGATGTTCTGCTGTGTACACTCTTCTTCGACCATGTATTTCTCAATGTCGAAGGTCTTGCTCATCATCCTAAAGAGTGCATCCTGGCAGGTGCATCCTGAAACTTGTAATCCAGGGAATCCCCGTCAATTCGGTACGAAACCGCACAGTTCTCCATCTCCGACGTAAGCACTTCGACCCTCAGGCGTCCTGCGCATGACTTGGGATCTGGTTTGGATGAACATCGTGTCTTCGTTTTATCGTTCGCGCTTGATGTGCAGCAAGATGGGGTCACCCTGGGATACATTCACCAGGATAACTTTCCACACACAGTTAGGTACGCATCATAAGGGAAAGTCCAGTGGTGGACATCGTGCTTTCAGGCATCGTGGGTGTGCACCACCGCGATACACAATTTCCATCCTTTTGAGCCCATCTGCACTCAGACTTTCCACGACTCACGCACATCCCAGTTCTCACCCAACGTCATACGGGTGCTGACCGGTCGAAACTTCAAAGTATCCAATCACAGTACAGTTTTCAGAGCACTCAGCATGTGACAGGTCGACGTCAGCACAAAAACTTGAAGTCACCTCGTGTCATCCAGCCCTACTGCATATTCATGTGGGACGGAGAAGTAAGCGATTATGCTAGAACAATAGTTTAGCATACTTATTGTTCTTCCGTTCGTTAATAATAGACAACTGTGGAAACGGCATAAACAAGTGAAAAAATGACAGTTGTGTTGTAACCCCGTGTCAGAGGAGAAGGCCACAGAAATTTGCCATGGTGGCGTATATTTAGGCACTTATTTCGAAGCCTGCTAAAGCTGGCATATTGCCGTCTAAGTGGGTTACCCTAAACTATTCCTAGTTGATCGGTTACCCTTAGTGGGGGTTGTGGTGAGGCTGGTTTGAGTTGATGCGGTTGTAGAGGTTAATCGGGAGTTCCAATATAGAGGTGATTTCGGGATTTCAAGGGGATATATTGTTGGAGGTAATCGAGGGGTAGGAAGGGAATTCCTTGGCGTTTGTATCTCCGTCGCTCCGGGCGAAACTCGAACCCTCTGTGGTACGCTTTATCTTCGTGGGCCTAATCCACAGGAGCCCCAGGAGCCCCTGACCCCGTGTCATTTACTGGTTTTACTAAGTGCAATGTAACAATGCAACGTTTACAAATTGCCATTGCCCCATATCACTGAAATATTACAGTTGCTCAAGTTCTATATTAGATATTATTGATTTCTGGTAATTCTCTGGATATTTATAACCAGAGTTTTAGGGGCGATCCGAGAACCGTCGATTACACTGTAAAAACACATCATGTCCACATATCTGTAATTAGCTTAAACTTAGACCTTAACCGTTTCGATACGGAAATGACGCACAAATTAATAAGCTGTAACGTTCTATCCAAGAAGGGGTGAATGTTAATCCAGTCGGCCTAGAACAACGTTCAAGCTACCTTACGCGAGTCTACCTTAGACCAACATTCAAGCGACCTTAGATGGTTGTGTATTTGTCCAAAGATCCTTCCTGTCCTTGGACTGGCCCGCGGCTTCGGGTGTAGAGTGACGTGAATACTCAATTGATCCCGGGTGACCCAGCAACGACGGCGCCGTCTAGTGTCATTCCGAGCCACGATAATTTCCGTCCTCAACGCGCTAACTGACTAATACCGCTCGCGTAGCAGCTCGTACTGCTAAATTTCATCTCAGACACGATCAACAACACATGCGACATACGGGATCCCGACTAGCTCTGTCAATTAGCAGTACTAGCCACTGGATGAGTGACGCCTTCGTGTGGATATCACGCACAACCACAACCTGGCTGCTAGCAACCCTAGTTTCCATCATGGAATCCAGTGGCAAAACGCCGGTGATGGTACTGGACGGCTTGACGCTGCCTTTGAGGAAGTTATCGGTAACTTGTGTATCCGGGACAGAACACTAAGACGAAGGCGCTGCATGAGAAGTGCTTTCTGTCTAGAAATCTTGAACGAAGCGTTTCGTGAAGCGATGTAATCGACGACCAAGGCCCGAGCAGCTAAGGTGATGCGTTCAAGACGTCTTCTTCCAGCCCCACCTAGCCCTCGGAGCGCTGTAGTGGTGCATGCGGCTGCACCAGCCTTTCATCGCCACATAGTCCTTCACGAATTTCTGGCAAGTTGGTGTGTTGCTGGTAGCAACACACCCAGCGAGTATGTTAATCACCGTGCATCAAACAACATTGCCTTGGAGAGTGGTGGCATTGTGAAACACGACACACTACCAGTAGGTAGCTCACTATGTAAAATCTGGTGCGATGATACTGCCGGGTCCAGCAAAAACAAAACTCGACCTCAACTGCATCGAAGACAACTACACTGGTCTGTTTGTTGCACTCGATGTGGACCCGAACAATGTACAAGAAACGTAAAATAACACGCGGGGCTGTTGCCTTGAGGCAATCGGCTTAATTCGAAAAATAAAAATAAAAGTGCAAAATAACACGGGATATACTTGCGTACAAATATTTATATTTTGACTTTCTTCTTCAACCTATTTTATTGAAATTGTTTTTAACATTTTAAGCGTAACAACTTCCATTATGGAAGTTATCACGCTCTACAAATGTCAAGATAAGTTTTACAAAGTACGGAAATAACTTCTTCGTAGTATGGTACTACAACGGGCTAAATATTTATTATTGCAAGCTTTTTAGTGCAATGACTCAACGGGGCAGAATATAATAAAATATGTTTATTGTGCTCACAAATATCAAAATACACAGAGCTTCCCGGGCGCAGCACTGCATTATTGTTTTATATTATTAGATGTTCCACCATCTCGTTGTACATGCTTCATCCAATCCAAAAGTCGTTCTAGATTAATTTTGGCCAATCCAATGTACAATTCTTTCTTGCCCAGAAAATACCCATTTGTGATAATCATGCCTAGAAATGCGTCGAACATTAACCTCCAAGCAGCACTTCGCTTAGTGACTTGTACCGACCTCTTTCATTCCCCAGTCGTTATATTGACCCTGTTCTTCGTCACTCCTCATGCTGCACTTCACTTCAGTACCAATATACTGGGACAAGAATAAAAATGTAAGCAGCTGGTTATTATTTTTTCAATACATTATATAATGCGAACGCAGCTTTAATGGGTGACACTTGCGCGACGTTAAAAACATGAAAACCGGCAGAATGAGTTATCCATTTTTCTTTGTGTTAAGTAACATAAACAAATTATTCTGCAATGTTTGTGACGTTTTAATGACATTTTTCTTCGTTAGCATGATTACTTTAACCCTATTGTGGTAGACCCCTGTAAAACCAAGCAAAATGCTTGTTTTGCAAATTTTACCCAATCAAATCTTATAGTTTTGGTTTTTAACCAATAATATGAACTGCTGGAATTTGCGTTAAGGGAAAATCCCAAAACGCGACTCGATTTGATGATCACTGCAGAACGTGACTCACTACGGTGTGCAGGTCAGATTTAGGTTAAGTTGAGCGCACGTCCAATGTAAATTTAGCACCAGAGAACCTTGAGGTCAGTGCACGACGCCATTGCACTTTGCGCGGAGTTGAGCCCATACCTTCTCTACAATGAGCGATTCCGAATCCGGTCATTGTGACGAAGAGCTCGATACCGAAGAACCAGCTCTCCGCCAATTACGGCAGCAGCGTTGGGTGTCTGGAAAAGAAGCGGTGGATGGTATTAACCCCTTGAACCCGGAGGGGTGATATGGACTGCGTAAAAAACAGCTTAACCCCTTCTGAAGGGTTAAGCCAATCTATTTGTTTTCAGAATGGTCATTTAAAAACCAAGTATAAAAATGGACGTTTTTCACACCAATTGTAGCTAACCTCGCCGGTAATAATTCCGCAAAGTATGGGAAATGTGATAAATAAGCAACATATCAGCTGATCAGCACATCGCGTTCCCACAGAGGGCTACTAAATATAGAGAAAACACGCGTTTGAGTGATAGTCACTCTATCGAGCTAACACACTGCGGCCTCACACACCGCATTATCAAACTACTGCGGTGCTCCTCCGTGAAGGCACGCCTGCGACAGGCTCAGATCCCCCTGGGTAACCACGGTGATACGCTGATGTCAAGAGGGAGCGAATAGTGATCACAGAGATACGCTGACGCCAAGAGGGAGTGAAACATGTAAGAGATATGTATTTAGCAGATAGAACTACAACCTAGTTGCTGCTAACAGCTCGATCTCGAATGTGGCACTGCTTCGGCGCAAACTCGCCGTTCTGCCAAAACCGGTGCCATATCTGCGTGCATGTTAGGCTCTCGTTGTTTGGGCGTCCACGCGCTCGAATACACAGTGTAATTAGCGCTCGTTTACCTTCTGAGCATTTGCCACAATAGTACGTCGATGTACCTCCCCTCTTTTTCCCTTCTGGCTTGTAGCAAGTGCAGACTTTACACTGTCGTTGGCGAAGGCGCAGCACGCCATTGTTCATCCGAGCGTCAGTAGTTTGAGCAAGCCCGTGGCTCCCATCGACAGCAATAACAGTTTCTTGCGGCTCGGTGTTGCTGTCACCCCGCTGCGACGTCTGTGTGAAGTCGTCTTCTGAGAGTTCAATCAGCTGAGCATGTAGTTTGTTTCATGAACGCGTAGTACGAGTGTTTCCTTTCTCGTTTTTCCCACAGGTTCTTGTGCACGATGTAAGCATTCATGATGGCGTTGTCCACGACGGCCAAGAACAGAGTTTTGTAGTCTTTGTCGAATCTGAACACAGAACAGCATAAGTTAAAATATATAAGCTGACCCTGGTCAACATCACGACACTTGTACTTAGTACGGCTTGAGGCGAGTGCTCAGACGGCTGTTTTGTCCTCAAACGGCCGGTAGTGCCCATTCGTGTGATGTAGTCGCTAACCAGCGCTGGGCACGGCGCTAACGACACAGATCCTTCTTCTTCGCTGCATTCAACACTACCCGCCTTCGTTGAGACACGACATCAGAAGAAGTACTGTGGACTGGTGTCCACTCACATAACAGCAACCATATCTGGAATTGCACGTGCCACAGACACTTTGAACGAGCCGCTTGAGCAGTCCGAGGGTCTGTTTGTGAACGGATATAGCACTCCAGTGCACCAACCTGAACTAGTTGGGCTAATCTTTCCGCACAGGTTAAAACCCATTGCACGGAGTTGTTGGGCCAACGATATCGACGTAGACCACTCTTCCGTAAACACAATACGTCGCCCTTAGAATCGAACACCTCGAAACACAGATGCCACATTACGAACCACAGCACTAGACCCTTGTTTAGGCGGCCACACCACGACACTTTGACACGTGGACTTCTTCTCCACGACTAGCTCAATCCTGCACAAATTCCCCCAAGGAAAACATCGTCAGCAAATTAGTGTTGTGCAATGCCGTACCCGTCAGCTTTACCTTTGTGCAGTACCCTGTTTCCGCGCAGCTCGTAGCTGTAACCCCATCGGTGTGCGTTTGAATCACACCTTCTTTGAATATGACCCGTGCCCCGAGCACGTAGCTCGACTTGTATGTCTGTTCTAGCGTTGCCAAAACAGGTCGTAAATTCCATGCACTGTCGGTGGAAGCCTTGGGGGCAGTGTTTTCGGAAAACGCAGGAAACGCGAATGCTTCCAAATCTCCCACGGGACATAATGGCTCCAAAGGTGCCAACGGAAATAACGCCACTTTCAACCATACCCCAATGCATTACGAAGCGCTTGCGCGGGTGCAAGGTGTGCGCTATGAGCAAACCAAGCCACTGGACAAGTTTATGTGGTGAAATCTTCTCGAATTTGTGCTGCTGGTTACTGAACGTAGTTCTGGTCTTTTGTTTCTCAACCCGTAGCTGCTGCTCACGTGCCCAAGCTTGCTCAATCCTTGATTCTAGTGTCTGCTGCCAGTATCGGTTCGTTTCACAGGCGACATGCCGCCAAAACGACTTCGGCAGGAAGTGGAAGAAAAGCTGGATAGGAGACTTGCTTGAACTTGCGAGATCTTTAGCCGGACCCCAATATCTATTGTAAAGTCGACCCGCATCAATTTCAACGTCGTCAGCAGCTTGCCCAGAGAGTACGTCCCATCCGTTCTCCGCCATGGCCTCAACTTGGGCTTGTTTAATTGCCAATGGTAACAAAAGACACAGCAAGTCAGTATGAGATAATCCTAAATGAAATGAACTAACCAACCTGTATCACGGATGCGAAGATCTTTGCATCCATCTTCGCTTAGCAACTCAGCCATGCGAGCGATCTCATTGGTAACTGATCCTGACGGCTTCTTGTTCTCGTGGTTTGGATGATACGGTTCACAATGACAACTCCAATCGGCTTCAACGCTGTCCTCGTCGCCTTCACCATCTGACGCTAGTAGTGTGTCCGCGGGAGTCAAGAGCACGTTGGGATCAAAAACGTCACGCGTGGCGAACGAAATGGGCTTCAATCGGCGGGCTCCGTCATCCAATACCGACCGCGATGCAGTGGCTGTGGCACATGTGTCATCACCGCTATCATTGCCGGGATGATACGCTTCGTCTTCAGAAGCATCATCGCTCCTGTCAGCTCTGGCAACACTCTCATCAGGATCGGCAATCACGGTAACATTCACGTCAGCATTGTTGTCGCCATGTATACGGTCCGTGTCAGCATCATTGACAGTGGTGGCGGACGTGTCGGCATTTGCACCGATCTCAATACACCCCACGTCAGCATCATGGTCTTCTGTGTCAATCCTGTAAGCACTAGCAGCTACAAATAAACATCACACGTCAGCATTCGAGAGAATATATCATGTCAGCATAATAATGAAGCAATGTACCTTCCTGGATGACCGGTGCCGTTGCATGGCGGTCATGCGTGGTCGGCATCTGGTGTGAAGGCACTTCATCTTTCTCATCATTCACTGGATTTGTCTTCTTCTTTTGGGGGGCTTGGCCGACGACTTTGGAGGGCGCTTGGCGGGCGTGGTTGTCTTCGTGGCGAGGATAGCTGGCTGATTAGCAGGCGCTTCTTCGATAGGAGGACCTCGGACTAATAGAGAAACCGATTAGAACCCAAACACGATAAAATGATTCCATACACATACTGGCTTGTCCATCGAGGCGAATGATTACGTTAGAGAGGTTGAGTCTCGCACAGAGCTCCTTGTCCAACCTCACGTAAGCGAGGAGTTCATCTTGGCCGTTGAAGTAGTCAACTCCTCGTTTTCCCCCTCTGACTTTGCGCCCTAGCTTCACGTAGTGGTGGCTGATACAATAGACAACAAGCGAATAGTTAGAAGAAAAGATAGCAGTAAGCTCCTATGACAAGCGAACATGTACTGGACCTGTATACCGGTCGCCCTCTTCCACGTCCAGTTTTCCTTGCGCAGCAGCGGCCAAATGGCGTTGAAATCGATCCCGAAGTTCATCGCTTGTCCAGCACCCGGCAAAATCGAAGAATGACTGGTTTCGCAGGAAGGCGGCAAAGGGGAACCGACATTTGATTTTTTTTAAAATATCATGCACGCGCTTGTCCGTGGTACTTCAATCCATGTGTTATTGGAGCCAATGGGTTTGATGTACTTCAACACGTAGACCAATCAGATTCGCTCAAACAAGGGGAAGAATCGACGATCTCTTTTTGCGGAATTAGAGGTATAGTGAAATCAAGATGTTCTTATGATGTTCAAAACAGCATAAAGTAAATTGCACACACACCGCGGGCAAGGGGTTAAGGCGTTTGCGGTGAGCAAGGCGTAAGACCGCTGTAGTCGACACGAGAGGAGGCCCATTTAGAAGGTTACAATGCTCGGGCAGACCGCTATGCCGGTGGTTCATCAACTTGTCCAAGACCAAGAAGAGGAACGATCCCAACTACTGGCACGTCACTACTGCCAACATGAACGACATCAACTACTCGGGAACTGCAAAACCCACCACTCGTCAGCTTGCATCTTCTCAGGTCATGCGCTCAGCAGTCATCGCTGATCCTAATATTTCTGGTTCATCATTGGAAAAGCAACTACACTTACAGTCACAGCTAGTTTGCAGTCGGTCCATGACGTATCGCGTTAAAGATCGCGCGCTGCGAGAGGTTTTCTCTGAAGACATGGCTACAATTAGGTATTTTGCCTAGCTATCTTAAAACTTTGCAACTTACAATCCTGGTACGTTGGACGATTTGGAGCGAGACAAGAATGGGCACTTCGTTCGAGCTCTAATTGCACTGAATCCGGCTTCGTCTATCGGAAGACTCGGTATTTTGGGGGTGGATGCTCACATATGAAACACCGCAATTACAATGGAGTACAAATTGTATTTGTGGCTCGTGACGCGAACCTTCAGAACCGAGTTGCAGCTGTAGCATTGACCCCATTAGAGGATCACGCTGGATATGCGTGGTTTTTTAAGTTGCTAATTCAACATGGGTTCCCTATTCAAGATACTCCAGTATTTTGTGATCGTCACAAGGGGATCATCGCATCTACCGAGGAACTAAAGGTCCGAACAATGTTTTGTACGCGACTTATCACCAGTACGTTACCTGAGTAATCGTAAATATGCGCTCTTGTGGCTAACGCTCTCTTTGAAGCGAATATGCACACAAACGTCTTGAGTAAGACGATGAGTGGATTGCAGCTAGCGGAATAGCAACACCACGGGCTGAGTCTAAATTCAGGGGTGAATTAAAGCAAGTTGCGTTGTAATCGGTCGCGGTTAGCTCGCCTGCCGTTGCATTCACGACTCGCCTCACACAAACTGACTAGCCAAGGCGAGTTGACGCTATTCGAACTACATGCACGTGCGCAACGTGGTTGCAGCATGTTATACCTTGTCGGCATTTGTCGGGAGTGTTGAAGGCTTCGAGCAAGCTGTACAATGCGATCGAGCGCGTATCAGATTGTTACAGAGTCACTCAATTTACTAAAAATCAGGGGTCGATCAAATACCAGATGACGGGGCGTTAGAACCCGATGACACGTTGCTGCCTACCATGTTCCAGCAACAAGCAGGACGCCCCCGTAAAAGGCGGATTCGATCTCGAGGTGAACGAGGGCAACCTGCACGGATACGGAAGGATTTGTAAACCTTCCGTACCCGTGCAGGTTGCACTCGTTCACCTCGAGATCGAATCCGCCTTTTTTATGGTAAGTGTGGACTAGCGAATGGTCACAATAGGTCGACTTGTAGAAGGTTGGTATAAGTTGATGCATTGAACACAAAATACATTTCACCTGCATCTGATCGTTTATGCATTCTTGTAAAACATTACACTTCCTCGACCTGGCTTCAGCACGCCACCAACGACGAAGACGCTTGAGTACGCGCTCCGCCTCCTCCTTGCCTTTGTGCACATTCCATGCGGAATTGTTACCTAAATCTGACCTGCACATTGTAGTGAGTCATGTTCTGCAGTGATTTTCAAATCGAGTCACGTTTTGGGATTTTCCCTTGTGTTAATCATGCATAAATGCTTGGTTTAATGGATCATGACAATACAATATCACCTTAAACATACATATTTGCAATATTTAGGTTGCGGGTAGCGGGCTAAAACCAAGCATTTATGCAAGTTTAACACAAGGAGTTGCACCTCAAAACCATTCTTAACCCTATTGTGATCAAATAGATACTTGAAAATTGTATGTGGATTTCCAATTCAAAATTGTTAAACATGCATAAATGCTTTGTTTCAGCCCGTTACCCGCAAACCGAACCCAAAATGTGTTTGGTACGTCTGCCGTCTCAAATCATATTAAATGTTAAAGCAGCGACATACCTGACGCTGACAATACGTTAAACACATTTCCGCTTATAATGCGAAGCTACATCCTGTCCACCGGAAACGGTTGGATATGCACAGGGCACTTGAGGTTTACGGACATGTATCATGGAAGTTCGTCTCACCATACCCACGTAGACACTTGGTTCCCCAGATATGCAGATGTTGGGAGACATCGTTTATGATGTCACCATGTTCATCGTCAGCTTCGGGCCTCTTGTAGAGCAGACATGTCGGTGTTGCAGGGATATGATGTACCCCTAACTACCCTGAGTGGATTCAGCGGTGTATTGAACACGACGACAAATGTGCGAACTGTCGCACGCCCATGATGATCGAAATTGAAGATGATGCTGCAATGCAAAAACATGGTGTCGGGTAGTACCGCATAGCATATGAGACATTTCCGTGGTACCTTCATGGGGTTTCACATCCGCGACAGCCTCTTGGGATTGATTTGCTTCATCAGCTTAACCATCGTCACAGAGTGTATTTACTGAATAAACTCCGTGTTGAACCAGTCCCAATCCACATCCGGTACATCATCGACTTGAGCTTGAGTGTCATCGGCGATTCATTAGCTTGAATTCCGTCAGCATCGTGGGAGTCATCGTCATCATCGTGCGTGTCATCGACTTGGCTAAAATCGTCACTTTCTTGCAATAGCAGGTTTAGAAGGTTAGTATCTCCTCGCGTTTCCCATCGCGATCGGCGACAGCGACGCCACTCTGCATCGCGTTATCGTAACCAGATGGCATTGGGCCCTCACAGAGTGACCGTGATAATGTCCATAATAATCGATAATGTAGTATTGGATCCGGCTAACCAAAACATGGCATTATCTTCTTTTTATCCGTTGCCCTTGATGCCAGATCAGGCCTTGTACGTCTTATCGGTTACTGCATACGTTCTTAAGGGTTCTAAACATTTCTTCATCGCGCGTCGAATGTAATGCATGACTTTGTCCTTCGCGTAGCCAGTGACGAAAGTCTTAAAGTGATATTTCGTCGGTCAGACCTCTGCAACACTGTCCAGGGTTCTTGGTACGCAGGATCATTTGGTCGCCATTAGTGCACTCTTTTTGCGTCAAACCGTGGACGTAAACGTCCGCCGGGCTTCTTCTCAAGTGCCTTGGCACTGTCGTAGTTCTACGACTTAATACCCTGTAAAATTGGCACCTTGTCTTCCTCCGTGAAGCCCTTGTCGCCTACCTATTTTAATGTTTTAGTTGGATGCCGAATTGACCGCAAACTTTGCATTCCTAAGAGTGATATCCTAGTCGCCCTACCGTGGGGACACAAAACAGCGAAGATACATTCTAGATTTAAGAGCAAAACCTTCTAGGACTTTTAAACGAAGATAAAGGGACTGTGGCTTCATTTTGGCTTCGTACTCTCGTACTCCTAAAGCGTAAAGATGGTTCGCTCGGTCTGGACGCCACCTTGTACTCGGTACGCTACCGTCATTTCTCCCCATATTCTCGAGACTTTGGCCCCAATATCATATTCTGATGACGGCTGATCCAATAGCGCGGAATTTCCGAAGCAGGAACCAATCCGTTGTACGTTGAGTATGAGTAAGGACGTACACCATTTTCAAATCCAGAAAAAATAGTCTCAGCTTGAATATTGGAGAGCGCATCTTTCCGGAGACAAACATATCACCACGTCCCCGGTCCAAACACGCGTTCATTTGTGTAGCACAGTGTTACACTACCCGGTCCAGAACGATACCCCAATGCATACGCTCGAGCAGATATAGAGTTTGACCCCTTACCACCTAGAAACTTTGAAGAAGCCCAGTAAGCAGCTTTTTCACCTTTTTCTTCGATTGCTTGCTGATATCGGTTTGCAGGTTTCTCATAATCGAACGGGAATTTACTTGTTCTCTTCTGTATTCCGACAACCTTGCCACCAACACTGTGAATGTGATGGTTGGCCACATTAGACCGATATCCCCTGCTTAATGCGTGAAAAATCCCAGGAAGCTAGATCTGGCTCTCTGTTGTTGCTCCACAAAGAGATCGCTGGAGAACCTTCACTATGTCAATGGTTGACTCACCACGAGTCGCTCTATGTCCGCCGAGAAAAAATTCCAGTCGTAAGCGAAACAATTCCAGTCGTAAGCGAAACAATTCCATGTTGTACTGGACCAAAGCTACTTGGATAAACTCACAACACTATTAGCAAAACGCACATCTCAGATGATCTTACCTTTTTAGGATTTCGTACGTGGGCCATACCTATTTGAAATACTAACGTTGAACGCAAACGAATCATGGCATCGTCCAGTGAAGCAATTGTCAACAAAGCCGACCTCAGCAAACAGGCGACGAACAAGATCCGCTATGTGCACCAAATCTCGATCACGACTCAAAGGATCCTCCCAGCGATAATCTCTGTCATCGCCATTTCCATTTAAGCAGCCAAAATTTCCATGTATCTGGTCCGAGGCATCGTCGTCCACACTGGAGGATACAAGTCATTGTTTTTACGGTCGAAAAACGAAGACGGTGTAGTTGCATAAAAACTAAGCCAGAGTTCAACTTCAATAAATCGCAGGAGCTCCTGGGTTGACATTGATTCTGATGGTGGGAAGCTAATGTTAACAAAATTCTTGATCGCAGAGATAATCGAGTTATCTAGCCACACATCCAGCACCGCAGCAACGGAAACGCTTCTTGTTTCGAGAGCAACGACTTGAATCGAGTACTCGCAGCGATCATAACGGCAGTCTCCGACGTATGGCTGACTTTTACAAGGAGAAAGGGTACCCCAATCCGATTGAGCAGCGCTTTCAAGAACTGCCATGCGTGCTGGCGGCATACATAAACATAATCGGTCGTGCAAACAGGACTCAGTGGCCTGCTGAGGAGCTGCGAGCCGCGTTATCATGGCATTACTCAAAGCCATCCATGACGAAAGGAGGGCACCCTGTTGACGAATGGATAGCCACAGAGCAAGCTGGCAATTACGGGGTAACCCCACCAAGTCTCCCATGATTAGTCAGATCATGATGGGACTTAACAAAGTCAAGAAGAGAGAAAGAGTACCTGTTCGGGCGTCCCCGATGTCATTGCCAAAGCTGACCAAGATGGTTCAATATTTAGAAGGCGACTGTGTATTCAACGAGACGATGCGCATATGGTTCATGGCCGTGAGCTCTCTGAGATTCTACGGTATGTGTCGGATAAACGAGGTGCTGCAGATGAAGCGTGGCGACATCCAACTATATCTGGAGCGCGCATCGACAACAGACGCAAAAGCAGTCGTGCAGTACGGTTACTCCACCATTCAAGACCGTAAGACAGATTACGACCCGCAAGGACGCAGAGCGTATAACCTTCACTATCTACCGAAATATGAACAAGCAGCGGAATCAATCACCTACGTCCAAGGTTGGCTGGGTTTCGCACCAGACACTTTGAGCCACACCTGGAAGTGTGATGAATTCGTATTCTCGTCGCTGACACCTGTACTGAGAGGTACAGTGAGGCGCTAATGAGTGGCCACTGTACCTCCATCTGAAAAGGCATTCAAGCGCGTTGGTATTAGGTGGGGCACCGCCATGACGGAAAAAACCTTTACACAAGTTCTTAACATTATTGCAGGGGCCTGCCAAATCGACAAGTGCAACCTGGGAGACAGCATTAGGTTTCCTTCCGATTATTTCCGTCGTGGAGGAGCCCAGTACCGCTTTATGTTTTCCCCGGAAAAGCGTCGTTGGTCGGAAAGGGTGAAATGGTGGGCGGGGTGAGGTAAGAAAGAGCAAAACAAAACAGTTCGTCGGTACCTCTTAGACGGCTTGCCTGATCGCGAAGAGAGCCAACTCGGTGACTCGCCTGCGCCCGATATCGTTGACCATACCAAGGAAATGTTCGTGGACGCAACCCGCGTCCTGGAACCCCGTCAAACCGCAGGTCCAAGAACGATTTCGCGCTGTAGTAATCGTGACGAGTCAATTACATCACTGATCGTCAAGATGAAATCTGAGATGAACACCATGTTCCGGGATGTATTAGCCGATGTATCCGGTACCCAACACAAGTCCCCAGAACGCCCGGCTCTCAGTGCCGCGCGATGCGTCTCGTTACTTACATCTGAACTACCCGAGGCAAAGACATGGAACGATTACGTCACTCAATACTGGACAAGTGATCCTTCACGCCACTTGTACAGAGCTGGTGTAGACATGCTTCCACACGAGGTTAAATTGTACATGTCGCGCATATCGAATATGTAGCTGATTGCCGAGTCTCTCCGTGATAACTTCAATGACGACATTGACAAATTCGAACAGGAGTTTACTGGAACCGTTGAAGGTAAGTTGACTATCAACACAATATGTAAACCCATAAGAGCGCGACGAGGGCTAGCTCGTGCAACGTCAAGTAAGCGGTAAATGTAATGTGCAAGCCGTTACTGCATAATGTTCAAGTCCAGCACTTCAATGATACCCCAGTCATTACAACCGGCACACGCAGAAGGCAAATATAATTGCAGAAATGAGACGCTTCGTTTGCTGTATCAACTAAGACACATCTATTCAGTACAGAAGTGTTCCTTTCGATCGGATGTTGGCATGCAACAATTGTAGCGCATACGGTTGTGTCACCTACTAGAGCGAACCTGCTAGGCAAGTCCTAGGCTTACCACGGGTTGGTATGCAGCTTGTCCAGCGCCTTTGTGGCGAAGGCGCGAGGACGTTTCTTCGCGCGTTCGGCAGCGGTGCACACGAACATCCTCTCGTCGTGTGAATAGGTAGACCGTTCGATCGATGGCATTCTGGGGTGTCGATCATGCTGTTTCTCCCTCGGCTGACGCGGGGGTTGGTCTGTGCATGTGATGGTAGTATGTGCTGCGATCGTTGTAGTTGTTGATGAAGGTTCGACGTTGCTTTCGATGCTTACATCCGCTGCCATAGTATCCAGCCATGCGTAGTAGGGGATGGTGTCTGCCTCATGCCGTCTGCGGGACATCCACGCTAACTTGAAGCTCTCATTCTTGCATGCCACATTGGTGAATCGTCGTCGTCAGCCATTTCGTGAGCTTTCATGGTGGCATATGGTTTTTGTGCTTCGTCTTCAGACTCCGAGGCCCATCGAGTCAATTTGTCGGACTGCGTCTTTAACGAAATCAACGACAGTGTCGCGACTGCAAGCGGGAACCGCGTTTGCGATCTGGGCATCAATACACTCAACAATAGAGATTGAGTGCGCCACCACGATCCCGCCATTATCGCGTACTCGCGCTAAGCTCGTAAGTTTCGGTGGCAAGTGTACACTTCCGTACTCTGTCGCATCGATCGTTTCATCCGTCAACAAGTTGTTGCACTTCTGGAGGCAACGTCGGTGATGGACACGAAGCCGTACGTGATCCGTGTGTGGGAGCCAGATGCGAGTTTACAAGCACGACTAGCCGAGGGTATCGGGAACTATCTTGAGGAGCATCTAGGACACCGTCTGGGGCGAGGTGGAGTGGAAACGTATCATCTTCGTTCTTCTCGATATAGTCGTCTCTAATTTGCTTAGGCAGCTGCTTCCACAACGCACGTAGACTCTTGCCGGCGCGACTCAGTAGCCGCTGAGATCTTGGCAGGATCCGAAGCGATACCTGCAGGAAAATGGGCAGCGTTTGGGGAGTGCAAGTCTGTCCCATGGTCTTTCGCCCAGGCCCAGAATCCCAGGTGGCAGTGTATGCGGCTTCAGGGACGTGTCGCGTGTCTTGCAGTGTGGGCTCACATTTAAAGTGAGTGATATACTTTTACTTGAACGAATATCCCTGTTCGGTATCCGGTATATATAGTCAATTCGTTCTCCCGACGGTGTGAGACACTTCGACAGGATGCATGGATATCTCAAATCGAACTGATTGACAGCACGGTACACGTCTGTCCCATCTATCCCAATACCGATTCCCCATAGTATAAGCCTCTATTGACGTTTTGACTGCAGCTTACTAAGTGATAGTAACATAGAGAGTCTGCCTCTATTGACGTTGTGACTGCAACTTACTATGTGATAGTAGGTAGAGAGTCTGCCTCTATTAACGTTGTGACTGCAGCTTACTATGTGATAGTAGCGTAGAGAGTCTGCCTCTATTGACGTTTTGATAATATCCTCAAATACTTTAACAAAAAGCAAAAAAATATATTATACTCCAATAATTTTTTTTATGATTATCGTGGTAGCTCTCTGAAATTTCGGAAAACGTTCAGGTCAATATCCGCGCAGCGCAAGCGCGTGGCAAGATTTGGAGTGTGGGAGCTCTCCAAGATAAGCTCACGATCATTTATCGCGCACTTAGGACATAGTACACAGCCACGGATACGTGTAACATCGATGCGACTGATCTCTAGGCATTTAGCATAGAGACACTCAAAATTGTACACGTGCTCACAGCCTGTACCTTCGTCACGAAGCCCACGACGACCTGGTGTCGGTCGATGGCATACTGCGCACGATGGGGGCGGTGAGCGGTGTGCACGGCGTCCAGGTACATCGACTTGGCACATCGGACATTTCGGGGTCTCGGACAAACATCGCTCAATACATGTGTCATCTTATAGCACGTCACGACGTTCGTTTCCCGCTGGGCACCCAAGCAGATCTGACTGCGAAAAGCGCTCGCAGCACAACATGCATTCGTCGGTGTTTTGAGTGTCTTGAACTTGTTCTTGTAGTTGGCCTTCATGGGCACGGTTAGTATCCCGAGCATGCCCTTCAAGTTGTCCTCCGTGGGTATCCTGAGCTTGATCTTGAATTGGCCTTGTAAATCATCTGCCCCTGTCAGATCAATAATCTCGACAGGATTTCGAACTTCGTTCTGACTTGCGATCTCTCCTGCAACATATCATGGGTGAGGAAGGGCGACCGTTTCAGTGTAACTTTCGGACGGTACTTCGATTTCGATCGGTTCGCGGGGCGGCGTTGGTTTCGTGCACGTCGATGGCCTAGGCCATCGACCTCAACTCATCGGCGCGCGACGTCTTCTCGATATCTCTCCTGAGAGAAACGAGAGCATCTTGTAGTCTATTGGTGACGCGCCATACCTTGCCGGCCACCTCCTACCGGCCGATTACACGAAGTAGGACAGGAAATCTCACATCGACTGTTCGGCGGTTACGCGCGTGACCTAATAAGTTGTCACGCCGGATAAACGGAAAAAACCACGTCTCGCAAACAAAAAGATCGTTGTTCGTCGACATCCGCAGGTTTGTCACAGGTTTAGCTTAAGGGCGTAATCATCTTGACGTAACGAAACACTTACGGTAGGAGTTGCTTGGGCAATTGGCTTTGGTGCCTCGTGAAAAACCCTCTGGACGGCAGGTTTGATAATGAACTGAAGTTTTCCCATGCGCAGCAGATCTCCTGGCGCCACTGGGGCAACAATCGCCCAAATAACGTCTTTTTGTTCAAGCAAAATTTTCATTTTACCCTATCCAGCTAAGGATTGCCACTATATGTGAGATCCACCGCCCTGCACTCTCAACCCCTACTCCCTAAAACGTTGCATTAACCAAGAGAAGTCATACTTTTTGTCGGCGATACCGTGGTACAAGGCCACGTCATCAAGGCAAACAGCGTGTTTACCGGGCCCGACGGCTACATGTCCGTAGACGTGTTAATGGTATGGTGAAGCTGCTCTGCGGAGCCTTGTGACGGGGACAACCTTGCCTGTTTCCACCATATTCATGGCGGGTGAGCGCCTCCATCGCACGGTGGGGTGGGTACACCCTCGACCAGTTGAATTGCTACGATATCCTAAATCACAGATGCCCGTCGATGATATTATTTCAGTGTATGTCTTGGTGGGTTTACCAGTGCGTGGCATTGATGGTGTGCGACGCAGCAAGTGGTGTATACGTCCCGGTATCTCTGCGCTTACGACTGACAAAACATCAACCGTATACAGACACTCGCCGGCAATAGCACGAGTAATCACTTTCATCCTACAAATGTCGTTAGCGACTTTGAATCAGCACTGGCCGACCCAGTTCCCTTCTGCGAGGATAGTAGGATGCACGTTTCATGTTATTCAAGCTGCCATGTGGCGTATGTTTAAATTACGCATTAAGCGCCAAGAGATCTCCCTTGCTATGGAGACTCGAGTTCTAGACGTGCTTACTGTGTTCGTACCGTCTCATGTGGATCCTCATGGCGTAGCCTATGTGGCAGCAGAGATCGAGTCACGATGCAGCAGTGAGGGTGTTGGGTACTTTACCAGTGGTGGAAATGCTTCTGGGGATACTTTCGCAAAACGTCGATCATCATTTTTCAGGTTCACGTGTGGAATGTGTACGGCATAGATATGTGTGTTGTTAGCCGAGCCAACAACCAGCTCGATTTCAGAGAAACTAGATAGGATTCAAGTAGACTTATCACTATCAATATTTCGATGGCTAGATAAAGACTCGACTGCCCCCTTTGCCGCTGCGACCTGGCTGCCACCAGCATCCGAGCCCATTTTGGCCAGCGGACGTGCCTGGGGAGGATCCACCCAGAGCTAAAAGTACGTCGGCTCGCTCTTGCCCAACAAGCGAATAAGAACTATGGCGGCTTCTGTACCCAAGTACACCGCAATGCAATGTATGATACGGGTATGCGACTGATCGAACAAGCGGCAGTCGCCACGGCCACGGCAGCCCAAGTAATATCCCATCCTGAGGTTGCCAGCAAGAAGCTACGCCACTAGATCCGCTGGATCGTATCGATATATCGCGCAAGTACTCGCCTCCTCCTGCCATGTTATGTGCTCGGATTGCTCTTCTGCGTAGCCCACAGTTTTGCTGAGGAGGAAGATCCGCGTTGCCAAATTTAGAGAGTGGGCCTGATCCAGTACACGAATGCATCTTGTCGTGATTTTTCACGACCTAGACTTTTAATAAATCACAATAATTGTATACACACAAAACATCACCTTATAGTTTCAGTTAACCCTTTAACTACTGGGCTCTCCGTAGGGGTCCACTTGGACCCCTACGGATCGGAGTATACAAACACCAAGATAATTGATTTGAATAATCACAACCCGCAGTGGCGTAGAGGTCTCCTCGGACCTCTAGCAGCAGACGGACCACTAGGGTCAAATCGTCCAACTTTGCCCAGCCAATCATGACGGTGGTCGTCATCGGTAGAGGTCCGAGCAGACCTCTACGGGGCATCCGAGAGCCGGTAGTCAAAGCGTTAACCCTTTTTAACCCTTTAAATAACTAGAGAATTCTTGACCCCCCCCCTTGGTGACCGTCACCGCTGTGCGGAACTTCTTAACCCTATTGTGGTCAAATTTATGTACTTGAAAATGGTATGTGGATTTCCGATACAAAATTGTTAAACATGCATAAATGCTTGGTTTTAGCCCGCTACCCGCAACCTAAGTATTGCAAATATGTATGTTTAAGGTGATATTGTATTGTCATAATTCCTTAGCAAGCATTTATGCGTGTTTAACACAAATTCCTGCAATTCATATTGGCTAAAAATTAAAACTATAACATTTGATTGGGTAAAATTTGCAAACTCAAGCATTGTGCTTGGAGTTACATGGGTCAACCACAATAGCGTTAAGCCAGCAGGTGCCTCCGTTGTAGTTGATCGAAGGAAACGCACCACAACCATATATACCGGAATTTTTTAAAATAACTTGTATGGATAATAATAATTATGTAATACTCGTATATAATTAGATTGATCTTAGTAACGTCGTACGATTTTACATGCAATTTCTCTTCATTAATAAACACAAAATGAATATGAATTTCTGTAAAAAAGATCTCACTGTGACTGTGCTAAAAATTATAATTCATCGACTGTATTTTGTAACCATAAATACAACAATTGTGCGATTTAATTGTAAATCTATAATAATAAATTCGATATCTGTCGTCACGCTAATCCAGATGTTTGTTTGGACAAAACTGTGTAGTCGTAATCAGTAAAATGAGAGGTTGTTCCGATAAAATTAGTAGCTCTCCGTCATGCGTACACGTTAGGACACGACCATTTATTTAGCGCCAACTCACCTATGTATATCGCATTATTTTGCGTCGTTCACTGACTTACGTACATACATCGCATTCTCTTGCAGCAACACACATTTCGTGTGCGGTACGATAGCTGATCGACTTATTTTGCGTCTTGTCGCACGCATTAAACCGACTAGATGCTTAGGCTGGGAGGACAGTGTAGATCAGTAGTGAAAAGCGGCTGATATGCAAAACTGCTGGAAAGCCGCTGGATCGGCACTCCCGTCGTTTTGCGTATCACGTTTAGCCAAAATTGTTTTTTTGATCTCGTCAATTGATATTCGTTTTCTATCAGTTAAGGAAGATTTGTTTTGGAGTTGGCTGTATCAGGGTGTGTGGGATAAATTGTGAGCGGCATTCCAGAAACCACCAGCCACTGTATGTACAAAATTGTTGGTGTGTAGTTAGCCGTATTCGGTGAACTATCGGGTCAAGTGACATTCGCCAATTAAAGCTGGGCACCCGGCCGCTGTTATTAAAATGGGTTAGGATGTTCAGCCAGCTAAAGCTGTCCTCCCAGTATTATTGATCTGTGTACATTGTGTCAATGCCATGCCCTTCGATCACAAGCCAATCTCCATGTGAAGGTGCGTACTGCATTGGTCAGTAGTTGGAGCGCATTATAAATTCAAAATAACGGTATTTATGTTACGTTTAGCATCCACAGACTATCAAACCTGTATTTCCAGTAGTTGGATTGGGTAGCTCACGACATATTCTCCACTTTGATAGGAAATAAAAAAGGTTTGAACCGTGACCGCTGAAACGTTATTTCAGTGACATTTGAACCAGTATTATTGAAGGGGAGACCTCGACCATAATTTTCACTTTATTCCTCTGTTTTATATTCATGATAGGCTGCTATCATTATGCTTTTGCTTCGCAACCGAAAACATGCAATTGCGTTCACCACGAAAGAGCCTCGATTTGACGGAGGCTCATCGTGTTCGCAAGGTGCACTTGCACACGAAAAGCTTTACTCTCTACGCCGAGATCCTATGCACTACGTGATTTGGGAAACTAAGGTGTTCAACGTGAGGAAGATTACAACCCTACGTAATGAGCTCCAACTACGCGGCCGCTGTTATTAAAATGGGTTAGATGTTCAGCCAGCTAAAGCTGTCCTCCCAGTATTATTGATCTGTGTACATTGTGTCAATGCCATGCCCTTCGATCACAAGCCAATCTCCATGTGAAGGTGCGTACTGCATTGGTCAGTAGTTGGAGCGCATTATAAATTCAAAATAACGGTATTTATGTTACGTTTAGCATCCACAGACTATCAAACCTGTATTTCCAGTAGTTGGATTGGGTAGCTCACGACATATTCTCCACTTTGATAGGAAATAAAAAAGGTTTGAACCGTGACCGCTGAAACGTTATTTCAGTGACATTTGAACCAGTATTATTGAAGGGGAGACCTCGACCATAATTTTCACTTTATTCCTCTGTTTTATATTCATGATAGGCTGCTATCATTATGCTTTTGCTTCGCAACCGAAAAACATGCAATTGCGTTCACCACGAAAGAGCCTCGATTTGACGGAGGCTCATCGTGTTCGCAAGGTGCACTTGCACACGAAAAGCTTTACTCTCTACGCCGAGATCCTATGCACTACGTGATTTGGGAAACTAAGGTGTTCAACGTGAGGAAGATTACAACCCTACGTAATGAGCTCCAACTACGCGGCCGCTGTTATTAAAATGGGTTAGATGTTCAGCCAGCTAAAGCTGTCCTCCCAGTATTATTGATCTGTGTACATTGTGTCAATGACATGCCCTTCGATCACAAGCCAATCTCCATGTGAAGGTGCGTACTGCATTGGTCAGTAGTTGGAGCGCATTATAAATTCAAAATAACGGTATTTATGTTACGTTTAGCATCCACAGACTATCAAACCTGTATTTCCAGTAGTTGGATTGGGTAGCTCACGACATATTCTCCACTTTGATAGGAAATAAAAAAGGTTTGAACCGTGACCGCTGAAACGTTATTTCAGTGACATTTGAACCAGTTTTATTGAAGGGGAGACCTCGACCATAATTTTCACTTTATTCCTCTGTTTTTATATTCATGATAGGCTGCTATCATTATGCTTTTTGCTTCGCAACCGAAAAACATGCAATTGCGTTCACCACGAAAGAGCCTCGATTTGACGGAGGCTCATCGTGTTCGCAAGGTGCACTTGCACACGAAAAGCTTTACTCTCTACGCCGAGATCCTATGCACTACGTGATTTGGGAAACTAAGGTGTTCAACGTGAGGAAGATTACAACCCTACGTAATGAGCTCCAACTACGCGGCCGCTGTTATTAAAATGGGTTAGATGTTCAGCCAGCTAAAGCTGTCCTCCCAGTATTATTGATCTGTGTACATTGTGTCAATGCCATGCCCTTCGATCACAAGCCAATCTCCATGTGAAGGTGCGTACTGCATTGGTCAGTAGTTGGAGCGCATTATAAATTCAAAATAACGGTATTTATGTTACGTTTAGCATCCACAGACTATCAAACCTGTATTTCCAGTAGTTGGATTGGGTAGCTCACGACATATTCTCCACTTTGATAGGAAATAAAAAAGGTTTGAACCGTGACCGCTGAAACGTTATTTCAGTGACATTTGAACCAGTTTTATTGAAGGGGAGACCTCGACCATAATTTTCACTTTATTCCTCTGTTTTATATTCATGATAGGCTGCTATCATTATGCTTTTGCTTCGCAACCGAAAACATGCAATTGCGTTCACCACGAAAGAGCCTCGATTTGACGGAGGCTCATCGTGTTCGCAAGGTGCACTTGCACACGAAAAGCTTTACTCTCTACGCCGAGATCCTATGCACTACGTGATTTGGGAAACTAAGGTGTTCAACGTGAGGAAGATTACAACCCTACGTAATGAGCTCCAACTACGCGGCCGCTGTTATTAAAATGGGTTAGGATGTTCAGCCAGCTAAAGCTGTCCTCCCAGTATTATTGATCTGTGTACATTGTGTCAATGCCATGCCCTTCGATCACAAGCCAATCTCCATGTGAAGGTGCGTACTGCATTGGTCAGTAGTTGGAGCGCATTATAAATTCAAAATAACGGTATTTATGTTACGTTTAGCATCCACAGACTATCAAACCTGTATTTCCAGTAGTTGGATTGGGTAGCTCACGACATATTCTCCACTTTGATAGGAAATAAAAAAGGTTTGAACCGTGACCGCTGAAACGTTATTTCAGTGACATTTGAACCAGTATTATTGAAGGGGAGACCTCGACCATAATTTTCACTTTATTCCTCTGTTTTTATATTCATGATAGGCTGCTATCATTATGCTTTTTGCTTCGCAACCGAAAAACATGCAATTGCGTTCACCACGAAAGAGCCTCGATTTGACGGAGGCTCATCGTGTTCGCAAGGTGCACTTGCACACGAAAAGCTTTACTCTCTACGCCGAGATCCTATGCACTACGTGATTTGGGAAACTAAGGTGTTCAACGTGAGGAAGATTACAACCCTACGTAATGAGCTCCAACTACGCGGCCGCTGTTATTAAAATGGGTTAGATGTTCAGCCAGCTAAAGCTGTCCTCCCAGTATTATTGATCTGTGTACATTGTGTCAATGACATGCCCTTCGATCACAAGCCAATCTCCATGTGAAGGTGCGTACTGCATTGGTCAGTAGTTGGAGCGCATTATAAATTCAAAATAACGGTATTTATGTTACGTTTAGCATCCACAGACTATCAAACCTGTATTTCCAGTAGTTGGATTGGGTAGCTCACGACATATTCTCCACTTTGATAGGAAATAAAAAAGGTTTGAACCGTGACCGCTGAAACGTTATTTCAGTGACATTTGAACCAGTATTATTGAAGGGGAGACCTCGACCATAATTTTCACTTTATTCCTCTGTTTTTATATTCATGATAGGCTGCTATCATTATGCTTTTGCTTCGCAACCGAAAACATGCAATTGCGTTCACCACGAAAGAGCCTCGATTTGACGGAGGCTCATCGTGTTCGCAAGGTGCACTTGCACACGAAAAGCTTTACTCTCTACGCCGAGATCCTATGCACTACGTGATTTGGGAAACTAAGGTGTTCAACGTGAGGAAGATTACAACCCTACGTAATGAGCTCCAACTACGCGGCCGCTGTTATTAAAATGGGTTAGATGTTCAGCCAGCTAAAGCTGTCCTCCCAGTATTATTGATCTGTGTACATTGTGTCAATGACATGCCCTTCGATCACAAGCCAATCTCCATGTGAAGGTGCGTACTGCATTGGTCAGTAGTTGGAGCGCATTATAAATTCAAAATAACGGTATTTATGTTACGTTTAGCATCCACAGACTATCAAACCTGTATTTCCAGTAGTTGGATTGGGTAGCTCACGACATATTCTCCACTTTGATAGGAAATAAAAAAGGTTTGAACCGTGACCGCTGAAACGTTATTTCAGTGACATTTGAACCAGTATTATTGAAGGGGAGACCTCGACCATAATTTTCACTTTATTCCTCTGTTTTTATATTCATGATAGGCTGCTATCATTATGCTTTTGCTTCGCAACCGAAAACATGCAATTGCGTTCACCACGAAAGAGCCTCGATTTGACGGAGGCTCATCGTGTTCGCAAGGCACTTGCACACGAAAAGCTTTACTCTCTACGCCGAGATCCTATGCACTACGTGATTTGGGAAACTAAGGTGTTCAACGTGAGGAAGATTACAACCCTACGTAATGAGCTCCAACTACGCGGCCGCTGTTATTAAAATGGGTTAGGATGTTCAGCCAGCTAAAGCTGTCCTCCCAGTATTATTGATCTGTGTACATTGTGTCAATGACATGCCCTTCGATCACAAGCCAATCTCCATGTGAAGGTGCGTACTGCATTGGTCAGTAGTTGGAGCGCATTATAAATTCAAAATAACGGTATTTATGTTACGTTTAGCATCCACAGACTATCAAACCTGTATTTCCAGTAGTTGGATTGGGTAGCTCACGACATATTCTCCACTTTGATAGGAAATAAAAAAGGTTTGAACCGTGACCGCTGAAACGTTATTTCAGTGACATTTGAACCAGTATTATTGAAGGGGAGACCTCGACCATAATTTTCACTTTATTCCTCTGTTTTTATATTCATGATAGGCTGCTATCATTATGCTTTTTGCTTCGCAACCGAAAAACATGCAATTGCGTTCACCACGAAAGAGCCTCGATTTGACGGAGGCTCATCGTGTTCGCAAGGTGCACTTGCACACGAAAAGCTTTACCTCTACGCCGAGATCCTATGCACTACGTGATTTGGGAAACTAAGGTGTTCAACGTGAGGAAGATTACAACCCTACGTAATGAGCTCCAACTACGCGGCCGCTGTTATTAAAATGGGTTAGGATGTTCAGCCAGCTAAAGCTGTCCTCCCAGTATTATTGATCTGTGTACATTGTGTCAATGACATGCCCTTCGATCACAAGCCAATCTCCATGTGAAGGTGCGTACTGCATTGGTCAGTAGTTGGAGCGCATTATAAATTCAAAATAACGGTATTTATGTTACGTTTAGCATCCACAGACTATCAAACCTGTATTTCCAGTAGTTGGATTGGGTAGCTCACGACATATTCTCCACTTTGATAGGAAATAAAAATGTTTGAACCGTGACCGCTGAAACGTTATTTCAGTGACATTTGAACCAGTATTATTGAAGGGGAGACCTCGACCATAATTTTCACTTTATTCCTCTGTTTTTATATTCATGATAGGCTGCTATCATTATGCTTTTTGCTTCGCAACCGAAAAACATGCAATTGCGTTCACCACGAAAGAGCCTCGATTTGACGGAGGCTCATCGTGTTCGCAAGGTGCACTTGCACACGAAAAGCTTTACTCTCTACGCCGAGATCCTATGCACTACGTGATTTGGGAAACTAAGGTGTTCAACGTGAGGAAGATTACAACCCTACGTAATGAGCTCCAACTACGCGGCCGCTGTTATTAAATGGGTTAGATGTTCAGCCAGCTAAAGCTGTCCTCCCAGTATTATTGATCTGTGTACATTGTGTCAATGACATGCCCTTCGATCACAAGCCAATCTCCATGTGAAGGTGCGTACTGCATTGGTCAGTAGTTGGAGCGCATTATAAATTCAAAATAACGGTATTTATGTTACGTTTAGCATCCACAGACTATCAAACCTGTATTTCCAGTAGTTGGATTGGGTAGCTCACGACATATTCTCCACTTTGATAGGAAATAAAAAAGGTTTGAACCGTGACCGCTGAAACGTTATTTCAGTGACATTTGAACCAGTATTATTGAAGGGGAGACCTCGACCATAATTTTCACTTTATTCCTCTGTTTTTATATTCATGATAGGCTGCTATCATTATGCTTTTGCTTCGCAACCGAAAACATGCAATTGCGTTCACCACGAAAGAGCCTCGATTTGACGGAGGCTCATCGTGTTCGCAAGGTGCACTTGCACACGAAAAGCTTTACTCTCTACGCCGAGATCCTATGCACTACGTGATTTGGGAAACTAAGGTGTTCAACGTGAGGAAGATTACAACCCTACGTAATGAGCTCCAACTACGCGGCCGCTGTTATTAAAATGGGTTAGGATGTTCAGCCAGCTAAAGCTGTCCTCCCAGTATTATTGATCTGTGTACATTGTGTCAATGACATGCCCTTCGATCACAAGCCAATCTCCATGTGAAGGTGCGTACTGCATTGGTCAGTAGTTGGAGCGCATTATAAATTCAAAATAACGGTATTTATGTTACGTTTAGCATCCACAGACTATCAAACCTGTATTTCCAGTAGTTGGATTGGGTAGCTCACGACATATTCTCCACTTTGATAGGAAATAAAAAAGGTTTGAACCGTGACCGCTGAAACGTTATTTCAGTGACATTTGAACCAGTATTATTGAAGGGGAGACCTCGACCATAATTTTCACTTTATTCCTCTGTTTTTATATTCATGATAGGCTGCTATCATTATGCTTTTTGCTTCGCAACCGAAAAACATGCAATTGCGTTCACCACGAAAGAGCCTCGATTTGACGGAGGCTCATCGTGTTCGCAAGGTGCACTTGCACACGAAAAGCTTTACTCTCTACGCCGAGATCCTATGCACTACGTGATTTGGGAAACTAAGGTGTTCAACGTGAGGAAGATTACAACCCTACGTAATGAGCTCCAACTACGCGGCCGCTGTTATTAAAATGGGTTAGATGTTCAGCCAGCTAAAGCTGTCCTCCCAGTATTATTGATCTGTGTACATTGTGTCAATGACATGCCCTTCGATCACAAGCCAATCTCCATGTGAAGGTGCGTACTGCATTGGTCAGTAGTTGGAGCGCATTATAAATTCAAAATAACGGTATTTATGTTACGTTTAGCATCCACAGACTATCAAACCTGTATTTCCAGTAGTTGGATTGGGTAGCTCACGACATATTCTCCACTTTGATAGGAAATAAAAAAGGTTTGAACCGTGACCGCTGAAACGTTATTTCAGTGACATTTGAACCAGTATTATTGAAGGGGAGACCTCGACCATAATTTTCACTTTATTCCTCTGTTTTATATTCATGATAGGCTGCTATCATTATGCTTTTGCTTCGCAACCGAAAACATGCAATTGCGTTCACCACGAAAGAGCCTCGATTTGACGGAGGCTCATCGTGTTCGCAAGGTGCACTTGCACACGAAAAGCTTTACTCTCTACGCCGAGATCCTATGCACTACGTGATTTGGGAAACTAAGGTGTTCAACGTGAGGAAGATTACAACCCTACGTAATGAGCTCCAACTACGCGGCCGCTGTTATTAAAATGGGTTAGATGTTCAGCCAGCTAAAGCTGTCCTCCCAGTATTATTGATCTGTGTACATTGTGTCAATGACATGCCCTTCGATCACAAGCCAATCTCCATGTGAAGGTGCGTACTGCATTGGTCAGTAGTTGGAGCGCATTATAAATTCAAAATAACGGTATTTATGTTACGTTTAGCATCCACAGACTATCAAACCTGTATTTCCAGTAGTTGGATTGGGTAGCTCACGACATATTCTCCACTTTGATAGGAAATAAAAAGGTTTGAACCGTGACCGCTGAAACGTTTTTCAGTGACATTTGAACCAGTATTATTGAAGGGGAGACCTCGACCATAATTTTCACTTTATTCCTCTGTTTTATATTCATGATAGGCTGCTATCATTATGCTTTTGCTTCGCAACCGAAAAACATGCAATTGCGTTCACCACGAAAGAGCCTCGATTTGACGGAGGCTCATCGTGTTCGCAAGGTGCACTTGCACACGAAAAGCTTTACCTCTACGCCGAGATCCTATGCACTACGTGATTTGGGAAACTAAGGTGTTCAACGTGAGGAAGATTACAACCCTACGTAATGAGCTCCAACTACGCGGCCGCTGTTATTAAAATGGGTTAGATGTTCAGCCAGCTAAAGCTGTCCTCCCAGTATTATTGATCTGTGTACATTGTGTCAATGACATGCCCTTCGATCACAAGCCAATCTCCATGTGAAGGTGCGTACTGCATTGGTCAGTAGTTGGAGCGCATTATAAATTCAAAATAACGGTATTTATGTTACGTTTAGCATCCACAGACTATCAAACCTGTATTTCCAGTAGTTGGATTGGGTAGCTCACGACATATTCTCCACTTTGATAGGAAATAAAAAGGTTTGAACCGTGACCGCTGAAACGTTATTTCAGTGACATTTGAACCAGTATTATTGAAGGGGAGACCTCGACCATAATTTTCACTTTATTCCTCTGTTTTATATTCATGATAGGCTGCTATCATTATGCTTTTGCTTCGCAACCGAAAACATGCAATTGCGTTCACCACGAAAGAGCCTCGATTTGACGGAGGCTCATCGTGTTCGCAAGGTGCACTTGCACACGAAAAGCTTTACTCTCTACGCCGAGATCCTATGCACTACGTGATTTGGGAAACTAAGGTGTTCAACGTGAGGAAGATTACAACCCTACGTAATGAGCTCCAACTACGCGGCCGCTGTTATTAAAATGGGTTAGGATGTTCAGCCAGCTAAAGCTGTCCTCCCAGTATTATTGATCTGTGTACATTGTGTCAATGACATGCCCTTCGATCACAAGCCAATCTCCATGTGAAGGTGCGTACTGCATTGGTCAGTAGTTGGAGCGCATTATAAATTCAAAATAACGGTATTTATGTTACGTTTAGCATCCACAGACTATCAAACCTGTATTTCCAGTAGTTGGATTGGGTAGCTCACGACATATTCTCCACTTTGATAGGAAATAAAAAAGGTTTGAACCGTGACCGCTGAAACGTTTTTTCAGTGACATTTGAACCAGTATTATTGAAGGGGAGACCTCGACCATAATTTTCACTTTATTCCTCTGTTTTATATTCATGATAGGCTGCTATCATTATGCTTTTGCTTCGCAACCGAAAAACATGCAATTGCGTTCACCACGAAAGAGCCTCGATTTGACGGAGGCTCATCGTGTTCGCAAGGTGCACTTGCACACGAAAAGCTTTACTCTCTACGCCGAGATCCTATGCACTACGTGATTTGGGAAACTAAGGTGTTCAACGTGAGGAAGATTACAACCCTACGTAATGAGCTCCAACTACGCGGCCGCTGTTATTAAAATGGGTTAGATGTTCAGCCAGCTAAAGCTGTCCTCCCAGTATTATTGATCTGTGTACATTGTGTCAATGACATGCCCTTCGATCACAAGCCAATCTCCATGTGAAGGTGCGTACTGCATTGGTCAGTAGTTGGAGCGCATTATAAATTCAAAATAACGGTATTTATGTTACGTTTAGCATCCACAGACTATCAAACCTGTATTTCCAGTAGTTGGATTGGGTAGCTCACGACATATTCTCCACTTTGATAGGAAATAAAAAGGTTTGAACCGTGACCGCTGAAACGTTTTTCAGTGACATTTGAACCAGTATTATTGAAGGGGAGACCTCGACCATAATTTTCACTTTATTCCTCTGTTTTATATTCATGATAGGCTGCTATCATTATGCTTTTGCTTCGCAACCGAAAAACATGCAATTGCGTTCACCACGAAAGAGCCTCGATTTGACGGAGGCTCATCGTGTTCGCAAGGTGCACTTGCACACGAAAAGCTTTACTCTCTACGCCGAGATCCTATGCACTACGTGATTTGGGAAACTAAGGTGTTCAACGTGAGGAAGATTACAACCCTACGTAATGAGCTCCAACTACGCGGCCGCTGTTATTAAAATGGGTTAGGATGTTCAGCCAGCTAAAGCTGTCCTCCCAGTATTATTGATCTGTGTACATTGTGTCAATGACATGCCCTTCGATCACAAGCCAATCTCCATGTGAAGGTGCGTACTGCATTGGTCAGTAGTTGGAGCGCATTATAAATTCAAAATAACGGTATTTATGTTACGTTTAGCATCCACAGACTATCAAACCTGTATTTCCAGTAGTTGGATTGGGTAGCTCACGACATATTCTCCACTTTGATAGGAAATAAAAAAGGTTTGAACCGTGACCGCTGAAACGTTATTTCAGTGACATTTGAACCAGTATTATTGAAGGGGAGACCTCGACCATAATTTTCACTTTATTCCTCTGTTTTTATATTCATGATAGGCTGCTATCATTATGCTTTTTGCTTCGCAACCGAAAAACATGCAATTGCGTTCACCACGAAAGAGCCTCGATTTGACGGAGGCTCATCGTGTTCGCAAGGTGCACTTGCACACGAAAAGCTTTACTCTCTACGCCGAGATCCTATGCACTACGTGATTTGGGAAACTAAGGTGTTCAACGTGAGGAAGATTACAACCCTACGTAATGAGCTCCAACTACGCGGCCGCTGTTATTAAAATGGGTTAGATGTTCAGCCAGCTAAAGCTGTCCTCCCAGTATTATTGATCTGTGTACATTGTGTCAATGACATGCCCTTCGATCACAAGCCAATCTCCATGTGAAGGTGCGTACTGCATTGGTCAGTAGTTGGAGCGCATTATAAATTCAAAATAACGGTATTTATGTTACGTTTAGCATCCACAGACTATCAAACCTGTATTTCCAGTAGTTGGATTGGGTAGCTCACGACATATTCTCCACTTTGATAGGAAATAAAAAGGTTTGAACCGTGACCGCTGAAACGTTTTTCAGTGACATTTGAACCAGTATTATTGAAGGGGAGACCTCGACCATAATTTTCACTTTATTCCTCTGTTTTATATTCATGATAGGCTGCTATCATTATGCTTTTGCTTCGCAACCGAAAACATGCAATTGCGTTCACCACGAAAGAGCCTCGATTTGACGGAGGCTCATCGTGTTCGCAAGGTGCACTTGCACACGAAAAGCTTTACTCTCTACGCCGAGATCCTATGCACTACGTGATTTGGGAAACTAAGGTGTTCAACGTGAGGAAGATTACAACCCTACGTAATGAGCTCCAACTACGCGGCCGCTGTTATTAAATGGGTTAGATGTTCAGCCAGCTAAAGCTGTCCTCCCAGTATTATTGATCTGTGTACATTGTGTCAATGACATGCCCTTCGATCACAAGCCAATCTCCATGTGAAGGTGCGTACTGCATTGGTCAGTAGTTGGAGCGCATTATAAATTCAAAATAACGGTATTTATGTTACGTTTAGCATCCACAGACTATCAAACCTGTATTTCCAGTAGTTGGATTGGGTAGCTCACGACATATTCTCCACTTTGATAGGAAATAAAAAGGTTTGAACCGTGACCGCTGAAACGTTATTTCAGTGACATTTGAACCAGTATTATTGAAGGGGAGACCTCGACCATAATTTTCACTTTATTCCTCTGTTTTTATATTCATGATAGGCTGCTATCATTATGCTTTTGCTTCGCAACCGAAAACATGCAATTGCGTTCACCACGAAAGAGCCTCGATTTGACGGAGGCTCATCGTGTTCGCAAGGTGCACTTGCACACGAAAAGCTTTACTCTCTACGCCGAGATCCTATGCACTACGTGATTTGGGAAACTAAGGTGTTCAACGTGAGGAAGATTACAACCCTACGTAATGAGCTCCAACTACGCGGCCGCTGTTATTAAAATGGGTTAGATGTTCAGCCAGCTAAAGCTGTCCTCCCAGTATTATTGATCTGTGTACATTGTGTCAATGACATGCCCTTCGATCACAAGCCAATCTCCATGTGAAGGTGCGTACTGCATTGGTCAGTAGTTGGAGCGCATTATAAATTCAAAATAACGGTATTTATGTTACGTTTAGCATCCACAGACTATCAAACCTGTATTTCCAGTAGTTGGATTGGGTAGCTCACGACATATTCTCCACTTTGATAGGAAATAAAAAAGGTTTGAACCGTGACCGCTGAAACGTTATTTCAGTGACATTTGAACCAGTATTATTGAAGGGGAGACCTCGACCATAATTTTCACTTTATTCCTCTGTTTTATATTCATGATAGGCTGCTATCATTATGCTTTTGCTTCGCAACCGAAAACATGCAATTGCGTTCACCACGAAAGAGCCTCGATTTGACGGAGGCTCATCGTGTTCGCAAGGTGCACTTGCACACGAAAAGCTTTACTCTCTACGCCGAGATCCTATGCACTACGTGATTTGGGAAACTAAGGTGTTCAACGTGAGGAAGATTACAACCCTACGTAATGAGCTCCAACTACGCGGCCGCTGTTATTAAAATGGGTTAGGATGTTCAGCCAGCTAAAGCTGTCCTCCCAGTATTATTGATCTGTGTACATTGTGTCAATGACATGCCCTTCGATCACAAGCCAATCTCCATGTGAAGGTGCGTACTGCATTGGTCAGTAGTTGGAGCGCATTATAAATTCAAAATAACGGTATTTATGTTACGTTTAGCATCCACAGACTATCAAACCTGTATTTCCAGTAGTTGGATTGGGTAGCTCACGACATATTCTCCACTTTGATAGGAAATAAAAAAGGTTTGAACCGTGACCGCTGAAACGTTATTTCAGTGACATTTGAACCAGTATTATTGAAGGGGAGACCTCGACCATAATTTTCACTTTATTCCTCTGTTTTTATATTCATGATAGGCTGCTATCATTATGCTTTTTGCTTCGCAACCGAAAAACATGCAATTGCGTTCACCACGAAAGAGCCTCGATTTGACGGAGGCTCATCGTGTTCGCAAGGTGCACTTGCACACGAAAAGCTTTACTCTCTACGCCGAGATCCTATGCACTACGTGATTTGGGAAACTAAGGTGTTCAACGTGAGGAAGATTACAACCCTACGTAATGAGCTCCAACTACGCGGCCGCTGTTATTAAAATGGGTTAGGATGTTCAGCCAGCTAAAGCTGTCCTCCCAGTATTATTGATCTGTGTACATTGTGTCAATGACATGCCCTTCGATCACAAGCCAATCTCCATGTGAAGGTGCGTACTGCATTGGTCAGTAGTTGGAGCGCATTATAAATTCAAAATAACGGTATTTATGTTACGTTTAGCATCCACAGACTATCAAACCTGTATTTCCAGTAGTTGGATTGGGTAGCTCACGACATATTCTCCACTTTGATAGGAAATAAAAAAGGTTTGAACCGTGACCGCTGAAACGTTATTTCAGTGACATTTGAACCAGTATTATTGAAGGGGAGACCTCGACCATAATTTTCACTTTATTCCTCTGTTTTTATATTCATGATAGGCTGCTATCATTATGCTTTTTGCTTCGCAACCGAAAAACATGCAATTGCGTTCACCACGAAAGAGCCTCGATTTGACGGAGGCTCATCGTGTTCGCAAGGTGCACTTGCACACGAAAAGCTTTACTCTCTACGCCGAGATCCTATGCACTACGTGATTTGGGAAACTAAGGTGTTCAACGTGAGGAAGATTACAACCCTACGTAATGAGCTCCAACTACGCGGCCGCTGTTATTAAAATGGGTTAGATGTTCAGCCAGCTAAAGCTGTCCTCCCAGTATTATTGATCTGTGTACATTGTGTCAATGACATGCCCTTCGATCACAAGCCAATCTCCATGTGAAGGTGCGTACTGCATTGGTCAGTAGTTGGAGCGCATTATAAATTCAAAATAACGGTATTTATGTTACGTTTAGCATCCACAGACTATCAAACCTGTATTTCCAGTAGTTGGATTGGGTAGCTCACGACATATTCTCCACTTTGATAGGAAATAAAAAGGTTTGAACCGTGACCGCTGAAACGTTTTTCAGTGACATTTGAACCAGTATTATTGAAGGGGAGACCTCGACCATAATTTTCACTTTATTCCTCTGTTTTTATATTCATGATAGGCTGCTATCATTATGCTTTTTGCTTCGCAACCGAAAAACATGCAATTGCGTTCACCACGAAAGAGCCTCGATTTGACGGAGGCTCATCGTGTTCGCAAGGTGCACTTGCACACGAAAAGCTTTACTCTCTACGCCGAGATCCTATGCACTACGTGATTTGGGAAACTAAGGTGTTCAACGTGAGGAAGATTACAACCCTACGTAATGAGCTCCAACTACGCGGCCGCTGTTATTAAAATGGGTTAGGATGTTCAGCCAGCTAAAGCTGTCCTCCCAGTATTATTGATCTGTGTACATTGTGTCAATGACATGCCCTTCGATCACAAGCCAATCTCCATGTGAAGGTGCGTACTGCATTGGTCAGTAGTTGGAGCGCATTATAAATTCAAAATAACGGTATTTATGTTACGTTTAGCATCCACAGACTATCAAACCTGTATTTCCAGTAGTTGGATTGGGTAGCTCACGACATATTCTCCACTTTGATAGGAAATAAAAAAGGTTTGAACCGTGACCGCTGAAACGTTTTTTCAGTGACATTTGAACCAGTATTATTGAAGGGGAGACCTCGACCATAATTTTCACTTTATTCCTCTGTTTTTATATTCATGATAGGCTGCTATCATTATGCTTTTTGCTTCGCAACCGAAAAACATGCAATTGCGTTCACCACGAAAGAGCCTCGATTTGACGGAGGCTCATCGTGTTCGCAAGGTGCACTTGCACACGAAAAGCTTTACTCTCTACGCCGAGATCCTATGCACTACGTGATTTGGGAAACTAAGGTGTTCAACGTGAGGAAGATTACAACCCTACGTAATGAGCTCCAACTACGCGGCCGCTGTTATTAAAATGGGTTAGGATGTTCAGCCAGCTAAAGCTGTCCTCCCAGTATTATTGATCTGTGTACATTGTGTCAATGACATGCCCTTCGATCACAAGCCAATCTCCATGTGAAGGTGCGTACTGCATTGGTCAGTAGTTGGAGCGCATTATAAATTCAAAATAACGGTATTTATGTTACGTTTAGCATCCACAGACTATCAAACCTGTATTTCCAGTAGTTGGATTGGGTAGCTCACGACATATTCTCCACTTTGATAGGAAATAAAAAAGGTTTGAACCGTGACCGCTGAAACGTTTTTTCAGTGACATTTGAACCAGTATTATTGAAGGGGAGACCTCGACCATAATTTTCACTTTATTCCTCTGTTTTATATTCATGATAGGCTGCTATCATTATGCTTTTGCTTCGCAACCGAAAAACATGCAATTGCGTTCACCACGAAAGAGCCTCGATTTGACGGAGGCTCATCGTGTTCGCAAGGTGCACTTGCACACGAAAAGCTTTACTCTCTACGCCGAGATCCTATGCACTACGTGATTTGGGAAACTAAGGTGTTCAACGTGAGGAAGATTACAACCCTACGTAATGAGCTCCAACTACGCGGCCGCTGTTATTAAAATGGGTTAGATGTTCAGCCAGCTAAAGCTGTCCTCCCAGTATTATTGATCTGTGTACATTGTGTCAATGACATGCCCTTCGATCACAAGCCAATCTCCATGTGAAGGTGCGTACTGCATTGGTCAGTAGTTGGAGCGCATTATAAATTCAAAATAACGGTATTTATGTTACGTTTAGCATCCACAGACTATCAAACCTGTATTTCCAGTAGTTGGATTGGGTAGCTCACGACATATTCTCCACTTTGATAGGAAATAAAAAGGTTTGAACCGTGACCGCTGAAACGTTTTTCAGTGACATTTGAACCAGTATTATTGAAGGGGAGACCTCGACCATAATTTTCACTTTATTCCTCTGTTTTTATATTCATGATAGGCTGCTATCATTATGCTTTTGCTTCGCAACCGAAAAACATGCAATTGCGTTCACCACGAAAGAGCCTCGATTTGACGGAGGCTCATCGTGTTCGCAAGGTGCACTTGCACACGAAAAGCTTTACTCTCTACGCCGAGATCCTATGCACTACGTGATTTGGGAAACTAAGGTGTTCAACGTGAGGAAGATTACAACCCTACGTAATGAGCTCCAACTACGCGGCCGCTGTTATTAAAATGGGTTAGATGTTCAGCCAGCTAAAGCTGTCCTCCCAGTATTATTGATCTGTGTACATTGTGTCAATGACATGCCCTTCGATCACAAGCCAATCTCCATGTGAAGGTGCGTACTGCATTGGTCAGTAGTTGGAGCGCATTATAAATTCAAAATAACGGTATTTATGTTACGTTTAGCATCCACAGACTATCAAACCTGTATTTCCAGTAGTTGGATTGGGTAGCTCACGACATATTCTCCACTTTGATAGGAAATAAAAAGGTTTGAACCGTGACCGCTGAAACGTTTTTCAGTGACATTTGAACCAGTATTATTGAAGGGGAGACCTCGACCATAATTTTCACTTTATTCCTCTGTTTTATATTCATGATAGGCTGCTATCATTATGCTTTTGCTTCGCAACCGAAAACATGCAATTGCGTTCACCACGAAAGAGCCTCGATTTGACGGAGGCTCATCGTGTTCGCAAGGTGCACTTGCACACGAAAAGCTTTACTCTCTACGCCGAGATCCTATGCACTACGTGATTTGGGAAACTAAGGTGTTCAACGTGAGGAAGATTACAACCCTACGTAATGAGCTCCAACTACGCGGCCGCTGTTATTAAAATGGGTTAGATGTTCAGCCAGCTAAAGCTGTCCTCCCAGTATTATTGATCTGTGTACATTGTGTCAATGACATGCCCTTCGATCACAAGCCAATCTCCATGTGAAGGTGCGTACTGCATTGGTCAGTAGTTGGAGCGCATTATAAATTCAAAATAACGGTATTTATGTTACGTTTAGCATCCACAGACTATCAAACCTGTATTTCCAGTAGTTGGATTGGGTAGCTCACGACATATTCTCCACTTTGATAGGAAATAAAAAGGTTTGAACCGTGACCGCTGAAACGTTTTTCAGTGACATTTGAACCAGTATTATTGAAGGGGAGACCTCGACCATAATTTTCACTTTATTCCTCTGTTTTATATTCATGATAGGCTGCTATCATTATGCTTTTGCTTCGCAACCGAAAACATGCAATTGCGTTCACCACGAAAGAGCCTCGATTTGACGGAGGCTCATCGTGTTCGCAAGGTGCACTTGCACACGAAAAGCTTTACTCTCTACGCCGAGATCCTATGCACTACGTGATTTGGGAAACTAAGGTGTTCAACGTGAGGAAGATTACAACCCTACGTAATGAGCTCCAACTACGCGGCCGCTGTTATTAAAATGGGTTAGATGTTCAGCCAGCTAAAGCTGTCCTCCCAGTATTATTGATCTGTGTACATTGTGTCAATGACATGCCCTTCGATCACAAGCCAATCTCCATGTGAAGGTGCGTACTGCATTGGTCAGTAGTTGGAGCGCATTATAAATTCAAAATAACGGTATTTATGTTACGTTTAGCATCCACAGACTATCAAACCTGTATTTCCAGTAGTTGGATTGGGTAGCTCACGACATATTCTCCACTTTGATAGGAAATAAAAAGGTTTGAACCGTGACCGCTGAAACGTTTTTCAGTGACATTTGAACCAGTATTATTGAAGGGGAGACCTCGACCATAATTTTCACTTTATTCCTCTGTTTTTATATTCATGATAGGCTGCTATCATTATGCTTTTGCTTCGCAACCGAAAAACATGCAATTGCGTTCACCACGAAAGAGCCTCGATTTGACGGAGGCTCATCGTGTTCGCAAGGTGCACTTGCACACGAAAAGCTTTACTCTCTACGCCGAGATCCTATGCACTACGTGATTTGGGAAACTAAGGTGTTCAACGTGAGGAAGATTACAACCCTACGTAATGAGCTCCAACTACGCGGCCGCTGTTATTAAAATGGGTTAGATGTTCAGCCAGCTAAAGCTGTCCTCCCAGTATTATTGATCTGTGTACATTGTGTCAATGACATGCCCTTCGATCACAAGCCAATCTCCATGTGAAGGTGCGTACTGCATTGGTCAGTAGTTGGAGCGCATTATAAATTCAAAATAACGGTATTTATGTTACGTTTAGCATCCACAGACTATCAAACCTGTATTTCCAGTAGTTGGATTGGGTAGCTCACGACATATTCTCCACTTTGATAGGAAATAAAAAGGTTTGAACCGTGACCGCTGAAACGTTTTTCAGTGACATTTGAACCAGTATTATTGAAGGGGAGACCTCGACCATAATTTTCACTTTATTCCTCTGTTTTTATATTCATGATAGGCTGCTATCATTATGCTTTTGCTTCGCAACCGAAAAACATGCAATTGCGTTCACCACGAAAGAGCCTCGATTTGACGGAGGCTCATCGTGTTCGCAAGGTGCACTTGCACACGAAAAGCTTTACTCTACGCCGAGATCCTATGCACTACGTGATTTGGGAAACTAAGGTGTTCAACGTGAGGAAGATTACAACCCTACGTAATGAGCTCCAACTACGCGGCCGCTGTTATTAAAATGGGTTAGATGTTCAGCCAGCTAAAGCTGTCCTCCCAGTATTATTGATCTGTGTACATTGTGTCAATGACATGCCCTTCGATCACAAGCCAATCTCCATGTGAAGGTGCGTACTGCATTGGTCAGTAGTTGGAGCGCATTATAAATTCAAAATAACGGTATTTATGTTACGTTTAGCATCCACAGACTATCAAACCTGTATTTCCAGTAGTTGGATTGGGTAGCTCACGACATATTCTCCACTTTGATAGGAAATAAAAAGGTTTGAACCGTGACCGCTGAAACGTTTTTCAGTGACATTTGAACCAGTATTATTGAAGGGGAGACCTCGACCATAATTTTCACTTTATTCCTCTGTTTTTATATTCATGATAGGCTGCTATCATTATGCTTTTGCTTCGCAACCGAAAAACATGCAATTGCGTTCACCACGAAAGAGCCTCGATTTGACGGAGGCTCATCGTGTTCGCAAGGTGCACTTGCACACGAAAAGCTTTACTCTCTACGCCGAGATCCTATGCACTACGTGATTTGGGAAACTAAGGTGTTCAACGTGAGGAAGATTACAACCCTACGTAATGAGCTCCAACTACGCGGCCGCTGTTATTAAAATGGGTTAGATGTTCAGCCAGCTAAAGCTGTCCTCCCAGTATTATTGATCTGTGTACATTGTGTCAATGACATGCCCTTCGATCACAAGCCAATCTCCATGTGAAGGTGCGTACTGCATTGGTCAGTAGTTGGAGCGCATTATAAATTCAAAATAACGGTATTTATGTTACGTTTAGCATCCACAGACTATCAAACCTGTATTTCCAGTAGTTGGATTGGGTAGCTCACGACATATTCTCCACTTTGATAGGAAATAAAAAGGTTTGAACCGTGACCGCTGAAACGTTTTTCAGTGACATTTGAACCAGTATTATTGAAGGGGAGACCTCGACCATAATTTTCACTTTATTCCTCTGTTTTTATATTCATGATAGGCTGCTATCATTATGCTTTTGCTTCGCAACCGAAAAACATGCAATTGCGTTCACCACGAAAGAGCCTCGATTTGACGGAGGCTCATCGTGTTCGCAAGGTGCACTTGCACACGAAAAGCTTTACTCTCTACGCCGAGATCCTATGCACTACGTGATTTGGGAAACTAAGGTGTTCAACGTGAGGAAGATTACAACCCTACGTAATGAGCTCCAACTACGCGGCCGCTGTTATTAAAATGGGTTAGATGTTCAGCCAGCTAAAGCTGTCCTCCCAGTATTATTGATCTGTGTACATTGTGTCAATGACATGCCCTTCGATCACAAGCCAATCTCCATGTGAAGGTGCGTACTGCATTGGTCAGTAGTTGGAGCGCATTATAAATTCAAAATAACGGTATTTATGTTACGTTTAGCATCCACAGACTATCAAACCTGTATTTCCAGTAGTTGGATTGGGTAGCTCACGACATATTCTCCACTTTGATAGGAAATAAAAAGGTTTGAACCGTGACCGCTGAAACGTTTTTCAGTGACATTTGAACCAGTATTATTGAAGGGGAGACCTCGACCATAATTTTCACTTTATTCCTCTGTTTTATATTCATGATAGGCTGCTATCATTATGCTTTTGCTTCGCAACCGAAAACATGCAATTGCGTTCACCACGAAAGAGCCTCGATTTGACGGAGGCTCATCGTGTTCGCAAGGTGCACTTGCACACGAAAAGCTTTACTCTCTACGCCGAGATCCTATGCACTACGTGATTTGGGAAACTAAGGTGTTCAACGTGAGGAAGATTACAACCCTACGTAATGAGCTCCAACTACGCGGCCGCTGTTATTAAAATGGGTTAGATGTTCAGCCAGCTAAAGCTGTCCTCCCAGTATTATTGATCTGTGTACATTGTGTCAATGACATGCCCTTCGATCACAAGCCAATCTCCATGTGAAGGTGCGTACTGCATTGGTCAGTAGTTGGAGCGCATTATAAATTCAAAATAACGGTATTTATGTTACGTTTAGCATCCACAGACTATCAAACCTGTATTTCCAGTAGTTGGATTGGGTAGCTCACGACATATTCTCCACTTTGATAGGAAATAAAAAGGTTTGAACCGTGACCGCTGAAACGTTTTTCAGTGACATTTGAACCAGTATTATTGAAGGGGAGACCTCGACCATAATTTTCACTTTATTCCTCTGTTTTATATTCATGATAGGCTGCTATCATTATGCTTTTGCTTCGCAACCGAAAACATGCAATTGCGTTCACCACGAAAGAGCCTCGATTTGACGGAGGCTCATCGTGTTCGCAAGGTGCACTTGCACACGAAAAGCTTTACTCTCTACGCCGAGATCCTATGCACTACGTGATTTGGGAAACTAAGGTGTTCAACGTGAGGAAGATTACAACCCTACGTAATGAGCTCCAACTACGCGGCCGCTGTTATTAAAATGGGTTAGATGTTCAGCCAGCTAAAGCTGTCCTCCCAGTATTATTGATCTGTGTACATTGTGTCAATGACATGCCCTTCGATCACAAGCCAATCTCCATGTGAAGGTGCGTACTGCATTGGTCAGTAGTTGGAGCGCATTATAAATTCAAAATAACGGTATTTATGTTACGTTTAGCATCCACAGACTATCAAACCTGTATTTCCAGTAGTTGGATTGGGTAGCTCACGACATATTCTCCACTTTGATAGGAAATAAAAAGGTTTGAACCGTGACCGCTGAAACGTTTTTCAGTGACATTTGAACCAGTATTATTGAAGGGGAGACCTCGACCATAATTTTCACTTTATTCCTCTGTTTTTATATTCATGATAGGCTGCTATCATTATGCTTTTGCTTCGCAACCGAAAAACATGCAATTGCGTTCACCACGAAAGAGCCTCGATTTGACGGAGGCTCATCGTGTTCGCAAGGTGCACTTGCACACGAAAAGCTTTACTCTCTACGCCGAGATCCTATGCACTACGTGATTTGGGAAACTAAGGTGTTCAACGTGAGGAAGATTACAACCCTACGTAATGAGCTCCAACTACGCGGCCGCTGTTATTAAAATGGGTTAGATGTTCAGCCAGCTAAAGCTGTCCTCCCAGTATTATTGATCTGTGTACATTGTGTCAATGACATGCCCTTCGATCACAAGCCAATCTCCATGTGAAGGTGCGTACTGCATTGGTCAGTAGTTGGAGCGCATTATAAATTCAAAATAACGGTATTTATGTTACGTTTAGCATCCACAGACTATCAAACCTGTATTTCCAGTAGTTGGATTGGGTAGCTCACGACATATTCTCCACTTTGATAGGAAATAAAAAGGTTTGAACCGTGACCGCTGAAACGTTTTTCAGTGACATTTGAACCAGTATTATTGAAGGGGAGACCTCGACCATAATTTTCACTTTATTCCTCTGTTTTATATTCATGATAGGCTGCTATCATTATGCTTTTGCTTCGCAACCGAAAAACATGCAATTGCGTTCACCACGAAAGAGCCTCGATTTGACGGAGGCTCATCGTGTTCGCAAGGTGCACTTGCACACGAAAAGCTTTACTCTCTACGCCGAGATCCTATGCACTACGTGATTTGGGAAACTAAGGTGTTCAACGTGAGGAAGATTACAACCCTACGTAATGAGCTCCAACTACGCGGCCGCTGTTATTAAAATGGGTTAGATGTTCAGCCAGCTAAAGCTGTCCTCCCAGTATTATTGATCTGTGTACATTGTGTCAATGACATGCCCTTCGATCACAAGCCAATCTCCATGTGAAGGTGCGTACTGCATTGGTCAGTAGTTGGAGCGCATTATAAATTCAAAATAACGGTATTTATGTTACGTTTAGCATCCACAGACTATCAAACCTGTATTTCCAGTAGTTGGATTGGGTAGCTCACGACATATTCTCCACTTTGATAGGAAATAAAAAGGTTTGAACCGTGACCGCTGAAACGTTTTTCAGTGACATTTGAACCAGTATTATTGAAGGGGAGACCTCGACCATAATTTTCACTTTATTCCTCTGTTTTATATTCATGATAGGCTGCTATCATTATGCTTTTGCTTCGCAACCGAAAAACATGCAATTGCGTTCACCACGAAAGAGCCTCGATTTGACGGAGGCTCATCGTGTTCGCAAGGTGCACTTGCACACGAAAAGCTTTACTCTCTACGCCGAGATCCTATGCACTACGTGATTTGGGAAACTAAGGTGTTCAACGTGAGGAAGATTACAACCCTACGTAATGAGCTCCAACTACGCGGCCGCTGTTATTAAAATGGGTTAGATGTTCAGCCAGCTAAAGCTGTCCTCCCAGTATTATTGATCTGTGTACATTGTGTCAATGACATGCCCTTCGATCACAAGCCAATCTCCATGTGAAGGTGCGTACTGCATTGGTCAGTAGTTGGAGCGCATTATAAATTCAAAATAACGGTATTTATGTTACGTTTAGCATCCACAGACTATCAAACCTGTATTTCCAGTAGTTGGATTGGGTAGCTCACGACATATTCTCCACTTTGATAGGAAATAAAAAGGTTTGAACCGTGACCGCTGAAACGTTTTTCAGTGACATTTGAACCAGTATTATTGAAGGGGAGACCTCGACCATAATTTTCACTTTATTCCTCTGTTTTATATTCATGATAGGCTGCTATCATTATGCTTTTGCTTCGCAACCGAAAAACATGCAATTGCGTTCACCACGAAAGAGCCTCGATTTGACGGAGGCTCATCGTGTTCGCAAGGTGCACTTGCACACGAAAAGCTTTACTCTCTACGCCGAGATCCTATGCACTACGTGATTTGGGAAACTAAGGTGTTCAACGTGAGGAAGATTACAACCCTACGTAATGAGCTCCAACTACGCGGCCGCTGTTATTAAAATGGGTTAGATGTTCAGCCAGCTAAAGCTGTCCTCCCAGTATTATTGATCTGTGTACATTGTGTCAATGACATGCCCTTCGATCACAAGCCAATCTCCATGTGAAGGTGCGTACTGCATTGGTCAGTAGTTGGAGCGCATTATAAATTCAAAATAACGGTATTTATGTTACGTTTAGCATCCACAGACTATCAAACCTGTATTTCCAGTAGTTGGATTGGGTAGCTCACGACATATTCTCCACTTTGATAGGAAATAAAAAGGTTTGAACCGTGACCGCTGAAACGTTTTTCAGTGACATTTGAACCAGTATTATTGAAGGGGAGACCTCGACCATAATTTTCACTTTATTCCTCTGTTTTTATATTCATGATAGGCTGCTATCATTATGCTTTTTGCTTCGCAACCGAAAAACATGCAATTGCGTTCACCACGAAAGAGCCTCGATTTGACGGAGGCTCATCGTGTTCGCAAGGTGCACTTGCACACGAAAAGCTTTACTCTCTACGCCGAGATCCTATGCACTACGTGATTTGGGAAACTAAGGTGTTCAACGTGAGGAAGATTACAACCCTACGTAATGAGCTCCAACTACGCGGCCGCTGTTATTAAAATGGGTTAGGATGTTCAGCCAGCTAAAGCTGTCCTCCCAGTATTATTGATCTGTGTACATTGTGTCAATGACATGCCCTTCGATCACAAGCCAATCTCCATGTGAAGGTGCGTACTGCATTGGTCAGTAGTTGGAGCGCATTATAAATTCAAAATAACGGTATTTATGTTACGTTTAGCATCCACAGACTATCAAACCTGTATTTCCAGTAGTTGGATTGGGTAGCTCACGACATATTCTCCACTTTGATAGGAAATAAAAAAGGTTTGAACCGTGACCGCTGAAACGTTTTTTCAGTGACATTTGAACCAGTATTATTGAAGGGGAGACCTCGACCATAATTTTCACTTTATTCCTCTGTTTTTATATTCATGATAGGCTGCTATCATTATGCTTTTTGCTTCGCAACCGAAAAACATGCAATTGCGTTCACCACGAAAGAGCCTCGATTTGACGGAGGCTCATCGTGTTCGCAAGGTGCACTTGCACACGAAAAGCTTTACTCTCTACGCCGAGATCCTATGCACTACGTGATTTGGGAAACTAAGGTGTTCAACGTGAGGAAGATTACAACCCTACGTAATGAGCTCCAACTACGCGGCCGCTGTTATTAAAATGGGTTAGATGTTCAGCCAGCTAAAGCTGTCCTCCCAGTATTATTGATCTGTGTACATTGTGTCAATGACATGCCCTTCGATCACAAGCCAATCTCCATGTGAAGGTGCGTACTGCATTGGTCAGTAGTTGGAGCGCATTATAAATTCAAAATAACGGTATTTATGTTACGTTTAGCATCCACAGACTATCAAACCTGTATTTCCAGTAGTTGGATTGGGTAGCTCACGACATATTCTCCACTTTGATAGGAAATAAAAAGGTTTGAACCGTGACCGCTGAAACGTTTTTCAGTGACATTTGAACCAGTATTATTGAAGGGGAGACCTCGACCATAATTTTCACTTTATTCCTCTGTTTTTATATTCATGATAGGCTGCTATCATTATGCTTTTGCTTCGCAACCGAAAAACATGCAATTGCGTTCACCACGAAAGAGCCTCGATTTGACGGAGGCTCATCGTGTTCGCAAGGTGCACTTGCACACGAAAAGCTTTACTCTCTACGCCGAGATCCTATGCACTACGTGATTTGGGAAACTAAGGTGTTCAACGTGAGGAAGATTACAACCCTACGTAATGAGCTCCAACTACGCGGCCGCTGTTATTAAAATGGGTTAGATGTTCAGCCAGCTAAAGCTGTCCTCCCAGTATTATTGATCTGTGTACATTGTGTCAATGACATGCCCTTCGATCACAAGCCAATCTCCATGTGAAGGTGCGTACTGCATTGGTCAGTAGTTGGAGCGCATTATAAATTCAAAATAACGGTATTTATGTTACGTTTAGCATCCACAGACTATCAAACCTGTATTTCCAGTAGTTGGATTGGGTAGCTCACGACATATTCTCCACTTTGATAGGAAATAAAAAAGGTTTGAACCGTGACCGCTGAAACGTTTTTCAGTGACATTTGAACCAGTATTATTGAAGGGGAGACCTCGACCATAATTTTCACTTTATTCCTCTGTTTTTATATTCATGATAGGCTGCTATCATTATGCTTTTTGCTTCGCAACCGAAAAACATGCAATTGCGTTCACCACGAAAGAGCCTCGATTTGACGGAGGCTCATCGTGTTCGCAAGGTGCACTTGCACACGAAAAGCTTTACTCTCTACGCCGAGATCCTATGCACTACGTGATTTGGGAAACTAAGGTGTTCAACGTGAGGAAGATTACAACCCTACGTAATGAGCTCCAACTACGCGGCCGCTGTTATTAAAATGGGTTAGGATGTTCAGCCAGCTAAAGCTGTCCTCCCAGTATTATTGATCTGTGTACATTGTGTCAATGACATGCCCTTCGATCACAAGCCAATCTCCATGTGAAGGTGCGTACTGCATTGGTCAGTAGTTGGAGCGCATTATAAATTCAAAATAACGGTATTTATGTTACGTTTAGCATCCACAGACTATCAAACCTGTATTTCCAGTAGTTGGATTGGGTAGCTCACGACATATTCTCCACTTTGATAGGAAATAAAAAGGTTTGAACCGTGACCGCTGAAACGTTTTTTCAGTGACATTTGAACCAGTATTATTGAAGGGGAGACCTCGACCATAATTTTCACTTTATTCCTCTGTTTTTATATTCATGATAGGCTGCTATCATTATGCTTTTTGCTTCGCAACCGAAAAACATGCAATTGCGTTCACCACGAAAGAGCCTCGATTTGACGGAGGCTCATCGTGTTCGCAAGGTGCACTTGCACACGAAAAGCTTTACTCTCTACGCCGAGATCCTATGCACTACGTGATTTGGGAAACTAAGGTGTTCAACGTGAGGAAGATTACAACCCTACGTAATGAGCTCCAACTACGCGGCCGCTGTTATTAAAATGGGTTAGATGTTCAGCCAGCTAAAGCTGTCCTCCCAGTATTATTGATCTGTGTACATTGTGTCAATGACATGCCCTTCGATCACAAGCCAATCTCCATGTGAAGGTGCGTACTGCATTGGTCAGTAGTTGGAGCGCATTATAAGTTCAAAATAACGGTATTTATGTTACGTTTAGCATCCACAGACTATCAAACCTGTATTTCCAGTAGTTGGATTGGGTAGCTCACGACATATTCTCCACTTTGATAGGAAATAAAAAGGTTTGAACCGTGACCGCTGAAACGTTTTTCAGTGACATTTGAACCAGTATTATTGAAGGGGAGACCTCGACCATAATTTTCACTTTATTCCTCTGTTTTATATTCATGATAGGCTGCTATCATTATGCTTTTGCTTCGCAACCGAAAAACATGCAATTGCGTTCACCACGAAAGAGCCTCGATTTGACGGAGGCTCATCGTGTTCGCAAGGTGCACTTGCACACGAAAAGCTTTACTCTCTACGCCGAGATCCTATGCACTACGTGATTTGGGAAACTAAGGTGTTCAACGTGAGGAAGATTACAACCCTACGTAATGAGCTCCAACTACGCGGCCGCTGTTATTAAAATGGGTTAGATGTTCAGCCAGCTAAAGCTGTCCTCCCAGTATTATTGATCTGTGTACATTGTGTCAATGACATGCCCTTCGATCACAAGCCAATCTCCATGTGAAGGTGCGTACTGCATTGGTCAGTAGTTGGAGCGCATTATAAATTCAAAATAACGGTATTTATGTTACGTTTAGCATCCACAGACTATCAAACCTGTATTTCCAGTAGTTGGATTGGGTAGCTCACGACATATTCTCCACTTTGATAGGAAATAAAAAGGTTTGAACCGTGACCGCTGAAACGTTTTTCAGTGACATTTGAACCAGTATTATTGAAGGGGAGACCTCGACCATAATTTTCACTTTATTCCTCTGTTTTATATTCATGATAGGCTGCTATCATTATGCTTTTGCTTCGCAACCGAAAACATGCAATTGCGTTCACCACGAAAGAGCCTCGATTTGACGGAGGCTCATCGTGTTCGCAAGGTGCACTTGCACACGAAAAGCTTTACTCTCTACGCCGAGATCCTATGCACTACGTGATTTGGGAAACTAAGGTGTTCAACGTGAGGAAGATTACAACCCTACGTAATGAGCTCCAACTACGCGGCCGCTGTTATTAAAATGGGTTAGGATGTTCAGCCAGCTAAAGCTGTCCTCCCAGTATTATTGATCTGTGTACATTGTGTCAATGACATGCCCTTCGATCACAAGCCAATCTCCATGTGAAGGTGCGTACTGCATTGGTCAGTAGTTGGAGCGCATTATAAATTCAAAATAACGGTATTTATGTTACGTTTAGCATCCACAGACTATCAAACCTGTATTTCCAGTAGTTGGATTGGGTAGCTCACGACATATTCTCCACTTTGATAGGAAATAAAAAAGGTTTGAACCGTGACCGCTGAAACGTTATTTCAGTGACATTTGAACCAGTATTATTGAAGGGGAGACCTCGACCATAATTTTCACTTTATTCCTCTGTTTTTATATTCATGATAGGCTGCTATCATTATGCTTTTTGCTTCGCAACCGAAAAACATGCAATTGCGTTCACCACGAAAGAGCCTCGATTTGACGGAGGCTCATCGTGTTCGCAAGGTGCACTTGCACACGAAAAGCTTTACTCTCTACGCCGAGATCCTATGCACTACGTGATTTGGGAAACTAAGGTGTTCAACGTGAGGAAGATTACAACCCTACGTAATGAGCTCCAACTACGCGGCCGCTGTTATTAAAATGGGTTAGGATGTTCAGCCAGCTAAAGCTGTCCTCCCAGTATTATTGATCTGTGTACATTGTGTCAATGACATGCCCTTCGATCACAAGCCAATCTCCATGTGAAGGTGCGTACTGCATTGGTCAGTAGTTGGAGCGCATTATAAATTCAAAATAACGGTATTTATGTTACGTTTAGCATCCACAGACTATCAAACCTGTATTTCCAGTAGTTGGATTGGGTAGCTCACGACATATTCTCCACTTTGATAGGAAATAAAAAAGGTTTGAACCGTGACCGCTGAAACGTTTTTTCAGTGACATTTGAACCAGTATTATTGAAGGGGAGACCTCGACCATAATTTTCACTTTATTCCTCTGTTTTTATATTCATGATAGGCTGCTATCATTATGCTTTTTGCTTCGCAACCGAAAAACATGCAATTGCGTTCACCACGAAAGAGCCTCGATTTGACGGAGGCTCATCGTGTTCGCAAGGTGCACTTGCACACGAAAAGCTTTACTCTCTACGCCGAGATCCTATGCACTACGTGATTTGGGAAACTAAGGTGTTCAACGTGAGGAAGATTACAACCCTACGTAATGAGCTCCAACTACGCGTTAACTGCCTACGCAATCTCTAAGATCACTACGGATCACTTGAGTGCTACAACGCGAACTTGAAGGAGCGAACCATCGACCCGAAATTTCGAGCCAGCGCTTTGGAAGCTGGGAGCGCTGCCATGGCTCAAGATCTGAGTGCCTTTTACTGTGAGTACTTCTACGATTTATTTTGTAAGAGTAGATAGGTTTCAGCTCTAAACGCAAAATGCATTTGCGTTGAGCTTCGTTCGTTTTGCTTCTCATTTCTCGTTTGCGGATGCCTGGGAGGTGTTAAGATGTCTGGTGAGAATTTTGATGATGATTGTTGTACATGTCTATGTACCCTTATATTTACAAATGCAATAGTTTCGATAAGATGTGTTCTTATTCAGCGTTTTTTTGTTTATGGACCTACCCTTTAATATTTTAAGTAGAGAATTATGACGAAGCGGCGGTGGAAAGTATCGCTGAAATAAAGGACGCCTACGCAATCCTGACCAGTACAAAAGCCGCGAAGATCGCAAACGGCAAAAAACAAATAAACGACAAGCTATTACGAAAGGCGCAAAATGCGCCCTTCTACCCCGGAAGGGTTAATCGGTTCACTAAGCGAGATATACGTTTAAGAGATACCGCTACACACGCAACACGTTGTAGTACGATGGCAATGAGGATACCCTGTTATTGAGACAACAAAATAGAGCGTGTCATGCAATTGGCACAAGCCGACGGAAAACGGTTGTGTGCTCTGGCAGCGATTGAAATGTTTTCCGGGCACCTGAGACATCACAGCGTCGGACCCATGACAAACGAGTGCACACACTGGCATGCGTTTAGATGGAAGGGTGAAAATGGGGCCACGTTCTGCCTTAACGGGCGTGTAGTTCTGGCGTCCTCGAACGACCCGCCACGTTTTCTTAAGAAGTTCGCCGCAACACCAGCATTACTTGGGCAGATACGATCGTATAACAACGTATTCGCCTTTATTTCAATGGGTGACGCTTCTTGGGATTCTGTGGCGGACCCCGATGTGAAATCTACGGCAATGGTGCTATGCCTCCGTACGAATCAGCAACCAATTGATCCTCCTGCTGCTATTGCGAGCGTCGAGTTAGAGGGAAAGTAACTGGAAATTTAAAATCGCTTTGCGGTGAGCGGAGGCTACCGATTCCTGGCAGCAAAATTGTGTTGAAAGATCGTTTGCAGAGGTATGACAAGGCCGATAATTCGTCGATCACAGTTTCGTTGAGTGGTGAGATTTTGGCTGCGTGATTTATGAAACCTCCTTCTTCAAATGATAGGAACCCACAACGAACCCAAAATCTCGGCTCATGTCCATCCTTTACTTCCTACTCGAGCGTCGATTGAAGTTGAGCAATGAAGTCTTACGGCCTCCTATGCAAGTGTGTCGGTATTGCGACGATGATTTTGTTTTGCTGTAATTCGAATACGGTGTATGTGTTGTAGTCGTGATATGCTGTTTGCAGCTTTCTCTCCCGACCATATTGCTGTAACAGTTTCTGCATCATGCGGTCACTTTTATGCAGTGCTGGAATACAAAACAGGAGTCACACATGAAACTCAGCTTCGTGAGCAGTATTTAGCAAAGGCTTACGGGAAATTTTATTCAGTTGAACTGGATACGGATGGGTTTGGACATAACTTCAAGGAGTATGCCCCAGAAGCAAGTCATCGATACCTAATTCGTCACAACATCGTATGCGGTGGATTACAAGATGGGTTTCTCGTTTACGTTACCACATCGGGAATTATTCGCATCGTTCATATTTTTGTTGGGGATCATGTGGCTTTCACATATCGCTCAGCGATTAAAGTTATTCAGGGGGGTACAGTGCGTGGGTCTATGATGATACTACCATCATTCCTTACTTTCGTTGGAGCATTTGGGTTCTATCGCACAATTTAGGAATGGGCAGAGGTCGGAATCGCCTTATTAAGCAAAGATATTGTTTACTTCCACCATCATAGCACATTGTACCGTCGCTCATATCTCTGTGGAATCGAGTAAAGGGGGTATAGACGTTTACTCCCGATACCAAAAAAAACGTGAATTCGCGCCATATTGCACTGCTGCCGAAGGCAGCTATCATGCTGCGCATTATCATGATGCTGATCTACAATGCGTATCAGTCACACCAGATAATTAAAGTATGATTGAATCACATTTTGATTTTACTATTCAGTATTAATGGTTTTGTTCTCTGCCTAAAAGCCCAGGCATTCATGAAAGACACCGTTCGCTGATTTTCATTTACATCGTCCCAGAAGTTCAAGCAAAATTTACCGAGTTTTGTAGCATTTTGCCGTGATGCTGTGAAGTGTCTTGCTACAAAATCACCACCTGATGTAGTGTCTAGTACGCGTGATCTCGCTGAAGACGAGAATGAAAACGTTGGACAGGGTACCCATGCCATTCGGTACAAGAAGGGAGCTCATTTCAATTCCGACCCTGATCTCATTTCGTCGCCGAGTCTCCAAGAGAATTCAACATGACCTAGTAAGTGCAATAATTGATCACAGAAAGTATGGAAAACTGGGATCAACTACTAATACGTCGTTTCATATACAATGTAGGTTCAAATTGATGACAACGCTCAACAATGCTGTGTGCTGCCCAATAAATCATGACGTTGATAATGCTGGACACAGTCGCAAAGGCTTCAATACTCGATTCAATTGCAACAAGTGCTCAGTAGCACTCTGTCGTGCTCCACGCTGGAATGGAGTAGTGTCGTCTTTTACAAAGTTTCACAACGTGAAGGAGATAGCGGAACCTTGCCAAGTTTCGGAGCAACTACGTACGCCACGGAAAAATGACAATCGTGCACCACCACCATCCCGAAAGAGGCCTCATTCGTCGATCGAGACCACAAATCACCGTTCGTATAGTACTCGACTACAAATACAAGCGTAGTCGCTCACTACGTACGCGAGAGCGGCGCTAACAGAGCTGCACAGATTTGTCCTTAGATTAAGGACAAAATCCCGATAGCTATCTCTTCACGACGTCTAACTTCAACAATGCCGCGCGAGCCACTGCCGACTTAAGCACCTCTTTGCATATATTTTTCTAGTTATTTGGTGTATTTTCTCTCTGAGAGAGCAAGAATTTCACTTCTAGGTCTCTGGTCTTGTCAAACCGAGCTCCTGAAAATAAGTCCTATTTTTTGTCCTTAACTTTGGCCCTGTTACAGTTATTCGTCGTTGATTGGTTCATCTATTTTTGGATCTGTTGTTGCCACGCTTTCAGATGCTGATACGCAATTTCAGAAGTCTAATCGAAATATGGAATGCGTTCAAGTCCACCACCCACCTCCCACTACACAACACAAAGATGGAGGAGGAGAGCTAAAGCCAAGCCGACGTGGAGGTCGCTGGTTCGCGTATCAGCTGGCGAGAAGAAGGCCGCGATAGCTAGGACGTCGCGGGTGCCCTTGCGTACGCTGTCCAGGTTGGTAAAGAGGGCTCGTGACAGCGACTACACTGACCCAGTATGCCATTGGAGCTAGAGCGGGCCCTGGAGGAGTGGGTTGCTGCTATGCAATGCTGTGGAATGTCCGTGGGGCGAAAATACATATTTGCCAAGGCACTACGCTTGCGACGACCACAGGGCACACGATGCCCACCCGCACCACCCTTACTAGGATTCGGACGGGCGGCTGTTACCGCCGTTTGATGCATCGTCACCCCTTTTCTTTCCAATCGAGTGGGGCAGTGTATTGCGCGCGTCGTAACGCAGTGGACGGGGAGGGTGTGTCTACGTTGTTCTACACACTAGCGAAGTCGTTCGTTCAGACGAAGATCGACGACGCGCGCGTCTTAAACATGGACGAAACCTCGTTCGTGCCAAAGACGGCTCGACGTAAACTCGTTGCCGTCCGGATCCGCCAACGTCTGGCGTATGGAGACGAAGCCAAGCTTCTACATGGCTGTAGTGGGCGCATATCGCAGGTGCTACGATTCCCCCTCTCCTCATCGTCCCAGGCGTGAGGATTTTCAAGGATGACATAGCTGCACTGAGCATTAAAGGAGCGGCTATCACTGGGGCCCCGAAAGGCTTCAGTAATAAAGAGATATTTGTGCACTGGTTGGGATGCTTTGGTGAGCACCGGTGGTGGTGATCGTGGATAACAGCACGGCACACATTGACTACACTGTTATTTTCCTCTTCAAAAGAATATTCTAACCCATATCTGTTTTGACGAGTATTGCATTGCAGAAGTGACTGATATGTGTATTGAGTACGTGGTCATGCTCGTTACGCTACCAGCAAATGCGACATACTTGGTCCAACCTTAGGATGTTACGCTGTTTAAACCCTTTTAACGACTGTGTCCAGGACCTAATACAGGAGCCACTGTGTGCCATCAATGATCCTGTCATCAGAATGTCAACTGCAATTGAAATGGCATGTACGGCTTATCACAGAGGGCTCTTATTGATAAGCCTGCAAGCTCCATCAAAGGGTCTAGAGAGTGCGGTATATAACCTCTGTCTACGGTAAAGCTTGGGGAATGCCTGAATTTGTATATGGCCGACGGCGTCAAAGGCGACATCGGTACAGCTGAGTGGTTTACCCACCGAGAAGCTGTCATCGAAGAACGCGTAATGATATTTTACGGCTGCCTCCTGTTGCTGTTACTGGAAAGAAGAGAAAGCGGACGACAGTGGCTGTTGCTGGCACCTCATCACGAAAGATCTTCTGCTCGCAGGTGCTGACGACGGATCGTGCCACTAATTGTTCTGTCAAAAACGGCAAAAAAGCATGCTTGTGTTTGTGCACCATAACATATTTCAGGACTGAGATTGCAACCCATAAAAATATACATCACGAAGCTTTTCTAGTGAACTCCATAGCAGTATTAGTCCGTACAATACGTTTTGAAGTCTATAGTTCGCTTTCGAGTGTTTTCTAAAGGGTCTCGAAACCGAGCCATGATTTGCATGTTACCTTATTGAGTCGGAAGCAGCGTCGAAGCATAACTCGAAGGGAAAAAGTACATTCAGGTGGACGTGGCGTCATAAAATAACCCGAAGCGAATTGCGAATGAGCGGAGTAAGATCCTAACACCTTGTATTCGGTTGGGCCAACCACTCAGGTGACGCGCTGGCGTCAAGATATAGATTGGATTTTGTACTGCTTAGGTAAAAATAAAGAAGCATTATCGGAAATTAACGTTTGTACGGTGATTTTATACCGCAAGCAACACAGAACATGCATAAGAGAACATCCATTGACTAAGGTACTGTCAACGGGTTAGGCAACAGTTAATGCTTGGTGCTCCATTACACACGTCGCCAACTTCGAAAACTTGTTCCTCTCGGTTGTGATCATATACATCGCTCATTCGCTCCTGAGCTTCTGCTAGCACCTCGCGACAACGCAGCAGAATAGTAACTTGGCGTTCGTGGAATTCGGCACCTTGTCGACGAGTCGGCACCTTCCTATGGTTCTCAGCTGCCAGCTGCAACGGGTAGAGCGGGATGTAATCCCGCTCTTATTGTTGCTTTCGTAGGTCAGGTCAACTAAGCGATCATCAACGTCGTCATCCGCTTCATAATCACTGTAGGTTCCCACAACCATGGCTCCTCGACTTCTTGGTCGTAATCGTCTTCGTCGTCATCGTCGTTATGGTTGTCATCGTCGCCATCATCGGAGCCAAAGAATTCGCGCCCTGAGAGACGGCGACGAATGCGGTTAACGCCGCGTCGCCCCGTACAGTTCGTAAAGGAGGGTTTGGATTTCGTCCTCCACCCCTGTGTCAATGACACGAGGTATTGATGGTCTCCACCCGTAGTTCATCGGTAGGCCGGGGATACTGGAACGACAGATCCTCGCCGGAGTCAGAGCCGATCGTGCGCTTCAGCATTGTACACTACGCGCCAAGAGAGATGACGCACCCCAGTTGGGAGCTATATCTTGGTTAAGTTTTAGAGTTAGCCAATGCTGTTTGGATATGATGTTTATGGTGCCGCTACAGACCCCGCACATGTGTTAACGATCGGGATATCGCTGTTTGTGGCGGGACTCCCATGCAAACAAGCGAATATGCCACTGCGACACAATTATGACGCATCCAGAACCATATAAAAATCTATATATTCAGAATGATGGTAATAATGTGTGTCACCTAATGGTGGGTCTTTTCGCCCTTCTTCTCCAGCACCTCGACCAGCCGCTTCGGCATGGAGTCCACCAGGTTTGCCAAAGCGGCCTGCTCCACGGATGCCCATGCAGCCAGTACAGCAGTGCGCAATTCCGGAACGCTGGAGTATTGCTTTTTGCCATTCTCGTACACTGTAATGACAGGATGGCCCACAAGCTCTCGATCGGATTCAGATCGGGAGAACGTGCGGGCCATTCCATTACGATCACACCTTGCTCTTCAAAAACCTCAGTAGTCCGAGCGGACGTATGTATCGAGACATTATCTTGTTGAAAGATGTACTCCGTCCCGAAATGTTTGTGGGCATACGGTAGCAAGTACTCAGAAAGCGTATGCACGTAGTGATCAGAGTTTTGGTTTCCAACTAGAACAGCCAACTCAGACTTACCACTACGGCTCACGTTACCCCACACCATTAGAGAGCCACCGCCATTCTGGCGTCGCACACTTTGTCGCTTAGGTTGGTTCCATTTTTTTCGTCGGAAAACACGACGCGAGGCCACACGTCCTTGGAGTAGAGTAGACATTTCTTAGCGTACTCGTGGCGAGCAAGCTTGTGCTCCGGCGTAAGGTCTAGCGTGTTGTCCATCTTAGTATACTGCAACCAATCAACGTTCGCAAGCACCCGCTGAAGGGTACGCAGCGAGGCAGTGCTCTTGTCCAGGTCCTTTACCTGGAAGGCGGTGTAGTCACCTGTCGCCGCCTTGCGTACCTAGCGCCGCACCTCCCTGTCGGACATGGTGGGGGGAGGACCGAGCTTCTTGGGCACTTCCCGCGACGGCGGAGCGATGATGCGGGTCACTGTCTTATCGCTGTGGCCGACCCAGCGTGCAATAGCGCGGTTCGACCATCCTGCTTCATGCAGACCCTTGACCTTGCCGCGTTCTTCGTCAGTGAGGCGAGGCTTGGCCGGCATCTTCGAGAATACCATACACAACTGGTGTTTGAGCTGTGATGAGAAAAGTACCATCATTCTGAATATATAGATTTTTATATGGTTCTGGATGCGTCATAATTGTATCGCAGTGGCATATTCGCTTGTTTGCATGGGAGTCCCGCCACAAGCAGCGATATCCCGATCGTTAACACATGTGCGGGGTCTGTAGCGGCATCATAAACATCATAGCCAAACAGCATTGGCTAACTCTAAAACTTGAACAAAATATAGCTCCCAACTGGGGTGCGTCATCTCTCTTGGCCCGGAGTGTAGTTCTTAGCAGAATGAATAGTGAGAGTTTTGCGCAGCCTAGATTAACACCTGACAACCCTCGCTGAAATACAAAAAAAAGAACGTTCAACCAAAAAAAAACGTAACAGTGGTTAGTAACAAGTCAGATTGGGCTTATATATCAGTGGGAAATTCTGGGTTTTTGTTGAGTAATATTTGAATTCAAGCATAGAATGTACACGTCGGCTCGATGTTAGTTAGGTGCGTAACCTTTCGCTTTTTTCATTTTTTTTGCGTATCTTCATTTCCATGCTTCTAAGGGTCAGCGAGTTCACAGCTCATGAAAGGCGATTATTTTTTTACAGATGGCTACATTACTGCCTCTTCTGTCTCTGCTAACTTCAGGTTCTGTCGCTGGCAAAGTGTGGTTCGCGCTCGCTCGTCAAGAATCGCGTTAAATCAAGGCTGTCATGGTGCGTCCGCGGATTACTGGGCAAGGAAAGAACCGCAAAATGTACCAGTGAACAGCGGTCGAGTACGCGCACAAGCTGGACGTGCTCAATTACATGGACAGCGGCTACGACCTCGACGCCACTACTGAACACTTCTACGGCGATCTGTCTGACATCGATATTAGAGTGAAAAAGAACCAAATAAACAAGTGGGCAAAGCAAGACCAGGAACTCTGTGACTATTTATCTGAAAGACAAATTGGATGGATTTATTACGTTTTATGATACTCCACCGAACGTTGATAGCATTAGGCTAACGCCAGGTAACATACCAGATCTGGGATATTTATCCCTGCTGACCTCGATTTCGTGCATGTTTATCGCTACTGACCTCGATTTGAAAAGGAAAGCGTTGATTGGCCAAAACCTCGATGGCTATACACGTACCACATTAAATAATTTGCGTAGTCTGGCCATGTGTTCTTCAGCCTCGGTTGAACCCTTCACGAAACGTGCCGACTTGGCTTTATCTGGTGATTTAATGCCTACACCGTAGCGTTCCTTGACCGTCCTACGAAAAAGAGGCACCCGTAGACGCATAAACTGGGCAACACTGCGCGTTTACAAGTTTACGCCAATGCCAGGTAATGACGAGAGCCAACCATTCCGTCAGACACAATAAAACTCTGATCTTCATGGTAGTTTTAGTAGAGCTCGCCTCACCTCCGCACAATTCATCTTGTCTGACGCGCCGCCCCAGGCAGTAGTCTGCTTTGTCCGAGTCGTGGGTTAGGGATTCACACGGATTGCGCCTCAGACGGGGCCAACGTTACGCGAACAGATGCTCAAATACTGCATGCAAATTCCCGAATTTGCACGAGAATTGGAAGGTACCCAAAACAAAGTTGGGTACTGCGTTTTATTAAGTTTTATTATCCGATTGTTGCCGAACAGATGACTGCGGGTTACACGCGCGATCAGCATATCGAGACCCCTATCGAGCCAATATATAAACAGAACACACACGACGACATCGTACCGTACGCACAGGGATATGGACAGTCAAGTTGCGCAAGGTGAGGAGCAAGACGCGCCCGACCGTGGGCAGGACGTGCATGATATTCGTGGCGGCGGTGGCAGTGATGGCAATAGTGACGAAAGAGGCCATATTGGTGGCGGCGGCGATGGTAGAATTTGTGACAGCAAGGAGATTGTGGTAGCGTTGTACGATTTAGGGTCGTGGTGGTGGAAATTGTCGGGGTGAAGGGGTATTTTTGTGGTGCGATGAAAATGGTGGAGTTGGTGGCGTAGTAGGTGCCAGTGGTAGTAGTGGAAATAAATACGAAATTGTTGAGGAGGAGGGTACTGGCGTGTTCGAGATTGACGAGCGTGAGTTCGCCGCAGACAGAGTGACCGTATACCTAGCAAAATCTAACTGGAGGCCTCAGTACATTGTTAAAATTACACCTGCCTGAATCTGTAATTGTAAGATGTGAAAACGGCTTCTTGCCCTCCAGCAGCAGCAGAAGAAGGAGACTCAGTTGAATCGAGGTGAAAAAGAGATCGTCGTCGGAATTGAAGAGGTGAGAATAATTCATACGTCTGTGCTGGCCACTATGAAACGTTGGGGCACTGCTGTTAAGACCACCAGCGACGTCTGAACCCCACTGGACTGCATATAGCCAATGTATGTCAAGATCCTAATCACGAGAGGCTTAGGTTTGCTCGTGATCTTGATCTCGATTCGACATTGACATCGCCCTTCCTTTTCTCAGATGAGGTAACTTTTTTTTTCTTGCTGTCACTACCCCCATGCAATGTTTCATTCTAGTTCAAGCATTTGGAACTTGCAGGGCGCTGCCGGTGCTTTGGGAGATGCTACCATACATTCGTTTTTGAGGAAATAATTTGAAGCGAGGCCGGAAGCAGTTTGCATCAAACCGACCGTCTCAACATTGTAGAAGAGACCCCCCTCCCGCATACAACCAAACAACCGAGCTAATCCGATGCCTGTTAACTGCGATGGATTACTGGTGCAGCGTAGATACTGACCTTAACCCTTTCGTACGAAAAGGGCGCTCACTGCGCCCTTGTACAAGCAAATCATTTGAATTTGTATGGTTTAGTTTAGGAAAGTGGCGCACGAAAGGGTTAATAGATATGTGGTGCTACCGTGATCCAATATAATACCGCGTAAAACAAAACAAGCGCAAACAAGCGTCCCCTCGGCGTCACCTCCGAAGAAAAGTCAGTACCAAGTTACCCCGTACGTGGTTGCGCTGGAAAAGCAAGTGGATAGTTGTATTTGTGGTGAATTTGGTTTAATGACTTGCGAGACTTTCTGCGAAGCAAGATATCTTGTCGCAATTCGAGTATCCTTCAGTATTTGCGCTACGGGTACCTGAGAATGTGCCTATGTTAGCACGTACCTGAGTTGTCAAGGCAATACCAAGAAAAAAAAACATGTCATCCAGTACTCGATTGGATCGGATGCGGATTCTACTATTGGTGTTCTCCACCGGCTTCCTTAATTATAAGACATCGTAGCCACTCTTTTTAGAGGGCTTGACGCATGGCGTCCTGCTTTTATGGACCAAGAATTTTTTACAAGCCAGTTATTGGCGTGTCATTTCTTTGCAAATACAGCACAAATAGAGTGTCCTGTGTATTCACGCGAGTTACCGTCCTGTGCGTGCCACATGTCACCAAAAAAACATTTGGTTCCTTTTGTTGGTGGCCACAAACCAGTACAAGCAGCAAATCACATTTGAAAGAGCAAAACAAAAATCAGATAGCTAACCACTTGTTGAAGAGAGATTCAGGCACACCATGGAAAAGAAGACCATCTCCTATCCCATACAGTCCAGTTTGATGCAGATTCATTCAACCGATGTCGAGCTATCCACGATCGAAAACTTTGTCTCCGTAGTTGACGCAAAGGTTTAGAAAGTTGCCAATCAGGGAGTAAACAACCCGGGTGATTCGATGGAAAAATCGCAGACTCTAATCCTGCTTCTTAGCTACGTAATCGCCGTTTTGATTTCGAACCGTTTGCCCCTTCAGTCGAGTTTTAAACTGATCTTTCTATGAAAATTCGAATTCGTACAAAAACGACACTGTCTAATCTTTGCTACTTTTTTCTTCAAAACTCAAAAAAGTTAACTATCAGCAGGTTGTACCGTATGGTCGTAGTCCTATTCGTCACACGTGGAGCACTTGTGCAAATCCTTAGCACTGACATATGCATTCAAATCATAGTTTTAAATTGTGAAGTGGGGTGTTTTATTGTGCATCATCTTCACTATCACTGTTTATTTCGTCAACAGATCCGATGTCGTCGTCAGAATCGACACCTCCACTCGCGAGTTTACAGCTCTTCAGTTCATGTACAATACTGCTTTCAATCTGCTCATAATCAACTTCATCTTCTGCCACTCGGGTATCATTTAGTATACCGACCTTACGAAAACCGCTAATGATCCTTTTTGCCGTCAAATCTGCCCAGCATTTCGACACCCAGCGCGTAATGTCACTGCGACTTATCGGCTTCAAATTGAAAACCTCTTTGGCGTGGTTCTTCCTCAATCGTTCAACCTCGATGTCTGCATTTGCGAGGGGGGTTAGCTCCTCACGTATTGTAAGAATTGCCTTCTGCAACTGCAGTCTTTTCTGCTCGCGTCAGGCAGCGCCTCCGCGATATTCCATGAGCTGTACGTGCAGCGGGGGTGGGAGATTTTCAGGAAGATGACATTGATACTTGCTGCATATTCGACAACTTCAGCGGTCGAGTGGCCGCTGAAGTCGTTTTTACAAAACCAATACATTTTCGTCAATATTGGGAGGATCTGCAAAATGAAACGTAAGGAACTTTATCGAAGATCAAAATTCCACCATGCGCACATGTCCCCGTAAATTTCACAGTCGGTTCGAGCTTGCAGGTCCTTGATTTTATGATTCCACTCGATAGCGCCGAAGCCATAACGCAAACCGTCATTTTTCCTTAGCTTTTCTTTCGCCTTTGCCGGGTTGCTTTTGAAGAGAAGAAACATTGAGTACTTGGTGCCTTCCCTGTCACCCAAAAGCATTGCTGTTGCTCTTGCTTTCTCTTTCTTCGCACATTTAACCCACACAGTTTTCTTCCGCGCTTAGAAACGGTCTACCTCGGCAAATATTCAAAACACACAGCTGATAAAATAGTCAAATAAAAACCCCGTTTACAATAAAAAAACAAAAAGGAGAAATAGGTTACCGTACCAGTCTGACCCGCATTGTACACACAGTTTCGTCACTATGGTTTGTCTTACCAACGCTCGGAAACTTGGGCTATTTCTTGGGCGTCATCAGGCGTGGTCTGTCCTTGTCAAGTTCTGACTCCAAGTGAAAGGCGATGCCAGCGGAGGAATAGCTTGGTCGATGTAGGAGATGCAGCGAATTTACCGTCGAGGCCACAATCAGCGGCTACCTCTTTAACTTCCCGTTTTTCCGTTTAATTATATTATATTTAAAAACATTTTATAAATATGTTATTAAATTATTCAAATATTTTTATATTTTTAATATTAAGCTTATTTTTATCAATTTTCATTTTCATTTTATATTTTGGTTAATTAAACAAAACGTAGTTGCAGCATCAGTCTGGACACTGGGTCTCCTTTCTTAAGAAGAGAGTTTACCCATAACACAGTTTCAGACTCTGTATCATTCGAGAGAACAATAGCATCACCCAAGCTTCTCCGATTTTGATGGCGACTTCACCCACTGTCGCACGCTAGTCGAATGGTTGCTCGATCCAATTTGTCTTTCAGATAAATAGTCACAGAGTTCCTGGTCGGGGTTGCGTGCGATGGTGTGAAGATGAGCGAACATATGAGGAGAATGTGCATCACGAGATTGTTCTTGCCACTGTATGATGGTCCAAGAATAACCATTCGAAACAGTTTCTTAATCCCTAAATCTGGGGTGTCACCGACCGATGAGCTCCTGTATTGCTTCGGTAGAGAGGCCCCATAATTGGGTACTAGACTTATTTTTAGATCGTACTATATAACAAATATAATAGCTATTGAAAGATGTCCGGATTCTCTTATCCGTTTCCGACGTTCTATTCTAGCATCTACAACCCTGGATTCTACCTCTCACTGGATCAAACAGGATACCTAACATACGCATACGCCCAGACTCTTTATCTTAGTAAAAATGATTATCGTCATATCTACATTACCGGAATTACAGCAGGTTTAGCTGCGCCTGGTTTTGCCATGGTAATAGTGCCATATCAGGGATCAATTCCATCAACGCTATGGCATATAAGCTCAATGGAACTACCCTAGACTTTTCTGGTATGTCATACGTCACAGGTATCACAGCAGGAACGGGAGCCGCTTCAAAAGCACTCGTTCTAAGCTCAACTGGATCTATCACATCGGGAATCACTTCACTAACGATGACAAGTCTAATCTTAGGAACGACTACTATTGGTTCCACCGGAGCTGGTTATCTTTCATCAATTACTGCTGGTACTGCTGCTGCATCAAAATCATTAGTGCTTGACTCAACCAGATCATGTACCAACATCTACGCTATGACTATGGATACTGACTCCTGAATTAGATCGACGAAGCGCGAGAGGGAGGAGTCGCAAGGAAAACGTGGTTGGCTTCAAGCTGACTGAAGGGGCGGAATATCTTGAAGATTGTATGCCGCAAGCAAAAACTGCTACTAGTAGTAGTAGAATGGAGGCTAGAGAGGAGAACGACAGCGCAATGGAGGATGTCCATTCACCTACGAGGACAAGGATGGAAGATACTGAAGGAAGCAGAAAGAAGCGAGCGCGTGCTCACACGGATCAAGACGAGGGAGGCACGGAGTATGATGATGAGGAGCTAATTGTGTCATTGACGGCGGAGGAGTGGGAATAGCTCGAGGAGCAACTCAAGACGACAACATCGTGGTTGTTTTCTCGATGACGGAAGAGTCGGTGGAAGTAGACGGTTGCAGACTTACCCTGGCACACCTTCGTCGTGACATCTTGGAAACATGCCGCAATAACCAGGTCCTCTTTGAAGGTGATACGCTGACTGTGGGGACCAGTGGGAAGTAAAATGAAGAGACGGGCAGGAAGCCGATGACATACTCGTCTGGGCACCCGGTGGCGGTTGATCGCGCACTGTGGTGCATGCTCAAACCAGGCTACATGGATATTAAGGGGGATCGTATTTGGTTGCAGCCTATGTTCACGTGCAGAAAGAACACCAACCTGACTCTGAACGAGTTCGAGTACGTCAATAGTAACCGAATTTCCTTTGCACAGTTACGCAGCACGATTAAAACATGGGGAGGAACTGATTGTCTGATCATCTCTCATGGCTCCTACGTGGATCGGAACAAGGCTCGTCAGGATAGCAGACGGAGTGCATGTGATTGCTTGCAGGTTGCAACTTACCCGACAGAGATTGTGTACGCTTTTCGCTTGTTCTTCCCAAGTGCGGCTGATGCAAATCGGATGTTCAAGTCGTACATCACGGCACAACGTTCGACTCCATATCGCCACGGCGATCCAGTCAGTACGCTCATTCTCAAACCCGTCCCACAGGCGGAATGGGATCGAGACCGCTGTGTCATGTATCGTCCAGGGGCAGAGGGCGAGCAGGAGTTTAAGATTGGAATTTTTGGTGTGCGGATGGAGATGAGACCGAAGAAAATTGAAACATTTTTGAGGAGCACTCACTGGGCCAAGTTCGAGTTGAAATCAGAGGAAACCAACGGTTGTTTGCGATCGGAAAGTGCGCGTCTAGCGACCAGATGGAGGCTATCCTCGCGAAGTTTGGCCCCGGGGACGAATAACAGTTTCGGTACGACACAATACGCATGTTTATCAGAAAATGGGAAGACAGCCCACCACAACGTGCCCAACGCGAACCGCATCAGCAACAGGGGACACATCGAGCGGCACCGGTAGTACAACGAAGAGTGCCGGGACGTCGCTCGGGCAGTTTGACAGAGAACGCGACATTGATAAGAAACTCGATCAGCTGATTCAGGCGCGGACGGCACATATTGAACGCCGTCTGGACCAGCTAGACAGCCAACAGCGAAAGACTGAGAGGACGTTGAGCAATCTCACAGACACCTTGAATGCAACGGTAGTTAGTATTGGAGACCGACTTGAACAGCAACTTTAATCGTACGTGGCCAATTTGAGACATTTTGGCGGCACGTAGGAGCCATGAGAGATGATCAGACAATCAGTTCCTCCCCATGTTTTAATCGTGCTGCGTAACTGTGCAAAGGAAACTCGGTTACTATTGACGTACTCGAACTCGTTCAGAGTCAGGTTGGTGTTCTTTCTGCACGTGAACATAGGCTGCAATCAAATACAAACCCCCTTAATATCCACGTAGCCTGGTTTGAGCATGCACCACAGTGCGCGATCAACCGCCACCGGGTGCCCAGACGAGTATGTCATCGGCTTCCTGCCCGTCTCTTCATTTTACTTCCCACTGGTCCCCACAGTCAGCGTATCACCTTCAAAGAGGACCTGGTTATTGCGGCATGTTTCCAAGATGTCACGACGAAGGTGTGCCAGGGTAAGTCTGCAACCGTCTACTTCCACCGACTCTTCCGTCATCGAGAAAACAACCACGATGTTGTCGTCTTGAGTTGCTCCTCGAGCTATTCCCACTCCTCCGCCGTCAATGACACAATTAGCTCCTCATCATCATACTCCGTGCCTCCCTCGTCTTGATCCGTGTGAGCACGCGCTCGCTTCTTTCTGCTTCCTTCAGTATCTTCCATCCTTGTCCTCGTAGGTGAATGGACATCCTCCATTGCGCTGTCGTTCTCCTCTCTAGCCTCCATTCTACTACTACTAGTAGCAGTTTTGCTTGCGGCATACAATCTTCAAGATATTCCGCCCCTTCAGTCAGCTTGAAGCCAACCACGTTTTCCTTGCGACTCCTCCCTCTCGCGCTTCGTCGATCTAATTCAGGAGTCAGTATCCATAGTCATAGCGTAGATGTTGGTACATGATCTGGTTGAGTCAAGCACTAATGATTTTGATGCAGCAGCAGTACCAGCAGTAATTGATGAAAGATAACCAGCTCCGGTGGAACCAATAGTAGTCGTTCCTAAGATTAGACTTGTCATCGTTAGTGAAGTGATTCCCGATGTGATAGATCCAGTTGAGCTTAGAACGAGTGCTTTTGAAGCGGCTCCCGTTCCTGCTGTGATACCTGTGACGTATGACATACCAGAAAAGTCTAGGGTAGTTCCATTGAGCTTATATGCCATAGCGTTGATGGAATTGATCCCTGATATGGCACTATTACCATGGTAAAACCAGGCGCAGCTAAACCTGCTGTAATTCCGGTAATGTAGATATGACGATAATCATTTTACTAAGATAAAGAGTCTGGGCGTATGCGTATGTTAGGTATCCTGTTTGATCCAGTGAGAGGTAGAATCCAGGGTTGTAGATGCTAGAATAGAACGTCGGAAACGGATAAGAGAATCCGGACATCTTTCAATAGCTATTATATTTGTTATATAGTACGATCTAAAAATAAGTCTAGTACCCAATTATGGGGCCTCTCTACCGAAGCAATACAGGAGCTCATCGGTCGGTGACACCCCAGATTTAGGGATTAAGAAACTGTTTCGAATGGTTATTCTTGGACCATCATACAGTGGCAAGAACAATCTCGTGATGCACATTCTCCTCATATGTTCGCTCATCTTCACATCATCGCACGCAACCGATGTCTATTACTGCGTTTTACTCTCCTAGGACCGACTACAACGCAGCAGCGGGTGAAAGCAAGGCCAATGTACAGTACACATACGAAGCGACGACAGGGTATATGTGTGGTATTCTCGTAGATTTGTTGCTGGCGGGCTTGTATTGCAATTTCCTGTCCAACATCCGCATCCCGCGTTCCCCCTAGGTCGACGTAGAGGCAAGGTGTCTGCCAAGTGTGGAGTAGAGTGGAGAAATGTGCGTCAAGGTGTCAAGTGAGAAGCACGTGCTGGATATGGAGTGAACGTGGGAAGTGCGAATAAGTGCAGAGTCGCGAAGTGCCGGTTGACTGTGAATTCAACGAGTGCAAACGTGTTAAGTGAGAATCACGTGTCGAGTGTGGAGTGCACGTACGAAGTGTGAAATGTGAAGTGTTTAAACGATTGAAGTTGCGAAGTTCCTGTACTTAAGGAGTGAGTGTGCGCAAAGCCGTCGAGTGCGGCGTTATACGTTGAGTAGTGCGAAAACAAATTGTGAAGTGTGCTGGATTGCAGTGGTAGAATTATGAATTGTTGCAACAAGAGCTTGAATCTATTGCGCCGTTGGTTTGCATGGTGAACTGGTCCGGACCGTATGATCGCGAACTAATGTTGCATTGAAGCGCTAAAATACAGCGAACACTCTCAGAGGATGATATTACAACCAACCATATACGCTCGCGAAACACACCCATTCACGTGTTTCGCACAGCATGGTAGTAGCGCCTGGAAATTCAAACTGGGCGATATTCCGTGCAATCTTCACCATTTGTGTCGTCACCTGAACACTAGGAATACTCCTGTGGCAATTGCGCTCATAGTTGCTGGAAACAAACTGGAAACATTTATGAGCGCAATTGCCGGAGGAATATTCCTAGTGTTTTAAATGGTGGATGTTAAGCGTTAACATCCCTAACAGTTAAGGGTGTATACTGCGGAATTTAAATAACCCAGGAGAACGGGTTTTGTGGGAAAAGCTGAATAATAGATTCAAAGTGGTGTCAAAGAAACCGCCGATGTCATTGATTATTGACGCCACATTACATTTATTCCGCCAAGTTGCTTCAGCGCATTCAAAATTCGGAATGACTTTCAAGAGTTGTACAAATGCACGTGGATTCCGATTTATGCTCGGTGATGACGCTTTTTCAACAGAAGGGTTCTACATAAAAAATACAATTGTTGTGGTTCAAAGACCTGGAGATGTCGTTTATTTGGACACATTAATATTTCATTGGTTGTACAAGGCTACAAAAGCATACATCTACATTGAATCAATGGTGCATAATCGAGGAAATTTGTTCATTTTGGACGAAAATTTCTATCAGTCCTACGTGTACGCTGCGCTGGGTTTTCTGGGCATCGTTGGGATAGTGGCGAAGCCTAGGTCCGTGTTTTGCGCGCACACTGTTTCAATGGTGTGTGTGTGTGTGTGTGGAGGGGAATGGCTAACATCGAGGGTGCTACGAGAACGTGTCGTTGCTATCGAAAAACATTCGAATGAAAAACGAGCAGCGAACTCACTGGGAAAAGATCCGTAAAAGAAAAGAACTTATGTAGGCTGTAATAGCAGCTAAACATAAATAGAGAAATGGTTCGTCTTGATCAACTGTAGTACCGTAAATGGTAAAAAAAATTACACGACAAAACCTCGGCATTTCCAGCGATTGTTTTCAAATACATGACAGATCAAGGCATTTTTAACGCATCGGCATGACACAACTATACACTGTAGGTGAAGCGTAATGATAAAATAGGATGACATTTCGAAGAGATTCTGATGTTTGCACGACAGAGTTCGACGCCAAAATAAGCCGTTCTGCCTGGTTGGGTACATGACAAAATGTAAATAACAAATACGGCATTTTCATCTTTTTACAATGACAAAATAAGGCATTTGACGAGATGAGGGTGACAAAACTCGATAGCATTTGATGTGTACATCTGTGTGTGTTTTTGTTTTGTCATTTACGGTAATTTACTGAGAGTAAAATCAGATTTTTTGTAAAATGTTTTTGTAGAATTATTGTTTTGACCGGCTATAAATCGATATTCTAACAACAATACTATGAAATCATGAAATCTTGCATCTTTAACTAGCAAGCCCCTGCTGTTTTTTTTATTTACGAATGTGTAGTTAGCAACATATATTGCGCTTTGCAGCCCTTTTTCCCGAACTAATTCTGGAGATTAAGCCAAACACTATTTAATGTAAAAAAGCAAATTTCATAGGAAATGTTAGGTTGGCATATACTTTTAGTTTCCCTTGGGCTGGCTAGTGGTAAGCTGCTAGTTACCTTCCTATAGCGTCCTTTGGCGGATGGCAACTCGCCCTTCTGGTGGTTTTAGAATTAGTTTCGCCTTAAGCGATCTGGGCTGGATTTGCCTTGCTTGAGCGCCAATAGGGGGGCTGTTAACCCTTTCGCAGGCCACTTACCTCAACTATACTATACAAACGTAAGTGATTTGCATCTGAATCAATTTATCGCCCTTGAAGACATTCACGGTACTTCACTTACATGTATCATGAGACATGCCATCTACTGTGATATGTTGGTGCACACGGATGGGACAATGTGACTGGGTTTTCGTATAGTGTCGTGATTACTTGATGATTACGCCACGCACCTTTTTTGATGTGTCCCAGAAGACGGTTCATGTTATAGGGGGGTCAAATATTGCAAAAACCTTTTAGTGCTGCTTACATGTCGCTGGAGAGGCAGATCTACAGTGTTAGTTTCATGTTTGCCACAGACTAAGGAGTTTAATGGGCGTTTGCTGCTAATTTTACCCTCCGTAGCACGGATCCGTTGAACCCAGTAGCTGCCAGGTATCCTTCACGACTTGCTCTCCAAGAGGTTTAGAGAACGAACATATACCGCTTTCTTTCTGTTAGGGCCTTCTTCCGGGAGTAGTCAGATTCGGGCCTCCAAATCGTGTTTCAATTGCATGCTTTGGAGCTGACATTACATGTACTCCAGCATCCTTGCCTATCGACCGCCACTAACATTAAATAAATCATTCAGGAATGTCGAAATTTATTTTGGGGAACCCCGGGTCCCGTCAATGTTTCCATGTACTATAATATAATAAATATTATTTAGCATCTGTATTTAGAAAAAAACACGGGCTTTTATTCGGGAGGGAGGGTTTTTTTATTCGGGTGCATCCGTTAGTACTCAGCTTAGAAGTGTATAAGCTTTCAAGGTGTCGGTGTACTGTGCCTACTGTATACGGTACATGTATTAATAGGTACGGTGTTCTGGCGTCCAATCTTGAGATAGAAATACAGTTGCTTCACCGCAGCGAATTCAGGCCGTTTGCATCCGAATTCCCCCGCTCCATCTGCATTTTCGAAAGTTTTAACCTTATCATGAGTTCAAAATATAAAAATGTGTGGTCACTACTACATACTGTATGTAGTAAATAAAATGGATACTGGTATTAAACGTGTACGCGTGGGCATAGCAGGATTGGTCCAGTTATCCAAACTCAAGTTTGTGGTTTGGTGCTCCTGGTGCACGCGCAGCGACCACGATCGCAAACGAGGTCGCTCAAACACAGTTCAAGTTTTCCTTCATAAAACTCACTTTTAGTAAGCTTACGGTACGAGTTCCACTGTCACCGTCATTTTGAAGCCTGTGATCGCGTGCGAAGCATAAACAACATCACTTGTTTTTACAAAATGGCGCCTCTTTTTTTCTACAGAAAAAAGAAAACGACGATTCCTGTACATGTACGTATTTTGCCGGAAATGTCGATCACAAATACTGAATTGGTGCTATTATACTTGACCATTGACTATTGTAGTGGTTACATTTGATGTTGTACATGTAAATGTAGTTCGGACTTGCGTGACACCCCTTCTCGATATACTATCCTCGTGTGTTCGTAACGTGGATAGACCATCCAGATCATGATCATGACTGCCACCCGGTTACTTTCGGTGTTAAACAAGTCTGCGGGGTCCTTGTGAGGCGTTCACTTTGTGTTCTTCTCCTCGACACTCAAGCCTCAGCTAGAAAAATGAATTCCTTTACACTTTCACTCCTGGCGCTCGCGGGTCTCGCCTCGAATGCTCTAGCCACAGTCGACACCACCTGCAGCGGACCCAACGCACGTACTGTGCCTCCACCGGGAGCTATCGTCGTCGATATTACGGGCGCATACAATGGCAGCTACCAGACCATGGTCGAAGGTATGACTTACCTTCCCAATACGACCGAGGAGCACACTATCTTCGTATTCCCGGGTGTGTACCAGGAGCAAGTGTTGCTACCGAGATTGGCTGGTCCGCTGGTGGTGCAGGGCTACACGTGCGATACGACATCGTACACTACTAACCAGGTGACAATCACCCACACGATGGCTCAGAAAGACCTTCCTCCGTCGATTAAAAACAACCGCAACGACTTGATCAGTACCATGCGTCTCAAGTCTCACAGTGGAGTGAAAATGTACAATCTCAACGTCGCTAACCCGGCCGGTCCGATCGAAGATCTTGGCCAGGCGGTGGCTGTTTACGTGGATGCAACGAACTACGGATTCTACGGCTGTAACTTCACCGGATTTCAAGACACATTGTGTGCGCACAGAGGTCGTCAGCTCTACGCTCGGTCGCACATCAGTGGCACTATCGACTTCATCTTTGGTATGCGGGCGAAGGCGTGGTTCGAGTCTTGTGATATTGAGAGTATTGGAGAAGGGTGGATCACTGCCAATGGCAACAGTAACAATACTGTCGAGTCTGAGTATGTCTTTAACCGTGCACGGGTGTTTGGCTCGAGCGGCAATGGATCAACCTACCTTGGTCGTCCGTGGCGTCCTTACGCTCGCGTTGTCTGGCAGAACAGCGAGCTCGGTGACGTTGTAAACACGCGGGGATGGGCGACTTGGAATGGTGACAACAAAACTGCTAACGTGTACTTCAAAGAGTTTAACAACGGCGGTCCCAGCGCGGCCATTGATCAACGCGTGCCATTCAGCGGGCAGCTTAATGCATCTGTGAAAATTACAGAGATCCTTGGTCAGAGCTACCAATCCGAGTGGTGGGTTGACACCAACTTTCTGTAAAAGGAAGAAGTGAAAGAAGAGATACATCTTCAATTACACTGATGATAATCAAACATGTTTACACACAAACTACCATGCACTGACTAAAGTTGCCTCCACATTCCATCGTGTTAGAAGCTTAGCAGTAGAAGTTGAGTCAACGGTTTACCATGACTACCCGAGCCGCTCGTAGTCTTGTTGACTGGTGTCTTCTCGAAGATCGAATCGGGGTAGTCAACCTCAATCTCCACCAGTCCCTCGGTTGGTTTTTCACTGTCCTTCTGTACCATGAAAGACGACATCGTGAGATAGAGCTTGTCTTCTTTTTCAAACGAGAAGCTGCCCGACGTTTTCTCCTCCATCTTGACCTTGGGGGCAACACATCGAGCGTGTTTGTAAAACATGAGAGAAGTCCCTTTCGGAAGTTTTTTCCACGTGGTTCGAACTGCTCGGTCGTTCCACAAATCTTCGACTGTGTAGCAGCGCTGAACAGTGTCGATGGTGAATTTAGCGTTACTGGCGCGGCTGTAGAGCCACACCTCCATGGCCACGGTATAGTACCAAAGCAGGCAAATGGTGGTCAGAAAGAGATAATTCTTCATTGGAGAAGGTGTCTTGAGTGCTAAGGAGCACAATTCGAAGTGAACTTTTTACTGAATATAAAAGTGCTGGTGTATCACGAGGTAGAAGTTTCAACCAAAACATTCGGAATCTGATGTGAACCCGCTGTCGCTCCTAGAAGTAAATAACAAAGGGTTAAGTATCTAGAAGCCAACAATGAGTTACGTTAGCGATGGTCGAATTGAACACCTTTATTTTTCTCGAGTTTATTGCCACAGATAGGGTTACAACTACCGGTAGGGTTGATCGATAATATCCATGCATTCCTTGATCAGACGCTCTCCCCAGTTGTTTCTCAATTGATCGCTTTGATGTGTTATAAGGCAATAGTCGACGAAGCCATCGACGGGATACAAACTGTACTGTCGTACCATGAAGGACGACACTCGCTTGTAGAGATAAGTACCTTTGACGTTCATTTTACCCTTCGTGCGGGTAGAGTAAAGGGGTTTGCCTTGACACTCGTTGTCGTTGTAAAACGCTAGTTGGGATGAGTCCGGCAGGTTTCCCCACTTGACTTTCACATTTTGGTTGCTATAGCACGAGAATGAGTAGCAGCGCTGAATGGCTTTAAAGTGAAATCTCTGGTCATTGTTGAAAGTTACCGAAATTTTAGTCGTCTGCGTCATGGTTAGCAGCGCCATCACCAATATCGCCACAACTGTGATCGAAAGCGTCATTTGTGTATTCTTGGTGAAATTGATGAATGGTATTAGCATCGATAGAAATCGAGATGGAAAAAGGGAATGACTGTGCAATCAACGGTCTTTCTTCTGAGATATTGTGCGTCCCTCTGCTCACGTCGAGGTGGCATCATTTGCATACCTGGTATGCACAGCCCGAACTGGATCTATCCATACTTGTAGGCCCATACTCGTTCGGTGTGTAGCTGGCACTAAGTTGATCTTCCCTTTTGCGCAAGAAGCGTGTATAATGTCGCCTTGGCAATCGGAGTCGCTATAAAAACACACACACACAATTTGAGAGCGATCGGGAAGATCTGTCCACTCAGCGTTCATACTTCGGTCGTTGAAGCAGTGTGAGATCGTATAGTGTCCAAGCGAAATGTCGGTTGGAATGATAGTTACATACCATCACATGAGTGATTAGTGACACCAATACCACCATAGTCAACGTTCCGATCGAGAAGTTCATAAAGCACGAAGAATCCAAGATGTTTAAAAAAAATACTAACCATCGATATTGGATGGAGCGATCCAGCTGCAAGACTATGAAAAGGGTCATGGGTCATTTTCCAAGAACAAATGGGTGTTTGAAATAGTCGAGTCGTTTCGTCGATTCACCGAGTCGATCCAAACCAAGCAGTAAGTTAGTGTCTCGACAAAATGGATGCTGCATCAAGCACGAAGGCTGGTACTCGAGCTGTGGAACGGGTCAAAGTTTTCTGTCGAGTGAGACCTTTGCTACAGCGTGAACGGGATGGATGGAGCTATGAAGAATACTGCCAACACTTTGGAGAAGATGGCCAACGCTTGGATGAAACACAACAACCTGCCACTGATGCGACACCAGAGAGTTCAGACGATGATCCAGCAACGTTCATCACGGAAAAAGGTCGTAGAATCACAGGATCATTGACACCGTCGGTCACAATGCAACCTGACGGTCGTAGTGTGACCTTCCAAGCCCCCACTGCAGCTCACGGAGAAGCTCGCCTGTTCCAGTTCGATGGGAATCTCAATGAGACTTCCGACCAGCAGACAGTTTACGAATGTGTGGCTGCACCAATTGTTGAGGACGTGATGGCCGGCTACAACGGTACCATTTTGGCTTACGGCCAGACTGCAACAGGTAAAACCCACACTATGGTCGGTCCCGGTGATCTAGTATATGGAGATCAACGTGGACTGATCCCTCGAGCTCTGGAAGACATCTTCAATCGAGCTGAAAAGACCCGTTCGCAAGCGAAGACAACCGTCGCGTTGAGTTACGTGCAGATCTACTGCGAACGCATCTTCGACTTGCTTGAACCGGAGACCTCGCCCAGTAACATATTGGTGCGAGAAGATGCTGACCGTGGCATCTACATTGACGGTGCCGCTGCAGTTTACGTCGCCAATGTTGAGGACTGTTTGAATCTCATGGACCGTGGTAACGCGAATCGTGCCGTGTCCAGTACGGAGATGAACGCCCATTCCAGTCGTAGTCATGCTATCCTTATTCTTCGTGTCGAACGTAAAGAGTTCGCTCCACCTCCAGCATCAAGTGGTGTGCCGAGAAGTACAACTCAACCTGTAATACGCTTGAGCAATTTGTACCTTGTGGACCTTGCAGGTTCAGAACGCGTCAAGAAAGCAAGAGTGTATGGCCGACACATCAGTGAACTCAAAGCAATCAACTTGAGCCTTTCAGCGCTTGGAAACTGCATCTCAGCTCTAAGCAAACAGTCCCAACAGAACCAAGCAAGTTACCACGTGCCGTATCGGGACAGTAAGTTGACACGCTTGCTGCAGTCAAGTCTGGGTGGGAATGCCAAGACAGCTCTGGTAGTGACGGTCACACCTGCAGTCTCGGAAGCACCAGAAACCCTCCAAACTCTGCAATTTGGTCAGCGCGCCATGCAGGTTGCCGTTCGTGCTCACCGCTCAGCTTTGTCCGTGCTTGATTATCGTACACTTTACGAAGAAATGCGCCAGGCTCTTGACGAGGAGCAGCAGCGATCACAGGAAGCCGAGGCAGCAGCCAGCGACGAGAAAAACCGTGCTGCAATAGCAGAGGACAAACTCACGAAGGCGCTCTTGCGGGTACAGCACTTGGAATTTGAGCTTGAAGCAGCACAAACAGCCACCAGACACTCTGTAGCTTCAGCTGACCCTGAAGGTGACGACGCCGAACGCATGAAACTGGAGCTCCAGCAGTTAGTAGCACGACATGCGCACGATGTGGCACAGGTGAAGTCTGCATGCGACCGGCAGATCGAAACTCACAAGCGACTCGCACAAGAAGCTTCGCAGGAATGGCACGAAGTCGAAGGAGAGCTGGCAGGGGAGAAGACGCAGGTGCTGCACACGTTGCAGGAGCTCAAAGAGTTCAAGTTGCGCTACTTCCAGCTTGAAGAAGACACCACTGAACGCATCGCCGAACTTGTCCAGGATGAGCGAGATCGTGAAAAAGAACGAGATGCTGCACTTGCCAGGGTCGCTGCCATGGAGAAAGAACTCAAAGCGATTCACGCCAAGGTACTTTTGCTTGGATAGTTTTGCTTGCTTGCTTGAAATCAGCTCTGATAGTCTTGTATCCTGATGTGCAGATGGTCGAGGGCGAGTCTCAGCGAGAAAAACTTCAGGATCAAATTGAAACTGAATTTGTGCCTAAAGAAGCGGTAAAAAAGAGCTCCTCAGTTCTGTGCGGATGAAAGCATAAGAGGTGCAGCAAACAACTTACCTGGACTTGTGTTAACCGTGTACAGATCCAGCAAATGGAGGCGCTGTATGAAGGCGCAATCTCCAAGCTTCAAGCACGAGTCGGGTGTCTCGAGAGCAAGTCGCTCAATAGGAGACCAAAAACACCCAGTAACAACAGCAACAACAATTCTGCTCCAGGTCAGCCACAACGCTCATTACCAGAAGTCAGGAAACCGGGCATGCCCAATCGAGCTGTTCCCGGGGTCGGTCGACTTGTTCCAAGTTCCAAATCCGGGTCATCTTCAAGGCTCAACTCCGGTCCAAGTGTATCTTCACGGATTCTGCAATAAACAAGTAAGCAAAATGCTGCAATGCGTGCACCTTTTCGTGCAAAGTCGCTCATATGAGCCATATATTGCATAGCAGGCGAGCAGAGCTGCGGCGACAGAGCAGCACATCTTCACACACCCCGATGTGACCAACGCTTGGTCTTTCTCACTTTCGTTCGGCCTGCAGTTCCAAAAAGCACTAGAGACTACGGAAAGGGTTTTCCGGTTCGTCTACGTCATCTTCCTCGGGGTCAAAGTCGTCGATAGCCTTGTATTCCTCCCACGAGTCCTCCACAAAGGACAGGAACTTGATGAGCGAATCGGTCGACGTCGTGTCCTTCTCCGCCAGCACCAGCAGCGGGTGGAACGTCTCACTCGTAAACTCCACTCCACGTGTCTGTCCCTGTCTCATGAGCTCCGTAGCATCCTCGTACTCCCTGCTCTTCACCAGCTCCATCAGTACGGGCAAGAAGGTGTGCTCCCTGGGGCATACATCCTCCCCCTTCACGACTTCTCTCAGTATCTCTGTGGCTTCCTCCAGTCTCTTAGCATCCAGCAAAGCAGTCAGCAGTCCGTCATAAGCTGGTAAGTCCAGTACCACCGCTTGGTTCGATGCTTCATCATACAACTAAAAAATAACACAAAAAACGTCGTAACGTCACTTCTAGAGCTCGTAAAAAACTCGTAAAACTATGAAAAATATCTACTAATCACCTCCATTGCATGATCCAACATCCGGAAGCGGAGACAAGCGTCCATCACGTAAATGGACGCGAGTTTCGTGTAATCATCAGGCTGTAAACCTGGTGCACGGTACACTCCCCGCAATATTTCAAAAGCTCTCAGAGCATGACCCCGGCTCTTCTTCTGTCGGGCCAGCAGCACCGCCAGTCTCTGTAGCAGTGGAGCGTCTGGGGGCGTCTGTAGCTGCTCCAAGTGGCTCAGAGCTTGATTGGGGTGGCGTTGGGATATCGAATGCTCTAAAAGTGTCAGTACGTGGCTGTCATTGAGGCTCTTGGACTCGAGAGCGACGGCGGGTGATGCAGCAGACACTTGGAGAGCAGTGGACGAGTGGTAAGGTCGAGAGGAAAGAGGACGACGCAGCACCGACGCCAACGTGCGGGGCAGCATTTTTGTTGGTGTAGAAATTGTTGGAAATTATATAATAAGGTGTTTGGGAGATTTGATATCCTGTGGGAAGAAGGGATAATAGATTTGAGATATATTGGATAAATGTAAGGTTAGCTGTTCTGGAAAAGGATACGAATATGCGTTTAGTGGTGCAGACGCTATGTGGCATGTCTTCCAAGCAGCTTGGAAGTCTATCATGTGGAAGTTACCTTTTTGTGAGTGATGGTCCTTTGTGTCATCTGGCTTCTGCGATCACAATTAAAAATCGATCGACTACATCAACTACAGTATCGATACGAGTGATCAGGATCGAGTTGTACCATATCGCGGGTGCTTAGCTCTTCGATTTGGAGTGGATTCCTCTGTGAAGAAGGAGATTCAAGCCTTGCTGGGATTGTACTCCGCCCCTCGCTTTGCTGTTCTACCGGAGACGAGTGGCACATTGCACTAGTGACTAAGGACGAACTGCGTGGATTGAGTGCCGACGCAGTACAAGAAGCTACGGAGTCGCTGTCTACACGCTGTTTCGCCATCGGATTGGGTGGAAACAGCGGCGCCTCGAGAGACTTGAATCCGGGTGGAGTGTACTTTGTCGTGTGCGTGTGGCCGAAAGCTCAAGCTTTTCGAACGAAGTTTGGACTGCCACTGAAAGATTTCCACGTGTCTGTGTCGACTGCCAATCGTCACGATATTAACAAGACAAGCGACGCACTTCTGGACGATGCATGCTTGAGAATGCTGGATATGTCAGCGTTGGAAGCATTAACCCGACAGGTGATGCTGGAGCACAATCTGAACGCGCGTTGGAGATTTCAACGCTGTTGTGTACGAAGTTTGTCGAAGCGACTAAACGAGGTTGGGTGTGGCTTGCTGATGCAGCTTTGCTCGTACAGCGACCAAAACTCGCTATGCTCAGCTACGGACACTTAATCGGACGTATGACTAGCAGATCAATTGATGAAGGACGTGATTCAGCGCTATGGAAGCATTGTTGCGCGCAGCTTCCGAAATGTGCTGAGTTGACGGAGTGGGGTCCTGTATACATCGAAGGAGAAATTGATCAAGTGTCTGTGGACTTGCGCAACTTCCTCTGTAAATCATGGAGTATCGCTACGTGGGTCGCAATACGCGAGAATACGCAGCACACGTCAATGGGTCTTTCATATCCTTCACGGGAACGACTTACGACGTTGTACTCTCCAGTGGGGGGTATTCCGGAGCAGTACACACTCCCCGATTCTTCCGATGGATTGTGCCGTTCCATCCACACCTCGAAATCGAGACGATATTCGCTGTCTTTGTTACTCGCTGCACGTACGACATGTCGTCACGCTGACAGAGGAAGAACCACTTCCAGCAGCGTGGTTCGACGGGATGCCGAATATCAAGTACACGTTCCTACCTGTGGCCAACTACAAAGCTCCTAGCATTCCGCAAATTGATATGTTCATGCGACTATGTTGCTCCTCCTCACCAGTAGGCGCTCCTGTGCTCGTCCATTGTGGTGGAGGCAAAGGACGTGCTGGCACCATGGTGGCTTGCTATCTTGTAGCTTTCGGCTTTCGCCCACCTGCGCCAGGACTCCTCCAAAACGACGGTGGTGCATCAAGTGAAAGGTGGTTTCAGCCGGCTATGACAGCAGCGGAAGCTATGCAGGCACTTCGATCATTGCGACCTGGTAGCATCGAGACCAAAGAGCAGGAAGAGGCTGCCAGCACCTACTGCTCACTTCTTTGGAAGCGACAAGGTGTATACCCACCGGAGTCAGCCCACCCACTGCCGAGTCGGCCCGAAGTCACTGGCAAGTCGATTGAGACCACTGATCTTCTTGTACTTTGTGGAATTCCCGGGTCGGGTAAGAGCTCATTCCGTCAAGCGCTAGTCAAGCGTATCATGGCCGCACGTGTTACGCCAAAGACCGTTCGGGCTAACAACGCACTCTACCTGCCTTAAACTGAGATCCACAGCGACGAGATTGGTCGTAAAGGTTGTGAGAGAAGTATCGGCCAAGGAAGTATTCGACGGGCCATTCTCGATCGATGCAACGGGGTTGCTGCAGATCGGCAAAAGTTTTTGAGCCCCGCTACTACTTGGAGTCAACATGCTACCGCTGTCGTATTCGACGTTCCGACAAAACTCTGTGAAGCGCGAGCGATGCAGCGCGCTGACCACCCCACGCTTCCACCTGGTCGTCGTGTAGGATTCGCGATTCGTCAGCACTCTAGCACGTTTGAGTTCCCGGAACTAAGGGAAGGTTTCCAGACGATAGTTCGCATCACATCCGTCGAGGCTGCTGTTGAATTGGTGGATCTGTTGTCTCCACCGCTGCCGCTACTGAAATTTCCCGAACACCAAATCTCGTCGATCTAGGATCTGCAACAAGCGACGATTTGGTCAGCAACTTCGACAGTATCTCGCTTAGAGCAGATGAAGACACGACCATCGTTATCACTGAAAAAGTGGACGGAGTGAATATGGGCATCTCGCTGTCACCTGACGGTGCTCTTATGGTGCAGAATCGTTCGCACCTCATCAACTCCGGGACGCATCGACAGTTCCGAGATCTTGACAACTTCTTGATGACACATCGAGCCATGTTGTATGAGATCTTGTATCGTGATCCATTGTTCCCTGGTCGGTTCATCCTGTATGGCGAGTGGCTGGCCGCGACGCACTCGATTCCGTACACGAGGCTGGGGAGTCTCTTTTACGCCTTCGACCTGTACGACCGCGAGTCTGGGCAATTCTGGGATCGATCCTCTCTCCAAGAGCTACTGGCTATTAGTGCTGCGTCCTGCCAAGATGACGACGTCATCCAACTCGTGCCAAAGCTCTGGGAAGGACGCGTGCTACCTCCACGAGACGACCTGATCGCTATGGCGCAGCAGCGACACTCACAGTGTTACGACGGACCAGTCGAAGGGATCTATGTGAAATGGGAACGTCTTGGTCGCGTCAAGGAGCGCAGTAAGATTGTACGCAGCGACTTCTTGGCCGGTGATGCACATTGGAGCCAGCGACCAGAAGGCATCCGCTTCAACTCGATGTTGAAGTTAAATACGCCAGATCCTTAACAGTGATATCCGTTATAGTCAGTTATGTTACAACACCCAGAATGTCAATTTCACCCATCATTTTATCGTTTTTAACCGATATAATTGCGTTAACCAACGCTCGCGTCAGCTGATCCTCACAATTGTATCGAGAGTCCAAGCATCAAGCCCCAAGCTTCACCATGCTCTCACGCGTGCTCCGAGTTCGCGGCGCGCTGGTGCGCGCGTCCTCCAGCGCTCTGTCCGTGTCTACCTCCCCCTATCGCAGCGTCCTCATGCGTCGACAGCTGCTCGCGGCCTCCTGCGCGCGCTGGAACTCGTCGACTTCGACTCCGGTCTCCGCTTCTGCGGTTAAGAAGGAATCAGAAGCTGTTACTACGGTCTCAGAAGCTGCGTCTGATCCTGCAGATAACGTGAAGATCGACCTAAGAACCGTCGGCGCTGAGTACGCCAGGGTGTTGACCATTGCTGATGTTCTTAACGCTCGGGAGCAGGAACTGGCCACTAACAAGGCGTTGTTCGACTTTGAAGAGTGGGAAAGCATCGCCGGCACGGTGAGAAAAGAGAGTCTTTATTAAGGGCGTAAAAGAGAGAAGACTAACGAGGTTTTTTACTGTAGGAGACGGTGCACGACGCAGTGTTGACGATGGTAGAGCGCAATATCGGATCACTCATTGTGACGGAAGCCAAGGAGGGGATTGTGGGCATTGTGACAGAGAGAGACATCCTCAAGAAGATCTCACCACGTACGGTGATGACCGAGGAGAAGCTCGTGCACGACGTCATGTCCTCGCACATCATGTGCATCCACCCCACCACCACTGTCATCGAGTAGGTGGCTGTAGAATTGGAGTTTTTTGTGTGCTATTGATAAGATTTTGTGTGTTGTTTAGTGCTTTGGCGACGATGACGAAGGAGAACATTAGGCACTTGGCTGTGGTGAATGGTGACATGACCAGCGCCGTGAAGCGCGGATCGGTGCAGGAGGAGGACATGCGTTGCGTGCTGTCTATCACGGATATTGTCCGTGCATACGCGGAGTTTGAAGCCTTGAAGAACCCGGCGGTGGTGGAGGGATCTGCTGTCGGCGCTTCAACTGGGGAGACTGAGGTGAAGGCTAAAACTGAGAAGGACAAGCCGAGCGAGACAAAGTCCGCTGTAAGTACGACCCCAGCGACGGAAACTTCTGATCCCGATACACCCGAAGCGGCAGCGGCTGCAGATGCTGCAGCTACGCCGCCATCGACCCCGGTTGTGACCGCGGCGACACTGCTGAAGAAGAAGCACAAGAACATTAAGTTAATTTTGAACACGCGGCCGGAAGACAACGTCACCGTGGCTGAAGCGGTGGAACAGATGGCCAAGCGTGATTTCGGTGCTGTTCTGGTTGTGGACAAGGAACAGCGTGTACTCGGGATCTTCACGGAGCGCGATTACATTCGCAAGGTGCTGTTCGAGGTCAAGGCTCCGACGAAGATTCTCGTGACGGACGTGATGACGCCCGTGGAGTCGGTGCTTCAGATTGAGGATCCGTTGGAGAAGTGCTGGGACCTGGCGGCTACATCTAACTGCCGTCACTTTCCTGTGATTGGTGTCATGCGGCAGGACCGCGAGAAGGAGCTTGCCGGTATCCTGTCTATCAAGGATATTGTGCGTGAGATCTCCAAGGACCACCACGCTACGCCTGATTTCCGCCTCATGGAGTTCTTGAAGTCGAAGATGGAGCCCAAGCGTGTGGAGCCCAAGGCCGAGCCGAAAGTTGAGACTGCAGTGGGGGCCAAGGTGGAGGCCGCAGGGGAGGCGAAGATAGAGATAACTTCCGCCCCGACGGAAGCTAAGGATGCCGTGGCTCCAGTCAAAGAAGTGAAAGAGGTGACTCCGGTGATGGCTTCTAGCGCTGAAACCGAGCCTAAAAAGTCTGTGCAAGAACCCGAGACCTCTACACCAGTGAAGCTCTAAGCGGTAGATGTCTTAACTCTTAGAAAATGAGCTGCTAGCGGCACGACAAGGTACAGAATACTTTGCATTTAAATAACATTGCTGCTAAGTACATTTCTAGTCGGATGTTGCTCCGGGAAGCGGCTCAAAGGCGGCCTTCTTGGTTCCGGCACGCGGCACCGACATCTTGCTTTCGGCCTCAATTGCAATGTTCGAGTACGACGTCCAGTTGCAGTAAAGGTCCTCGTTCCAGTCACGGTCAGTCGGGTCCTCCACTTGCACAGTTTGACGGCGCACACCTAGTGATGCCAGCATGCGTTGAGTTGCCCGAAGTGCCGCGCGAGGCTCACCGTTAGGCAGAATGTGCACACTGGCAGCGTAGTTGCCCTCGGTAATCATCCAAATGTGGAGATCATGAACATCGTACACACATGCGAGCGCCCGGATCCGTTTCTCAACAATACGCAAGTCAAATGACGGCGGTGCACCTTCCATGAGAATGTGCACACTGCGTGTGAGCACTCCGATCGTCGTACCGAGCACCAAAAATGAGAACAAAATTGTCGTGATCGGATCGGCCATTTGCCACGACGGGTTGTACCAGATCAATCCACCAGCGAGACACACACCCAGACTCTGAAGAAAGTCGCCCAATGCGTGAATATACGCAGCACGGACGTTGATGTTCTCAAACACCGACAAACTCGGCGCCAAATTTTCCGAAACACCAGTTGCAGGTTCCTCCACGGCGTCAATGAGCGCCATCGCCGACATGGGCGTCCGTACTACATCTTGTATACTTGGACTCTGTTCGACTCCATTCTTCTCTTCACAATGTCCATGTCCATGTCCATGAGAATGTCCGTGTCCGCCATGACTATGGCCACCGTGACTGTGTCCATGTCCGTGATGATGTCCATGGCCGAGAATCTTCATCAGCACCATATTAATCCCCAGTCCAAAGACAGCAACGAGAAACATGGCCTTGCCGTCCACAGTCTGCTCTGCATCGGGTCGTCCTTGGTCGATTATCCTCCTCACAGCCGTAAACAAGAGTCCAATAGCCAGCACCCAAATGAGCAGCACACTCAACAATGCACCAATCACCTCTGCTCGATGATAGCCAAAAGGCATCATCGCCGATGCTGGTAGTTGCCCCAAGTACATGGCAAACAACGACACGAGGAAACCCGCAACGTCCGACAACAAATGGGCCGCGTCCGTCATGATGGCGAGACTGTCGGCATAGTAGCCACCCGCGAACTGCACACACATGAAGACGAAGGAGCAGAGACACGCCAACTGCAGTTTCTTCATTGCAGACTTTGCGTTGCTCTTCTCCTCGTGTTTTTCTTCCTCCAGCTCCTCCTTCTCCAGTGCCACGAGATGGTCGTGCGTTGCAGGACCCTGCACCTCCTCCATGCCCACGGGCGCGTCTACCGTGATGCTTAGCGCCGGTAGCGGTGTACGCTGCGGCTGCTTGTCCTCAGCTTCACTCATGTTTGCGGCTGCTTGCGATGAGAGAGCGACGCGTAGCGGGGACCGGAGCAGAAGCGGGAATGCAGCGGAGCTCCTCGCTGACGCGGACGGTGGGAGAGCGAGGCCAAAGCGAATCGTTAATCGTGGAGGCAGCTCTCTTTTTAATATCCTCGCCGTCGGACAGGTGGTGACGATAATATTAGTTATTGCAGGTAAGGTGGTTGTGATTTGTTGTGGGTGTATGGAATCGGACATAATGTATCAAGTTATACGTTTCCGCTTTGATTTTACATGCTGGCATGGGACAGTCTGGGTTGCACAGCGGCTGGGCTGGGCAAGCCATGGCCCGCATGCGAACAGCACACCTGCCTTCCAGGATCATTGCCGTGGTTACTGCGTTGTGGTCCCTTGAAGGCGAATTGTCATATCGGCGACGCCGTCCTCCGTGACGATATCATTGCATGTGTGGTAACCATGGATGGACAAGCACTTTGCTAGTGTTAATTGATCCAAGCTGTTGTCGTAATTTGCTGCATCCCATGGCTCGAGACTGGCAGCGGAATCAAGCCCATCCATGATCACGTCCGACTCGGACTCCAAGGTTTAAGCGGAGTCATGTTGTCTTGTGACACCCGTCGCTTGTGCAGTGACTCAAAGCGAGTCGAGCGGCTGAAGTTGCAGGTGTTGCAGCGTGTCGTGCGGTGCCCCCAACGTCTTAAATCGCAGCCGGACATTCCTTCGCCACGGGTCGAAGCAAGCACTGACAAATTGCTGGTTTGTTGGCAGCAATGACATCTTCTGCAACGACACCAAGGACCTCTTCAGGCAAGGCGCTCATTGCGATCTGCTTGCATTGCTGGCAGGAGGTAGCCAAGGTGTGACGGCCCGCGACCATTCGTGTTTCGTCAACGAGCGATTCGAATCGGCGTTTGACAACTTGAAGCGGTCAGATTCGACTTGCTTCTACAATGCACGAGCGACGCGCGTGTGCCGGCGCCGAAATAGGATGAGGCTATTGGCGTGCGCAAGGTCTGGGTCAGACCCTGGTGGTCTGGCCGGCGCCCACAACGACAATTGAGACCAAGCACACACACGTGGAAGCAATTTCGACCGACCCGAAGTGAAGCCATGCAGACCACTGTGCTCAGCGTGAACCGCAGCAAGGCCGCCACCACTGCATTGGTGTCAACTTCAGACAACTCATCGCCCACGCCCGAGACGACCAAGACGCTGCTGGTCCAGCGCCATTGCCAACCGGGCAGGCTGCGACTCGAGTACCTGCGCAAGATGCTGCTATATTCGCTGTTGTGTCTGCTGGCCAAGGCACTGACCGCCAACCCATGCTTCGGGTTCGCTATGCAGTACTGCCAGCTGCGAATGCCCAACGCGTTGGTAGTGTTCGCCAAGGCCTTGCGCTTGAGCCATCCGTCCGAAGCACTCTACTTCTCGTTCATCTAGGTCGCGACAACGATGACCCCACTCAATTTGCGCAGCAAGGTTAAAAGAGAGCTGCATCAAGAATCTTAGTGATCTTGGTCCAAGATCACCGAGGCTGCTCAAACGGCACCACCGATTTATTTATGCCTATTCCGTAGTAATATCAGACCCAAAGTCAAATGACTTCCTTGCTGCCGTCCGCTTTACATTTTTGTGATGCGTAGCGAAGGGAGGGCTCACTTCTCTCGGATTGGTCTTGTTGCTAGTGCCGTGCTGAAATCCGACACACACACGACCACAAGATACACCCTCCATGTTGGTCAACATGATGGCCAACTCCAGAACGCGCACAGAAACTACTGCCAGCTAAAACGCCATGTATAATAACATGAATGTTCGTGCATGTTGTTCTCATTTTCGGGTTGTTGACGTGAAGGCAGTAAGTAAGTCGATTCACCTCGAGCGAACGGAGTGGGCAGTGGAGGCTTCTTGAGTGTACATGTACGTCACAGTTGGTAAAGCAATTCAGATGGTTTCAATCAAGATTTGTTGATTGGATGAACACAACAGTGACTCACTGTCAGTGAGTACTCAGTCTTGATGTGATCGGAAGAAGTACGAGTGGTTGGATGTACGGGTTAATCACTCTTGATGCGATTAACCCTAACAGTGCGCTTCTTCGAGAAGAGCTGCTAAGAGTTACAGAGATGGAGCTCACTCAGTTGACGGGCCAGTCTCAAACTTGTATACAATCGAGGACACTTCAGTGCAAGTCATGGACAGCAACACGTTATACCCACCAAACATTGAGCACTTCACGGACCACGTCATTAGCGACGTCATCCAGCGCGCAAGACAACCTCTCTCCAGGTCCACTGACCAATGGAGTGTCCACTAGCGTTGGTTTGATGCATGCATCTTATCATTTGATGCATGCATCCAATTGCGTGCCATAAAAGAGGTAGAGCGCAAGAATGAAAATTGAAGTTCCCGTTCAAAGGAAAGTTGAAGTTTCCTGTATCTCAGTGATTTATCAGCAGTTTGTGGATCTATCAAGTCACCCTATCTACAACAGCAGCGATCCTGGGGTTGGAAACAGTCTGCGATATTATATCAAGAAGCGGATTAAGTACCGGTGGCAATTTATTCACAAGTCTGCAATGAGCATCGTCTATTTGTTGGACCTACCAGCACATTCGTTGACACCGACAAAATTCGTGCGATTGTGGAACTCATCGAGCTTGCTGGTCTTCTTGGATATGACGAGCAAAAGCAGAACGAGCTCAATGATCAGCTGACCGCTTTCCTCACGGAAAAGCTTACTTGGAGTGACGAACATAGAACTATCTATTACCGATCATCGCCACTGCAGTGGTGGACGTGGGATGAAATGGGCAAGTATCCGTTATTGGCACCGATAGCTCAGAGGATTTTCACGATTCCCACCTCCTCGGCTGCTTCAGAACGCTCATAGAGCATATTCAAGTTCTTCCACTCGGCACGCAGAAACCGCTTGGCCAATGCCACTGTGATCAAGTTGGCGTTTATCTACTCAAACCAAGGCCCGAAGGTTGCGACAGAACCAACTATTCGATGCTGTGGTCGACCTAGTCTCCGTACATGACAACGCAGCCGATTCGACAAGTGAATTGCCACCCGCCGTACCAGATATTACCGTGGACGCTGAATTGATGGATCAAGTTCGCCAACTTGAAGAAATGATGGACGATGAGGAGCAGCACCACGTCGGGGACTGGGACTTTGATGGTGCTCACTGGGGTGATGAAGAACACGTTTTTGAAGACATCAACGAGCAGCAAACTGAATACACTTTCTAATGGACTACATCGAATGCGAGCCACGAGCGCGGACTACCCCAAGTAACTGCATGGAAATCATCTCGTAGCTCATCATCTAGCTTTTCAGTAGCAACAGGAATTTTTGACTTAACTTATTAACAATTTTGCATTACAGATCATTGGTTGAATAAGATGCATGCATCTTATTATTGGGTGCAAATAGGATGCATCCGCCACTGGTTGGATGCGTGCATCAACCATCGCTAGTGTCCACTCCGTGCATACTCCGGTCGATGATCTAGATCCCAAGACCCAGTCTACCAGCGCCACGATGACCATCTCATTCGACAAACGACATCTCCTCGCAACCAGTGTCAGGTCGACCGCACCGTTCATAGAGCCAACGACGAAACACCTGCTCAACTCCACCGCCTCGACACTCTTTACTACTGAACCAAGCCTGAACGAGGACATTCTCCATCGAATTGAACAAGCTGCTATTGCGCGTGCAGGAGTTTGCAAGCGCGAGCGCAACAGAGTCCACCAAGCGCGATACAAGAGGAAGCAGAAAATTCGGGTGGTGAACCGCGAAAGTAATGTCCACCACCAGCTACAAGAAGAGATCCGAAACCTCACCACGCAGCATCGGATCCTGTCGGTAGTCTCTACAAATGAGAACACGAGCATGTGGGGCGTGGCTGTGGAGTATTTCCGTCTCTTTCGCAACGGATACAACGACCTCGACCCTGCTTGCAGCACCTTCGGAACGCTGGGGTCGCGTGAACCTCAGGTGCAACGCGACTTCCTGCTAGCAACCATGGCAGAAGACGTTTGCGGCGAGGCGGACTATGGCATCGAGGCGATGCTGAGGACGTGGGCATACGCGTCACTGTGTTATCATGATTTGGATATGAAGCTGACACGTTTGGAGAGCGATGCGGCTGACAATTTGCTCGTCGCCACCATGCAGTGCACTATGACTATCACCGAAAACACGCTGGGTCACGCCTTCTCGCACCTAGCCAACGGCCAAGAGTCCGAGTTGTTGAATAAGTGTCTTAGAAGGCAACTCGTGATTCACGGCTTCACTCGCTTCTGCTGGGACGACGAGAAGCGCCGCATGGTTAGCGTGCACTATCAGGCGGACATGATGACGCCGTTGATGAACTTGCTCGGGAACCTCGAAGACGTCTCCTGCGTGTTTAGCGAAGCTCGCATCACGCCGGAGTGCAAATTCCCGAGTTGCAAGCGTGATCCTCTTACGGCTCTGCTGGGGTCTGTTTCAACCGTGCTCGACTTTGCCACACAATTGAATTCGGGGAACTTGTAACCTGTCACTCGGTTTCCATTTTTAAAAGACATTTTCAAGGAACATTAGTAGATGACACCTCGACTGGAGAGCTTTGAAACCAACGAATACATGTTACATGACGTTTAAAGCTGGACAGGATAGTTGGAAGTCATTTGACTTTGGGTCTGGTATTACTACGGAATAGGCATAAGAGCAGCCTCGGTGATCTTGGACCAAGATCACTAAGATTCTTGATGCAGCTCTCTTTTGACCTTGCTGCGCAAATTGAGTGGGGTCATCGTTGTCGCGACCTAGATGAACGAGAAGTAGAGTGCTTCGGACGGATGGCTCAAGCGCAAGGCCTTGGCGAACACTACCAACGCGTTGGGCATTCGCAGCTGGCAGTACTGCATAGCGAACCCGAAGCATGGGTTGGCGGTCAGTGCCTTGGCCAGCAGACACAACAGCGAATATAGCAGCATCTTGCGCAGGTACTCGAGTCGCAGCCTGCCCGGTTGGCAATGGCGCTGGACCAGCAGCGTCTTGGTCGTCTCGGGCGTGGGCGATGAGTTGTCTGAAGTTGACACCAATGCGGTGGTGGCGGCCTTGCTGCGGTTCACGCTGAGCACAGTGGTCTGCATGGCTTCACTTCGGGTCGGTCGAAATTGCTCCCACGTGTGTGTGCTTGGTCTCAATTGTCGTTGTGGGCGCCGGCCAGACCACCAGGGTCTGACCCAGACCTTGCGCACGCCAATAGCCTCATCCTATTTCGGCGCCGGCACACGCGCGTCGCTCGTGCATTGTAGAAGCAAGTCAAATCCGGCTGCTTCAAGTTGTCAAACGCCGATTCGAATCGCTCGTTGACGAAACACGAATGGTCGCGGGCCGTCACACCTTGGCTACCTCCTGCCAGCAATGCAAGCAGATCGCAATGAGCGCCTTGCCTGAAGAGGTCCTTGGTGTCGTTGCAGAAGATGTCATTGCTGCCAACAAACCAGCAATTTGTCAGTGCTTGCATCCAGTGCTCGGAAAAAATAGTTATAATAAAATGATTTTCGTATTGTATTGACGGAATAACGGATTATTGGGAAATCAAAGCCCCCGTAAAACATGCTATTGTCCCCGTAATACCTAAGTATATTGACTTTTTAACACACGTAAAAACTCGAAAGCTCAACTGGTGGTCCGTGGAGGTCCGCAGCAAGTGACTGGTCTCGTGCTGAAGCACCTAAAAGCCTGTCTAAATACTCACTCACTCCTCATTTTGAAACGTGCCATGTCAAGCTCTCGCGCCATCTCCACCTACTTCTTCACGGACTCCGGTGACGGCCACTTCACCTGCAAGCAGTGCGGCAAGGTTCGCAAGCAAGCTGCTGGAACCGGCTACACAAACCTCATCAGCCGCGACCAAGCACCCTGGCTACGCCGACATGTACGAAGAGAGCCAACGCAACGACGGTCAAACGCTGGAGGCTCACGGTTTTGTAGACCAGCCCACTACGGAGATCTTCAAGTGGATGGAGTGGATCATCGCTCGGAATCATGCGCTGTGTGAAGTCGACAACCCCTTGACACGCGCGCTGGCGGCAATCAAGTTCGTGACATCGAAGGCGCTGCTGCGCTACATGCGCCATGTCGCTGGCAAGGTGGGGGCACGCATCTCAGTGGACATGGGTGACGCCTTTGGTCTTATGCTGGATGGATGGTCCTGGGGTACGCTCCACTTTGTTGGCATCTACGGAAATTTTGCTCGAGGCGGAAAGCGTCACCAGGTCCTCCTCTCCCTCTCTCCGGCAGAGTATGGCCAGTCCGCGGACGTGCACATCGAGATGTTTGACGCAATTTTGGAGCTTTACGACAAAGCCAGCGACATGCCCAAGTTATCGATGCAGATAGCTGTGCCACCAACCAGGATGTTGCAACGCAGCTGACGGTTCCTCTGATTGGGTGTGCTAGCCACCGCTTTAACCTCGCGGTTTGCAAATATCTGTCGGACTCCCAAGAGCTTATCGATCAAGTTCGAGCCCTGTGCGTCCAGCTTCGGTTTCCTAACAACGCTGCTGAGCTTGCGCGTCACACGAGCTTGAAGCCACTGAAGGCTAACGTGACCCGGTGGTCATCAACGTACAATATGCTAGCTCGCTACATCAAGATCCGAGACGCAATCAAGATGGTTGCTGCTGTTGAGGGCTTGCTACCACGCCCTAGCACTCATCGACAAATTGTACAACTTGTCACAAAGCTCGCCGACCTGGACAGTGCTTGCGTGAAGCTTCAATCGGAGGAACGGAGTCTCGCTGACGTTCGCCTTCTCTTCGACGCTGTCATTGCCAAGCACCCAACGACCGCTGAGCATTTCAATCCATCAGCCAGGATCGTTCACTCGCCCGTTTTTGAGAGCGCAGTCGTCAAAATTCTCTTGGAATGAACGATGAACGCAGCTGAGGAAGAGGCAGTTGCTCCGTTCACTATCCCGGTATCTACACAGATCACCACTCAAGAGGATGTGGATTTTGCGACGGCTACTCTTCGCCGAGTCAAGCGTCCACGCAACGCTTCCAGCACGGAGGACGTCTACCTTCTTCGTATGATCCCTCCAACAAGCAACCGCTGCGAGTGCCTGTTCTCACAGTGTAGGCTCATCTTGACGCCTCTCCGGTCAAACTTGCTCCCGGCCAACTTCGAGTTGATTGTCTTCCTTCGTGCCAACCGCGAGCTGTGGGACTTCACTTCGCTTCTGGGCATTGAAGAGGCTGACGAGCAGTGATGACTTCATGGCCTAGCGGCTAGTGTTGGCTTTGTCTAGCTAGCCATGTAGGGCACTGATACTTCTTACGTGATACCTTTTATATCGAACGGGCGGCACCGCACGACACGCTGCAACATCTGCGATTTTAGCCGCTCGAGAAAACAACATGAATCCACTTGAATCTCGAATGTGACCAATGTGATCATGTGTCTGGGCTGATTCCGCTGTCAGTCCGAGCCGGGTAAGTTATTGAATGGGTTGCCGATACTGGGCTAAACCTCGTACTCCCAATCAATCGTCGACGGAGATACAGCCATCCTCAAACTCTGCCTTGCTTCAATCACCGAGATCAGTAAGTTTTGCATACAGTACTCACCATGATCCGACATGGATCAGTGTCGTCAACCACTTCAACTTAGACGAAAGTGGGGGTGGCGGATCCCCCGCTTTTGTCTTCTTATTGTCATTTTTGCTGAAACCCACGAATTGACGACAACAAGTTGCATCGCCTTGCAACCACAGCTCAACCGGCCCAGCTTTTCACTGCACCATGGCGCCATGTGCGCTGCAAAGTGGTTGCGAATGCGCGCCACGCCATTGCTGTCCGCTTGTGCTGAATGGGCAGAAACGCTTGGCTGAGACTTCAGCACCATGAAGGCCGTCGCGGACAATTTACTTTCCCATGATGACAACGTCGGACCGTGAACCACTCACTCCTGTGGGATCATGGTATCCATACCCGTCGCCAACGTTAAACGACCTCAACGGGGTTTTAGCGTTGTTGTCTCCTTACTTCACCATCGGCAATGGTCCATTACATTGCACGCATCCCTCCGTCGTCGCTCTGTGCGGCAACTTCCACGATGACCACCATCGTCGGTCCATTTCTCGGTGGTGGTGCGGACAGCACGTCGGCAAAGGACTTGGACGCTATTTTAATAAATTTAAATACATGTATCGGCGGATATAGTATCGCTCGATGAAATTCTCAACATTTTCGTCGTTTCACTAGCATGCGTGAAAGACATCGCCATTTGCCCGGAAAACGCCCTTCGGCAGCATTGTGTTCGCTCGAATGGTCAAAGGGGAGGCGACAGGGTGGCGCTGGCCTCTACCGGTATGCGCTTTGGCAACAACACCTCCTTCGTCGCCGCCGTTGTTCTAATCGTTTGGTCGTAAGTTCACAATGTGCATACTGACGATCAGGCATCATGAATGACAACATTTGCAGTACGCAGCCAATCAGAGATCTCGACTAGTGCAACACTTGCTGCGGATTGGTTGGCGTACTTTGTCTGTTCAAAACGAGCCAGCAATTTGGCGTGCGCGGCCAGGTGTTTCTGGTTCAGTGCAGCAGCGCTCCATCGTATAAGACGCACGAGGCTGCCGCCAGAGGCAGAGAGCGAGAGCGCGCGACAGCAGCAAGGGCCAGGGCGTGTCGATCCTTCAGCAGCGTTTAGATCGACACTTTCACGGCGCCACACACGTGGGCGTTTCCGTCTCCTGGTTTTCCGTCGAAAAGCGCAGGTAAAACATCAAGTTGCTTTTGTGCAGCAAAAGGTTAACCTCTCCCTGTCGCTCCTTCCAGGCTTTTCCGCACTGGGGTCGTCCCACTTCCGCATTCACCAGAGACCGATTCCGCACTCATGGGAAGAGCGCGCACTTTGAGCCGACGGCGCGCACACAGCGGCGCCTCGGGAGCGTCAGGCGCTTCGGGCGCCTCAGGCGACTCCCGAGGCGACGACTCGTGGCAGCCGCCGTCGCTCACGGCCAGTGAGCGCGCCTATATGATCCGCAAGGCCAAGGAGGCGTCCGTGGCGCTTGTGGACCACGCACATACACTCGATGGGCCCGTGCAATGGCACTATACCGGTAAGTTCCGCGGCATCCAGATGTACCGAGGCGAGGGAAGCTACGACCGCGTAGGCACCACCGGTACAGAGTTCCTGTGTGGTGTGACTACTATGATGGGTACCATCGAGGAGGTGGCCAGTTACTTTGACCAGCAGAGCACGGAGCGCATGCTGGCCAAAAAGGCAGACGATGTATTGGACTGTGGCGTGCTCTACTCTCTGGTACAAGGCGACCCAAACAACCCGTACTACCGGGTTTCGGCCAAGTATCAGCTATATGAGGGCCCCTCAGCTTTCTCCAGAGAACGGGATTATTGTTTCCTTGAATGCCAGAGTACGTTCCGACACGCTTCGGGACGCAGAGGTTGGGTGCTTAGTATGCACTCGATCAAGCTGCCCAGTTGTCCCGAAGTAGACGGCGTCGTGAGAGGAAGCATGTACCAGTCCGGATACGTGTTTGTCGAGGCGGAGAAGGAAGGATACATGGATGTCATGCATTCCTTACAGATCAACTTCAAGAGCACCAACCGACTGCCCCATTTCCTCTTAAACTCGGCTTTAAAGCGACGGATTTTGTCCGTCGTTACGATCAGTCGAGAGATTCAGACGTCCAGAATGGGAAGACAGACGTTGCTGAAGAAGAAGGATCTGATGCCCAAGCGAGCGAGAGCATTGTGTGTCAATTGCTCACGCAAGTTCTCGTTGTTTGTACGTAAAACGCGATGCCGTGTATGTGGTGAAGTGGTATGCCAGCCATGTGCGCCACAGGTGATGATCTCTACAAAGCGAGGACCAGTCAAGACGCGAGTGTGCACCAAGTGCTACCACTTGTCTCCTAGTGATGAATATGAACCGGTTGGAGCGCTACCCAATTCCCAGAACGGTGGCGATCCACGGCGTATGCAGAATGAGACGCGATACTCGGACATTTTGCAAGACCACAACGACCATCCTGACATGTATCATGAAGAAGACGAAGATAGTATGGAGGAGGATGGAGACGAAGACGGACTTGAGGAGCAGTCAGACTACAGTGTGTTTGCCCAGTCCCGTTTCACTGACGCGAGTCGTGATTCTATGGCAGCAAGTCAATTTGGCGCATCAAGGAGCCAATTTGAAAGCCACTTTGAGGGTTCGAGTCAATTTGATACCACAAGTGAGCTTGACGATAGCCAGTACTACGATGGAGGGTCCAGCGAGAACAGCTTTGTAAGTGGTACGAGTGGTACCAGCACTTCGTACTGGCAAGGCGGAAACAGTGCTGTAAGCAGCATGGCGGGTTGGAACCAGGCTAGTAGCGTGAAGCCCGCTGACGGCTACATTTACGATCCTCAAGCCTCCATGATGAGCAGCAACTTCTACGGAGCAAGTAACTACGGCAGTGATTATGGAGCGAGTAATTATTCGGTTGACGAGGAGCCACGTAAGCGAACGGATAGGTACAAGGCAGCACCAATCCCGGAGGACGAGCCTTCCAGTCACCGTGGTTACAACATCAGTCCCAACACGAGCTACAACGACTATAACTCCACTCAGGGCACGAACTACAACTCCACTCAGGGCGCGAACAACAATTCCACTCAGGTTTCGAACTTCAACTCCACGCAAGACTTTAAGGCAACACAAGATTTCAAGGCAACGCAAGACTTGAAATCGACGCAAGGCACAAACTACAGCTCGAGTAACGGTAGCAACAACTCCAATACGAGCCATGCTAGCAAGACATTGTCGATCCAGAGTCTCGCCAAGGCTCGCTCTGCACGTTACGGAATCAAGAGTCAGTTTCCGCCGCCACCGCCGCCACCTCCGCCGCTATCCCCGCCGCCCGAGGAAGAAGACGAGGATGAAGAAGATAGCCCTTTACACCTCGGGGCGCTGAAGACAGACAAGCCCCAGGGCTCGAAGGACCGGAAGCCTAAGGGTATTGCTGCGCGGAAAATGTTTACCCCACCCCCCCCGAAGGAAGGACGCCGTGAAAAATCCTCGAGAGCATCGGCAAACCGTAGCTCCAAGGTGCCTCGGAATACGGCTTTCAACGCCGCCGTGGCTAACAGGGACTCTCGGATTTCTCAGGCTAGCTCAAGTGATTCACGGTTTGGCAGCACTCGGTCTTCTGCGATTCTGGAGCAAGTGCGCCGCAACCGCTGCCGGACGCTCCAGTTCACGCCTGACAATGACCGATCTTCGGCGGTGCTCAAGTCGATGGAAGAGGAGCATTTGAACAGGATGCGCGAAATCGAGCGGATGCAGGAACTCGCCAAGGAGAAGACAGCCCGGCGATCGATGGCATCCAACGGGAGTCGCTCCTCCATGCAAGCTGCTCAATCTTCGCAGAATGGCATTCGTCCTCAGAACGATCGAGTGGGTGCTGCTGTTCGCATGGAGCCGGAACAGCCGGGACGTAACGCTCGTCGCTCTCGCGCGTCGCCCAGTTCTCCAGGCGGGCCCTCACCTGTATCTCCGCGTGGTCCTCCTCCTGGTTCCCCGCCTGGAACCCCTCCTAGCATGCGCGGCCGCCGCCTTCCGAACCCCCACTCTTCGTTTAACAGCCAAGGGAATCGTTCATTTAGAAGTGATCGCTCACGGCGTACGGATGCGAGCAGCAACTTTGGAGATAGCCGCTTCCTGTCCAACCGGTCGAACAGTGCGTTTGCCAAGTCGGGTGCCCGTGTTAGCCTCGCTCCATCGGCGCAGGGTGAAGACCTTATGTTCAACTCCCAGCGGTCTGGATCCCGTGTTAGCAAAGTAAGCAACTCGTCTTCCAATGGCAGGCGATTTGATTCGTCCGATGCTTCGAGCAACGGAAGCAAATTTGGCGGTCGGCGGTTGGATGCTTCACAAGTGTCAAGTATTCCTATGTCTGGTCACCCTGATGACCTCGCGTTTGATGCTTCTCAGCTCTCGGTCGACAAGTCCAATTTTTCCAGCAGTATTGCAATTCTGGAGACTCCTGGTGAGTCACCAGAGCACGTTGCGATGATGGAGAGGTTCAGCCAACAGCGTAGCTCGAACGACTCGCTCCTCAACGAGGACCTACTGAACCAGTCCTCGGCGGGCATGGCTGACCACATCAGCTCGATCAGAGCTCGCGCTGCATACAAACTACCAGATGAAGAAGATCGTCCATCGGATGAACTGCGGAAGAGACAAGAAGAGCACCGCAAGCGTATGGAGGAGTTGTCCAAGCTGACAGCCAACCACGTCGTTCAAGACAATATTCGGGACAGCACATCAACGCTCGGTGGTCTCCACGATAGCTCGATCAGCCTCACGGACTACTCCGGGAACCGCTTTGGTGACAGCACCATTAGCTCTATCAGCTCTGCGAGCTCCGTTGACATCGATGACGAAGAATTTGACTTCGAATCTCGACCTCTTGGACGCACTAAGCGTAGCGGCACTATCCCCTTCGCTTTGGAGGAACTGGAACAAGTGCCGGATGTGGAAAGTGACGACGACGAGCAGAGTGAGGGACCAGACGATTCGGACACTTCGTTCCGTTTGAGCGAAGAACACGCGGAGTATGCGAAGTCATCGTACCGCTCGAGCGAGGAGTCTGCGGGTGTGGAGCACGAGCACGACAGCCAGCCTGCTAACCCGGTGTATCGCCCGAGCGTGGAATCGGTACACGACCTCGAACAGAAGAGTGGTTTTGTCACTCCTCCATTCCGCCCAAGTGAGGAATCTGTGGAGCACGAGCCTGAGCTGAAGAGTGGGCTTGCTACCCCACCCCGTCGGAGTGAGGACGAGCACGAGCTTGCTAATTCGGCGTACCGTCCGAGAGAGGAATCAGTGGAACACGAGTACAAACAGGCGAGTGGATTTACCACACCTCCCCGCCGCCCGAGCGATGCCCACAAGAGTGGCTTTGTTACTCCCCCACGCCGCCACAGCGAGGAATCTGTCGAGCTCCAGGAGGAGCACAAAAGCGGCTTTAACACGCCGCCGCGCCGTTCCAGCGAGGATCACACGAGTGGGTTTGCTACTCCCCCACGCCGTTCGAGTGTGGGGTCCGTGGAGCATGAGCAGGGAGGTGAATTTGCTAGCTCGGAGTACCGCCCAAGTGAGGAGTCTGTGGAGCACAAGCTGGACCATAGCAATGGATTTACCTCTTCTCCCCGGCGCTCCAGCGAGGGTCACAATCCTGGTTTTGTCACCCCACCACGACGCCATAGCGAAGATTCAGTGGAACGCGACAGTGAGCTCGCTAATTCGGCCTACCGCCCGAGTGAAGAATCGGTGGAGCACAAGCACGAGAGCAATATTGCTAACTCGATTTATCGCTCGAGCGAGGAGTCGGTAGATCACGAGTACGAACACAACACTGGTTTTACCACCCCGCCACGCAGTCAGAGTGAGGAAGCTGTGGAACAGAATGAGCTTGCTAATTCTGCGTATCGCCCGAGCGAGGAATCGGTGGAGCACGAGTACAACCCCGGATTTACCACTCCCCCCCGTCGCTCTAGCGAAGAGCACAAGAGTGGGTTCGCTACCCCGCCACGCCGCCAGAGTGAGGCATCTGTGGAGCAAGAGCACGAGAGTGAGCCTGAAGATGCCGCCCACCGTTCGAGTGAGGAGCGTGAGCCTAGCACGCCCGCTTACAGGTCGAGCGAAGAGTTCATGGAGCACAAAAGTGAATGTGAGTCGGTCTCGAGTTCCGAGTCTGAGCCAGAGGACGCTGATGCAGCGTACAGCTCAAACGAAGAGCAGGTTGCACCTGGAAAGAGCGCTTCCAAGTTCCAGCCGTACAGCTCGCAGCTTATTCCAGGCGAGGGAGGTGCCGCAGTGGACGAGTTTTTCGCTGACAGTTCAAGGGTTGTCTCCAATGGCAAGCTTGCCCAAGTGGATGAAGATGGAGAAGACACTCGCTCACCGCGCGACACATCGGACTTCCACCAAAGCATCGGCAAGGACCACACGAAGGCGCCGGTCTCCAACAGTACGTCCAGCACTGATATGTCAGAGCAAGTGACCTCTCCCCGTGAGTCGGTTGTATCAGTGCTCGATGAGGACTTGATGAACCGCCCCACCAACGAACTCTTCGAGTTGGTTCGTGCGAATCGCCCCATGTACGACACGGATGGATCCCGTTCCTCCGACATGATGTACGATCTAGAAGCGAGCCACTTCCGTCGTATGGAGGAGCTGAACCGTATCGCGGTTGACCACTTGGGCAACCGTATCTCGAACCTCGACGAAGAGATTCTCAGCAGCGGGTACCAGCCTGGCCGCACGCTTCACCCGACAGACCGTGGTCTCGAGGAAGAGATGCAGTGGCGCTCGTCGAGCGTCATGCAAGATGTCCAGAGCAAGCATCAGGTCGACATGGAGAGACTGCGTCGACGAATCCGTCAGCTGGAGGAGGAATGCCGCGAGTCAATCGCGTCTATTTTGACTCCTCAGGAAATGGATCTGTCCGAGTTCGACAGTGACGACGACGAGGAACCACCGAACAAGTTTAACGGCGGCAGGAGCTTCAACCCGCAGTCGTCTTTCATGTGCGCGAGCGACCTGAGCACGTCTACGATTTCGGAGCGCATGTCAGCCGACGACGACGAGTCTGAGTCCCAGCCGCTGCCCGCGCGTATCCTGTTCGAGCAGATCGCGCAGTTGACGCAGTTGCAGCTGGAAATGGCCGAAGCCGAAGATGACGACGACGAAGAGGAGTACCGCGAGCGTATTAAGGAGCAGTATCGCGTGCTGCAATCGATCAAGGCCAACAGTGCGCGCCAGGAACGTGAGTCTCTGAGCCGCCAAGAGCGCGAGTCGCTGAACCGTGAGTCGCTGAGTGAAGAGAACTGGATCTAAGGTGCGCGCCGCCGGTCAGTAGTTTATATGCCGAGTAGAATGGCGTTGCACATGCATTATATTATCTGTCTGCGTGCCTAGATAATGTCTCTGGAAGCGATAGAATGAACACGTCGCTGTTGTGCGTCTCACCCAGTCGTTCGTGATGGCTTGGATAGGCTTCCTCCACTCCATGCGGACAAGTAACCTCTGCAAAACAGGTCAGGCGTCCGTCATGTGCCATTACCAACCTCGTCAATGTTTGTTTTGCATTGTACAGGTACGTATATGCAGTACGGGCTCATCAAGATGAAGGCTGGCTGGCATCCAGCGTCTGCAACCTGCAAGCAGAGACTCCGTTAGTCGACACCAAGGACGTGGATGAACTTGGAACAAAGATCTCTCATCAACCGATCGACACTCGTCGTCTTCATTTCCATCTGGCAACTCAGGGACACCACGTCACGTGTTCCATCGGCCTCCTGCTCCGCCAGATCCCTGGTCTCTGCTCGGACTTAAACTCCCACGACAGACGCCTTGTGGCATCGAAGTTTCGCCGTCATTCGTGCTTACAAGCCACCTCGCGCACACGAACTCGTTCACGAAGACTCAACTGCATTTTTCGAGCGTGGGCGAGGAAAGGGCCACGCGTCTGGGCTTTGCTTCGTGTATCGCGGCTGCGCTGTGTCCAGTGTGACAGCCTCTGTTGATCTCCACCTCGTCTGGTTCCCCTACCATTTCGTGTCCGCTCGTGTCCTTCCAGCCCAGGATAACGTCCGTCGGTCTGCTGGCTCAAGCTTTCAGGCTGCAGTTCATTACTTCCGGACGCAACCCCACCGCACTATCGTCGCCAGCACCTCTCCACTTCCTGAGATTTGCTACAGTGTAGCGTTCCTTTTCAGTCACAAGTCACAACCAGAGTTGGCGACGATGGGGGAGATCATCGTCTCGGAGCGAGAGCGGCTTGACCTGATTCAGCACGGTGACAACATCTTCCTCGAGGTGCAAGAGCGGCTCTATGATGCCAAGAAGCAGCGGACGTCTGCGGAATCCAAGGACAAAATTGTGACTACGCTTGACACCTTCACGGTCTACGGTTCGCTGGACGAGGTCACGGAGTTATACCTGAATCACGACAAGAAGATGGTGCTGGACTTCTCCGAGTCGCGAGAGCTCGCAGTGCTCAAGCCTAATACGAGACAACGTCCACTGGATCGGACGAGTCTGCGGTGGTCGTTATTCCACTCACCCAGTCGTCTGCTTGCCAAGGACCAGGACTTTTGCTATCTGGAGATCATGAAGCCGTACGGAACGGCGGACGGACGTCGTGGGTGGGCCAGATGCGCACACTCGATCAAGCATAGCGCGTGTCCGGAGTTTAAGAACTCACAAGGTCTCGAAGTCAACCGAGCCGAGCTGTTCTATTGTGGACTGTTCTTTGAGGAGACGGACGCGCTGGGAGTGCTCAATGCCACCGTGTACTACAACATCAAGGGCGACAACACTCCGTCGGTGCTGATACCGATGGTCCAGAAGGCACGCGGCAAGCGGACTGTCGAGCTGGTGAATCATTACCTCAAGATGTCGAACATGATTCTGAAGTCGAGGAAGATTTCTCTTACGAGAGCTCTGCAACTACAAGGCGAGAAGCGCTGTGCTGCCTGTGCTAGCTACTTGTCGATGTGGAAACCCAAGGACAAATGCGAGATGTGCGGATCGGTAAGTGTTGGCATTGCATGGGTAGGTTCGTGAAGTGTGTGCTAACATTCTTGGTCGTGTTGATGCAGTACCTGTGCGATAAATGCGATGATATCGTGGCACGGAACTACCGTATCGACGGAGTCGCTCGAGGACAATCCGCGTGCTTTTCGTGTGCTCACCGACGCGGCACGAAGATTATGCTGGAGACGGAGACCGGGTGCAACGACCTGAGCTCCAGTGACAACAATGGATCCGCTGTAAAGGTCTTTACAAAGACGCACAGCATTTTGGAAATGGGCCAAGAAGGTGGACTGCGGGATGGCAGCATTTCATCCATCAACAGCGAAGATCACCCGAAGTGGTTTGACGACGAAGGCAAGCCGTCACTTGTGTTAGCTCAGGAGAACCAAGAACCACCACAACAAAATACCCAGCGGCAAGAATCACAGCGACCGAAGCCCCAGCGGCGAGAAAAATCACAGCGACAGAAGCCCCAGCGGCAAGAAACACAGCAACTGAAGCTTCAACAGCGAAAACTGTCCAAGCAAACCTCGACCCCGGCTCGCAACTCGGAATGTACGTATCCTGTAGATCTGGTATCGTACCTCTGTATTTCTCTTGATCGTCTCATATATCGTTGTCCCCTCTGCAGTCCTCCCGCATGAGACGTTCTTCTTGCCAACAGACCATGAAGAACAGCAACGCCGACGTTGTGATACACGAGTGTCAACCCGTCGTCCAGCAAAGGCACTGGATGAAGACTTTATCGCACGGCGCCGAAATCGAACGACGGGTAACTCGAGACTGTCAACCAGAGCGAGACCAACAGGCTGTGCGCCCGGGACGCAGCCCACACAGCCGAAGCCGTCTCCGATCACGTTCGATACGCCAGTAGAGGAGCCGACCGACTTCGCTCCGGTGGGTAGCCAAGTGGGCCTCAATCTCGAGGAATTGAATTTCCGGATGCGACGCTATACGACTAACTCTGTTCCGGTTCAACCGATGGATTGGGCAGATCAAGGAGTTCGAACTTCCGCGCGCTGCCACACCGTAGATGGAACACGCAAGCATGAGCGCTACCAGCAACCGAGCCGATTGTCTGCTCGGCCATCTGCACCAGCGTTTTCCCCGGCCATGACGAACTTCTTGAAGCCGTCTTCGATCAGGTACTCGAAGCAGAACCCGTGTGATTTATCGTATTTGGCCAGCTTCAAGTAGACGTCAAGACAAAGCAAGGCATTGCGTTGAAGACAAAGCAGAGGAGAGATGGAGGATACAAGGAAGGAGCCCCATGATAAGCCCGGCAGAGACTGCTGCTGAGAAAGTAAACATGACCATATTGAGCTAACATGATTGATGATGGCATTGCATGGAGTCTGGACCAGAAAGGTGGGTGCATTGGAGTGAGAAACTTTCAACTGAACCTGGACATGTGCATGTATCCTTTGACCAGATCTGGTCTTGGTAAATGTGGACAAGTGCAGATTGCGCCTAACGGAGGAGCCAAGTTCATTTTTGTGAGACACCTTTGGCAAAGCTTGCGCGATGGCAAGGCAGAGGAGAGGCGTGCAGTGCTCCTGGGATTTATTGGTTCGTGCAGCAAGATTATTCACGTTTTGCGTTAACGACGAAGAGCTTCGGGAGCAGGTCTGACACACCGACGTTGCGGTGTCCCCATCCGCGTCAATTCTCACATGTGCCAAGTTGGCATTTCCAACGTGGAGCATTACTCGCGAGAGGAGCAATATTTCAGCGTCATGTTCACTGGAGGTTTGGTTGGTAGAGAACCGACCAACGCAACGGTGTTGAGTCCGTGGTTCGTTCGCGAAAAGGTCGGAAGACACGTCCGTCGACATGCGCCGTCATCGTTTTCGTCCGCTCAGAGAGACTTGCTGAAAGTGTAGGCACCGAACAACAACATGGCCGCGCAAGCCGGAGAACGAGCTCTGCATGGATTTGCAGTCTTTCTTGCACATCTGAGGTCGAATCCCACAACCCACACCGAAGCGACTTGTTTTAAGGACTTTAAGCCGCTTTTCGCTGATTACAAGGGCAACAACACTCAAAGTGGCCGTCTCCGCCGTACGTTCCATGCTCCATGCTCCATGCTTGAGCATTGCTCACACAACTCGCAGCTCTGCGCGCTAGCCGGATATTCGCAACTTGCGAATCGCAAGGAAGGCGGCAGTTGAGAAAACGCGGTGCGTGCACAAGAGCGCTGTCACGGAAGCTGATCTGTGGCCACCACAAAGCGCAACTCAGTCTTGGAATTCGCTGCCGGTAGTTCATTGTCTTCTTGCAACACCTGCATCGATTGCAGCATGTCCACCAGCTCAGGAAACAACAGCTGTGGCTCTAAGTCGGGGCATTGTGCGTTCTGCGGTGAGGTATGTCTCTCTTACATCCGTTTGTGCCTCTAGAACACCCCTGAGTATCGTTGTGTGCTAACTTATTCGTCAACCTCTTTGCAGAGTCTCAAAAACACGCCCAATCCGATCCCCGTTGCGTATGGTGCACCATCAGAAGAAGGCCGAGGAACCTTTACAAAGCTCAAGCCCTTGCGATGGCGTTTCCTAACCAACAAAGCCCCTCGCACCAAGTACATGTGCATGACTTGCGCGGAAAAACGCCAAAACCCTCAGAGAAACGACCAGCACACCGTGAGTCTCGACTCGTCCTGGGATGGTCACCAACCGGAGCAGAGGAACTCCAAGCAGTCACATGATAGAATGCATCAGCAGCGAAGGAGTCAACGTATGCAGCAATATCCTGAGAAGCGAGAGAAGCTTCAGGAACGACGTGAAAACCGGACAAACACCCGTGACCCGGTTTCGAGCAATGGTAGGAGACGAGGATCATCGCAAACACCCGAAGTACAGCGAGATCGCAGAAGCAGTGGCGTACTACAACCGTTTGCCAACCACCGAGTGTCCCGAGAGTCGATGATGCGGAATCGGCCAGCCAGCACAGTGGAAATCAGGACGCGAACTTCTGTCAATGCCAAGCAACGTGCCTCCGTTGAGACTCCGACCCGTCCGAGGAAGTCAAGCGCTGGACAGTCCGAGCCTCGGGGTTCCGAGAAGAAGGGTCAGCGATTGAGTTCGACAGCAGATATCCTCGGCATGTCCCGGTCACTGGAGCTACCACCCAACTACTTCGACATGAGCTCTTCGTGTCCTACATTTTCTGCAACAAGTGCCTCGGAACATGATCCGCTGGATTGGAAGCAACAGGAGATGCAAATGCCCCGAGTGGAGACCCACAGGAAGAACGAAACGGAAGAAGAGCGTCAACGACGACGAAGTGCTTCGTACGCCCACATGCTGCTGCGGATGCGACGTCACTATGATACCGTGCAGGTGAATGGAACCCACGGTCATCCAGCTACAGCTCCGCCGCGACGGATTCGAGCAGAGCGACGTGCAAAGTCCGTAGCGGTTCATAGCGTCAAGGAGGACGAACCGGTCAAGATCGACCCGGCCAACTTCGCTATCGACCTTGACTATCTACGCGCATACAAGGACGCCCTGTAAAGCGACCGAGCGACTGATGATCATATATATCGAAGGCGATACGGCGATAGAGAGCTCCATTTTATGAAGGCGACGATCTCTTTTCGGGTCCGTGTTGAAGCGATGAAGGTGATCACTGAAATTTGACTCATGAACGACATCAAGGGACCGTCCGACCAACAAGCTCCGACAATTGCATCAACGCTTGACCAGCTCTGCTCTATTGCAGCGTTACGAACGTGCAGTCGTCCAGCAGAAGCAAGAAACACGAGCAATGGAAACCTTGCGGATAGTAACGCTCGTCACCAGGACATTCTCTCGGAGCAGGTGGCGGTACCAAAAACTAGTCAACCATTTTCGATTCTGATACCACAACAACATGCTCTTGACAACAGTGGAAGGCTCTCAAATGTGTAGACTTCATTGACAACTTCCAGTACGCTACGCACAAGTTTCAATAAACTTGTCTGTTCCTACGTCGATTCATCATTGAGGTATTGTCTCAGTCAGCTAATGCAGTCGAACATTCCTGTCGCCCGCCAGCCAAAACATCGACATCTTGGGCTCTCAATGCTGAAGTTGACCAGCCAACGAGTGGATCTCTACTCTGCTGATTCCATGTCACTCGCTTCACCTGGTCGAATGTCGCGGCGGTGTGCATGTGCCAGCTGCTTTGACCGCAGCAACGCGAGTCCCCTCTCAAGCCGTCTGACAGGCCGCCTGGTTTCTAGAGCTTTTTCCCGCTCCTCTGCATCCATCGTCTCTCCCCATTGTGCATTTTGAAACCAGAGCGACGTGAACCATTCCTCCCTCGTAGCTGATACTATGGTCAATTGCAAAGGAGTCTCAACTACGCCAAAAAGCCCCGTGAACCAGGAAATCTGTCGATACTGTCGAACGGTGCGTCCATTACCACTTTGACATCCTCAATCAGTAGCTCTAACCAATGTACATTGATGGTATACAGCGTGTCTGTGAGGAATGCTTCGTAGCTGCTACCAGTAGAAACTCGTCGAAATCGGTGACATCCGTCCGCCATCAACATGTGTGTCTTGCATGCACTCGGTTGCATCCAGAAGCCAAGGAACTTCGGTCTCCACCACGTGAACGTCGACAAAGTCGTCTTCAAAGGTTGAATTCAGCTCCAGTTTCAGGAGGACCTCGTATCGACTCTCTGTCTAACATGGCAAGAGAACGCAGAAAACCAAGTGCAGGGTTCTTAACTGCAGAGAACCAACAGCAGACAGGAGCTAAACCGAAGCGTGCAGACGTAGAGCTGTCGACGATGGATCTACGCCGTCGTAGACACACGTCGGCAATCGCTCCGACGTCCCGGTCCGTTGACCTCTCGTGTCCATCAAAACCATCGAGAGCTCGACATTTGCTTCGAGCCAATGCAACGGAACTACAAGCTGCAAGAAGACAGCAGACTGCTGCGGAGTTGCATACTTCGAGACGACGTGAGATGCCGTCGTACTCGTGTGATTTTACTAGGACGACTGCACGGATGGCCATCCGTGATGCCACAGCGACCGAACCTAAGGACATGAAGCTTACGATGGTGGATTTACTAGACGTTCCCAAGTCGCAGTCCTACGATCTCACTGGTACAAAGCCAATCTTGGACGTATCGGACGAACCAACTGAACTGGAGTTGTCTACAGTTGATCTGAGGTTGCCAACGTACAAGGTGAATGTACCTACGCTGACGAAACGAGGACGACGTGTGTCGGCAGCTGATCCGGTTAATAGCGCTCTCACGCCAATTTCCATTGAACATCTCGTTGCTATCGATGCGAAGCTTTCGTCAGTTGAACTCGAGTTGAAGCGTTATGATCTCTCCCCAAAGGAGACCATGGAGCAGCCGAAACAACTAAGTGGACCTAGTGGTATCTCGAGCAGCAGCTCTGCCAAGCACGGTGAGCCGGTCGATTTTCATCTCTCGACGGTGGATCTACGATCACGACAACGTCGACACACTACGGCAGATGCAGTGAACCAGAAGTCGAAGTTCTCACGGATTGGGAAACAGAAGTCTGTGGTTGAGGAGGTGGAGATTCAGGAACGTGGTGGGTTTGCTCCCTTTCAACGGAAAAAGAAAGCCGAGCCCGTTAATTTTCACCTGTCGACGTTCGACCTGAAGCCGCCAAGACACACGAATGATTCAAAGTCCGAGTCGAACCAGGTTGAAGCTGTTCGTCACAAATCTCGCAGCAAGAAGGAGGAAAAGATGAAAACAGTTAAAGAAGTCCCTGCTACGCCGGAACAAATGACCCCAAAGTATTCCAAGGACGAGCCGTGCGACTTGGCGTATCTGGAGAATTTCCGATCGTACACGTCGTAAAGCAAGAACGATGTATGGATATATGAAGGACAGGCTTGGAAAGCTCGGCATCTCGCTGGGTGTGTTCGACCATCAGAGCCGTTGCCTGGAGTTCATCTATATGTGTAGACGATGTGGTGTTTGTGAGTTGAGTTGAAGTGATTTGAATGGAGTTTGGTACATGTGCTACTACGTTTGGTGGAGAAGAACTGTTGGGTGCTTTAATTAAGGTCCACACCGTTCATTCGGGAGGAAATCTAGGGGCAACGGATGATCAAGATGCAATCCTCACAGTGTCTGCAGCTTACAACGCTATCCAGGATGTACACCTGAAGTCAGGAACGACTTAGTAATTGGAGTCTGAGTCCGATATGATGTCGACGAAGGCAACCGATTCGACGAGGACCTGTTCACTGCTGCGCTGACAACGGAGAGCGTGTGCGTGCAGTGGAAACTGCTTGTCAAGATGTGGTAGAGTTGCTAACTTGAAGGATGCAGGTGCAGTGCTCTCTGTGATCGACAACGGCAAAATGGTTTCAAACGAGAACTCTATGGTTACACACTTCAGCTGGATAATACAGCAAAGAACTTGCTTGTCGAAGCATTGACAGGTTAACCTCTCAATCCATTTCCACGTACACGGAACTTGTCCCCAGGGACTCGTTGGCACTCATCGAACCCGGCATCAAACGCTATCTTGTGTGACACAAGTTGTGCTGTGCCTGAGGTGATCGCTCAATCGCTTTCGAGGGCTGCAAATTGCCATACGACAACAAAAATCTCCGACGCGCTTGACGCGGGAAGCAATGGTTTCTCTGCTACCAAGACCAGCAACTCGTCCGCATTATGCGAGCAAACCAAAGCTCCCAGGACGGAAGTTTATCGATTATGACCCGATCTCTTTATCCCCACCGAATTTGAGTAGAGCGCATCCATGGAGAGCAGCTCGACCGTCGCGCGTTAAAACCGTCTCCGCTATGCCAGCCCTTGAGCTTCGCTTCAACGACGACCTACTGTCAATGGCGATGAACAAGGCGATCCACTCGAAAGTATTCAACCGTGTACATGTAGAGGCCTTGATGCTGTTGACAACCTCGCGGACCACTCCGAAGCGAGCACGCAGTGCAAAGTACATAGACTCGCGAGTCTTTCGTGGCGCTGCACTGCTACGCTCCTCTTCATTCAACTTACCGGTCATTGTCACTTCGGTACCCAACGGGGCAGTAAGGTCTCACTTTTCAACATGATGCCGTCCACTCCCAGTGCATCGAAGCCCATCCAGTTCACACCCGTGCAGCTTTACGACAACGAGCGTGAGGACCTCATTAAACTCGCACACGAGCAGTACAAGACGCTGTTCAAAAACGTCCGCTTCGCACAGGTCAACGGGTTCGCCACACATGTCAATGCGTTCGCCCGTACGACGCGTGCCACCGTTTGCGCCGAAACCAAAATCCACGCCACCATATCGGAACTCGTCGACGTGTTTCTAGGAGACCGTACCAATGCAGCGATTGGGTTCACTCAGTCGCAACAGATCTACAGGTTCTTGGCACCGTCAGCCGAACATCCGTACCGAAGTTGTGGCATGCATTGGTCGTTGTGGCACTCGCCGTCGAAGCTCATCCGACAACGAGACATTGTCTACTTGGAATATATGGATACGTTCGTGGATGAATGGGGCCGTCGCGGGTGGGCGCGAATGACGCAGTCACTGGAACATCGGAGCTGTCCGCCACTTATGGGCGTGCACAATATCGTTCGAGCATTTTTGCATTGCTGCGGCACAGTTTACACGGAGACGGATGATCCGAATGTGCTTGAAGCGATCACGTACTACGACGCTGATACACAGGGAGTGCCGCCTTGGATGACCAAGATCGTGGCCAACCGTAAGGCCAAGAACCCACACAACCTCGAGCACCTCATCCGTCTTGAACATGGCATGAAAGAAGGCATGGATCCGGATTCGAGTTTCCAGGAGAAACACTTGAATTCTAAACTGTGTGTAGGTTGCAACGCGGTGTTGCCCAAGTGGGGACGACTCCGTAAATGCCGAGACTGCAGTGAGGTAAGTGAACTATTGGATGTTAGATTATTCTGAGGTGACAACTTGACATTGTGTGCTGTTGTGATGACAGTTTATCTGCAAAAGCTGCAGCGATGTGGTGTACTGTGCGATTCAAGGGCGAAAGGAGCTCAACCGGATGTGTGTTCATTGCGTTGACGACTTCTTAGCACGAACTAACCGGCAGCTGGAGCTCACTTTGCCATCGAGTGTATCATTCCACACGGACGACGTTAGTACGCCCGGCAGCTTCAGTGGGAGATTCATGGCGTGGAGGTCAGCACGACCGCCATACAACCCGTAAGTGGTGTCTTGTCTAGCACGTTGCGTTAGTTGTGTTGATGCTTATGGTTCTTACAGCTGCCGACTTGTCTTTCAGGTTCGAACAGGGGGGAGAGAAGCTTAACTAGCAGCTACTCGAGCACGGCGGGGTCCGAAAGCTCGCAACCTCAGCCTATTGAAGACACTATCAAAAAGGAGTTGGCCAGGAAGCCAATGCAGAAGACAAGAAGCCATCATGCCAAGTCGGAGGGGGCCTCAACAGCCGCCAATTTGGACTTGTCGTATCTGAATAACGTATAGCGTCCTGGAGCGATAATCGACAAGTAGATCAGCTCGAGGACAAATGTAATGTATGCTGTGGTGACGTCCAGCAGTGCTGCCCTTTGATAAGGTCGTGTGCGTGACCAGCAGGTTGTATCTCTCTACAGGCGACTGATACTTCGACGTAGGATTGGAGGTGCTGCTGACAATGGAGACCGTGGCGACTGCAGCGAACGAAGTCGTGCTCAACATCATTTGGTGGGACCACGCAGAAGCCGGGCGACGAAGAGGATGCGAGCTCTCTTGAAGTCATAAGCAAGCACTGGCGACGTCAAGTAGCTCGCCTGTACAGCATCCTCTTTGACTCAAGGTCTTTTGACTTGAGAGTCAAGTCCTGGTGAGATCACGTGACCAACTTTACGAACTTAATGAAATGTAAAGCGCAGTTGTGAAGGAATTTGTAGTCACTGACGCAGGAGAGAGAAACTGTGAAGCGAGAGAGCTGCATGCTGTATCCGTCCGACTTCTACGATCGAGTAGAGGCTGCGGTTTGACGTATCGGTTCAAGCTCCCGTTTGCTGCTTCTCAAGCGTCTGACCGTTTGCTTGGCCCCGTTCAGTCATCTGCGACACATAGGATAATACTTGACGCTGGTGGCCATCAGCTTCACCTCAGGCTGTGCGTTGACTGGAATATGTCGCCAAGTTATGACTGTGAATCAATTGTGGGTTTTGATGCGGATCCAAGCACTATTGTTCGCGTTGGCAAAAGCGCAGCGAGAGAGCGAATGCTCCTGTGTCTGACGTGCATCCGTCGACGACAGCTACGTTCGAGGTATCCGATGGACGGGGCTCTGCACCCCGTTGCATTTCAATGCAGGTGTGTAATGCCACAAAGTGGGAGTGTCTCCTCGTACCGAATGTTCGGTACACTTTCGGTAACTTGCTTACCGAACCAATAACGAATGTCAAATGTTAAATTTCAAATTCAAATCCAGAGAGCTAAGATGAAATTGTTGTAAGCCAGCCATTTCTCAATCTGCCCAGTTTCGCACAACCAGTCAAGCGCCTAATGGCCGAAGCTCTGAGCAAGAAGACGGCGCCACGTTGCGGCACGGTAGGCGCACCAGTCCGGTATACGACAGCGACGAATCTATTAATGCTCGCGTTTCGACTCTGACCTAGAGCTAGAGTCTCCAGAGGACAGATAAGGCTTATCAGCCAAATGCACGATGCTATCAACCTGTTTAACGTCAGTCACCGCCAGGACAGGTTGAAAGGCATCGAGGGCGTATTAATCAGCGGCCCACGCGCTTCAGGTGGTCGCGAGGGAGTTCATGATGCGTACATGTATATTTTATCTAACGAGCACGAACACTTCGTTCATTCAACGTTTTGCATTTGACACTTGTAGGTGGTACAACAGGCTCAAAGCTTTCATTTCCTTTAGGAATGACGCATATTGTTGTCACCTACCGGAGCCAGGCTCTGTAGCGACTTTTGACTACGACAAAGACTTCGAACCACCCCACCTTACTTACTAATACGTACCAAATCTGTACCAACCACTACCAAATCTTTACCAAATTCACCGGCCTACCAACGGGTGCCGAACGGTACCAAATCATGACCAAACGCTACCGAATCAACCAAATTTGTACCGAACGTTTAACCGAACGGTACCGAAACTACCTAAATCTTAAAAGTTCCCAAATTCTACCGAGAGGTCCCATAGTGTTACCAAAAGTTCATTTCGGTAAATGGAACATACCACTCCTATCCTTTTCAAATACCAAAAGTACAGGAGGACTTGCCAAGAAGTACATGTAACAAAGTCGTTTTGTCGACGGTCTCTGTGGCTTAGAGTTTGTGCAGCGCCCTAGATGAATATTTGGATTTCCGAATATGACATTTGAAAACATATGTCATTTCGTTCGGTACGGATTCGGTATTTTGTACCGAATTCCTACCAAAACTGGCTTTTCCCACGCCCATGCAGACTCACTCCACAAAGTGTTGGACCTCGAAGACTCGGACAAAGGCTTGGTCCACCACGTCAACCTGGACAAGTGTTTTGAAAACAAGCTTTGGTTTCATCGACCCCCATCGGAACAATATGCCTCACAAGGTCTTCGAGACCTTGTGAGGCATATTGTTTGAAGCTTGTCGACGCGCTGGCCGCCACGAATGCGTCGAACTTCGAAGCTCGCCGTCTCTCGACACCGCTCGCACGGGCAGCTTTTTGGCTCCAGATGGACGTCTCTCTTCTCCTCCCAATCCATCAACCCTCAGTCTCGTTCCGGAATCGCGACTGCAGAGACTTTGGTTGACGCATTGACAGGATGGTGCAGCAATACACGTACTCACGGTCACCCGATCACCCGTACGCGCTCGAATTGCTGCCGTTGCCCAAGGAAGAGCTGGACAACCTTCGAGGAGATGCCAAGGCGGCGTACCAGTCGTTGTTTCCAGCCGTGCAGGCCGCCGTGCGGTTCGGTAGTGACGGTGAAGTATTCAACGTAGCTCACCGTGTCGGCAGCAATTCCAAGTCAATGGCCATGTGGGCAACTTCAGTGCTGTTCGGCACGTTAGAGGAGGTGGCTGCCTTGTATCTGGACCAGAACGGACGTGTGCCCATGGTGCTGGATTCGGCGCGCTCTCGACGGCTGTACAAGCTTGAGAAACCTTCAAGCGACAGACCGTTGCGCGGTGCCGCCATGCGCTGGTCACTCTGGAAGCCGCCGTCCAAGCTCTCGGACGGCAGGGACGTGTGTTTCCTCGAGTATATGGACTCGTTCTTGGATCGTGAAACGGGACGTCGCGTGTGGGCACGTGGAATGCGGTCGATCAACCATTTGTGCTGCCTGGCGTCGCAGCATCCAGACGGACCGGTCCGGACGTACATGCGTGTGTCCGGTATGATCTTCCGTGAGACCGACCGTCCGAACGTGTTGGAGCACGTGACGTTCATCCATATTGATGGCAGAGGTGTCCCGAATTGGGTCGTCAGCAGGCCGTCGCTGCTAACAAGAAGGCAGCGGACAATCTCACCAGGTGCTCAAGATCATGCGGCAATTGAAACCTCGACAAGCTCCCGGCTCGTCAACATCTATCGGATCGAACTCGAGTGACGGCGACGGAAGCCGTGACTGCAAGGCTTGCGGAGACCGCGTCTCCAAGTGGACGATCGCTAAACGATGCCGCTTCTGCGATGCCATTCTGTGTAAGAAGTGCGTTGAGATCAGCTACCATCGCGCTGACGCAAGTGGGAAGAACCACCGCATGTCTTTGTCGTGCGCTATCTACACGGGCTCCGTTAACTCTACAAGCCGCAGCTTGAGTGGTCTGGATTACAGCCGCCCTAACAGGTTTCAGACCCCTGCACGAAATGCTACCGTCGTTGGCGAACGGAATATGTCGGAGGCGACGCTCAATAATACGTAGTAGCGTTCACTATGTAGCTAGCTGTTTGTTCACTTTCCTAACCTTTCCTTTGTGTGAACAGCTTTATCAAAGCAGACCAGTCTACCAACCTACGCGATGCAGTCCAGTGTGTGCTCGAAGGTGAACGTCCGTCGATTTCCATGACGGATTCCGTTGGTAGTGGCTCTCGCGAAGACCCCGCGGCAGTTCGTGAACGTTTTGACAACACGCAACTGTACAGCCCCACCAGTAGTAGTATGACCAGCAACTCCGCTAACTTGCAGTCGACCAACCAAGAGTGGAGGCAGAGATCGCGCAGTGTCCGAGGCTCGCGTGCACTCACGCTGGACCTGGACATCGAGCCGCAGCGTGCTGAGCCTATCGACCTGTCGTATCTGACCGAGCTGGTTACGCCTCGCGCTGGAGCACCCAGACGCGCTGTCGATATTTAAGCAAGTGCCAAGTACCAAGTACCCAACGTATCAACCTGTTCGACCAGCAAACCGAAAGGAGATCACAATGTGATGAATGTATCGCTACAAGCTCCGATAGAAGGAGCATTGGCCTCCACCCCAACGCCCAGAGCGTAGTAATTGATGAAGAAAATACAAAAGCTACCGCAGGCACAATGATTGCCTAATGAACTCGAACACGTCAACTTGAAATTGTTGTACCCATTTTGGTGTCGAAAATGGGTACGATAAATGAGTACATGTCGCTTTTTGATAATCGGATCATCATGGATACATTTCTCGATTGACAAGCGTAGTTTCGATAACGATGGAGGACACCGAAAGCGAACTACAGCGTCTTGAATCCAATCACTCAGAGCTGTTGCTGCACCAGGAGATGCTCAAGAAGCAATTGACCTTGAAGAATGACCAGCTGAAGCAGTTCCAGTCAGCAGTGAAGGAGGCCCAGACCTTGTTGGACCAGAAGCCCCTGGCCGATTCAGACGTGACGATGACAGAGTGATCAAGGTCAAGACTGCAGAGCTGATGAAGTTGCTACTGCGAACGAAAGGGACGTCGATCACAACTCACGTGCCATTTACAACAAAAATCAAGAAAAAAGCAAGAGAAAAGAAACAAAAACAGAGAAACTCTTCATCAGCATTTCACGCTCACCCCGTGCCAATAAATGTCGTTTGCTTGTTCGCTCGTTGCTATTTCCCCTCTCTGCACGCCGATCGCCCCCTCCACGCGTCCTTGTCGCCACTTGCGCACGTCCTCATTCATCTGGCAATGCCCTTGTTACCTCTTGTCTCGCTTGCACGTAAAAGCCCCTCTCCCTACTCACGGCTGCAGTTCTCGCTTCACTTTTGACTACCTTCACTCGCAACTAATTCCATCTCGTTTTCTCGGCCCGCTGTTTACATCGAGCCGGCCATAGCAGTTCCGTTGGCGATATCCGCCCCCATCGGCGCGTAAGATGCATTAGAAGCCGGAGGGATATGCTGCGCAAAACAAACAGCAACCGTATTAGAAAAACAGTTACGGGGAGTGGCAGCTAGCAGAGAGTGTAATAGACAACAGTAACAGCACTGAATGTACCTGGTACGCACGTTGGGAGGCGTAGCGGCGGTTCATAGCTTCAATGTCGTCAGGCCGCGTGAAATCACGTTGCTGGTCCTGCTGCTGACGCTGGTGGTGGCCGTAATTGCCATGGTGTGCCTGCTGGCCTCCAATGGGCTGCTGTTGCTGCTGCTGCTGCTGTTGCTGCTGGTACCCTCCCTGAGGCTGGTTGCCCTGTTGGGCGTACTGCCCGTAGGCACCGTAGCCGTATGCACCCTGCTGATACTGCGGATAGCCGTAAGCGGCGTTGTAGCCGTAGTAGTTCTGACCAAAAGCAATAGAGTCGAAAACAGTGTCAGAAGTACGAACTGACCCTCTGGTCCAACCCGGTGAGCACATACCTGGTATCCAGCCTGGTACTGGCCGTACTGCTGGTTGTAGAAGTTGTTGTGGTTGGCCGCACGCGCAGCCGCCGATCGGCCCCATGCACACCGCACCTTGACGCCGTTAACAACCGTGCCATTCATCTGCGAGATCGCGACCTCCGCCGCTTCCTTCGACGTGTACTGCACAAATCCGCAACCACGTCCAGGAGGGACCTTCACAGACACAATTTCTCCCAGAGCACCAAACCGAGTACGCAGTTCATCTTCCGTCGTAGAAGGGTCCAGTCCACCGACAAACACAGTCGTATTGGTACCTTCCTCCTCAGCGGCACCGAAGCCACCTTGCTGTCGAGCCTTGTTCCTCTCCGTTGCCACACTGACACGCATGGGACGCGATGAGCAGTACACTCCGTTCATGGTCTGCAGTGCCTGGTCCGCCTCCTCCTTGCTACCGAAGCGCACGAAACCGAAACCCTTGGACATGCGTGTGACAGGGTCCATGACCACCTTGGCACCTTTCACACTGGTAAACCTCGCACTAAAAGTGCCCAGCAGCAACTCGTCCGTCACATCCGGCGCCAGATCTCCCACAAAGATCGAGTGATCGTCCGACGTCTCAATACGGCGGCCACCCGCGCCCCAGTTCATCCGGAAGCGGTGCATCGTGTTCGCTAGTCGAACAAAAACATTATCTGAATGATTAAACTTAAAGAAAATAATAAATAAACAAATAAAATAAAAGGGATTGTCGTCCGTACGGATAAGTTGGCCGTTATAAGCCTCCAGCACTTGTTGAGCTCCTCGTTGCGTCGGGAACTCTAAGAACCCGTAACCTGCCGGATATCCCGTCACCTTGTCACGGATCAACTTGATCACTGGCTGCTCCACTGCGTACAATAAACAAAATAAATAAATAAAGTTGTTTGTAAGCTTTTTTGAAAGTAGTTCAAGATGAAGTTTAAAAGTTTTAAAGACATTCAGACCAGCAGAAGTGAAGAGAGAGGCGATGAAAGTTTCGTCCCAGTGCATCTGGATGTCGCCCATCCACAGCGTCTTGCATTCCGACTCCATGGCTGCAGCTTGAGACTCGATCAACGCGAGGGGAGAGCACACGTCGGTCTCCGTGGGCGGTTTGGCTTGTGTTTCTGCTGCAAAGTCCAGGCCCCCCTTTCTCCCTCCGGCGACGTCGTGACAATGACTTACGTCACCGGACGATTACCGAATACACACTTGGCACCACCGAAAACTGACGGTACCTCTTAGGGATAGGGTATTGTGTAGCCATACACGAAACGACGCGAGCGTAAAAATGGCTACAACTTCGACGGGCTCCGTTACAACAATATGCTGGCACCATCAATGCAGCCATTTCCGTCGTCTCCGGATTGAAGACACTCGAGTGAATTCGTCATGATTGCACCCACACCACTGGGTAACACCAGTGATGCCATGGCAATGACATTGCGCCAATCGATGGTACGGCGCAGCTCACTTGGTGTCCCAGTGTCAACGCTTATCTTCCCACGCTCTGCAGCTGATCGCAATGAGGCTAACAAACTCACTAAAGCCATGGAGGACAAGTACGGCTTCCACTACGTCACCAATTCGTTCACGCTGGGCCCACTCGTGGAACTTGACTTCCAGGCTTACTACACGGAAACCAACTTAGCCCCGGCGCTCTTCGCGAGTGTGGTGTGCTGGATGATGTGGGTAGCACTCAGCACGTCCGACTGGATCGGCTTCTATGACAACGACCCGGACGTCCGCGCGGCATCTGCGCTGAGACTTTCGGTCTCTATCTTCATCTATATCCCCATCCCGACTCTGGTGGCGTGCTGTCGCTCACGGTACTTCATCGGCCACGAACAGACTCTGCTGTGTCTCATCGCGCACTGCTTCGCCGCCGGCATCTTGGGCCAAGGTCTGATCAAGGCGGACGACTATACGCGCTTTTTTCTCAAAGACCTCAACTCACTGTTCTCGCTCGCATTTAATGACGAACCGATTGGGACGGACGGCTGGAGAAGCTCCTTCTCAAGCGATAGTTCAAGTTCGGGAGCGACTTCACCAAACAATGTCACTACGGTTTTGTTGGACGGCTCAACAAAGTGGTGGATTTATCAGGACCTTGAATCTTCAGGAAGAAACCTTGTCCTCACATACATCAACCGAGGTGCGTTTGTATCGTTGCTTGATGAGTGGGCGATTTCGTCTAACGGTACTTGAAAACTGTTGTTTATGCAGTGGCGATCCCAATGGCACATCTGAACATGAACCTGTTGCGACCACTGGTGGTGCTGTTTGTGTCCCCACTATTCAAGCTGGACGCGTTTCACTACGTGCTCCTGGTTTTCACGGTAAACCTGGAGTTCTGCATTCTTGTCTCGATCCAATACCCAGCCTCCAGCTCGACCATCTTCGTCGTCAACAAGTTTCTGCTCGTGTCCACGCTAGTGTGCGTTTCAGCAGTACTGGTTGTCCGCGTACGCCAGACGGACCGCTTTCTACGAGTAAACTTTCTTCACGCCAAAATCGTCGAGGAGCGTGCTCGCGCCTCGCATCTGCAAAAAGAGATTATCCTGAACGAGAACAAGAGTCTCAAGAAAATGCTTGAGGAGCGTGTGGGCGGCCACGGAGATGGAAGTCCGCCTTTGGACTTTGACTCGCCGATGGCCAAAGTACTGCTGGATCTCAAGGCTCTGCAACGTGCGACCGAGTTATCACCAGAACTTCGCGAAAATCTCGACGGGATCGTAACTCTCCTCATGCGAAAGGGTCAAAACCTTTTCGCACCGGACATTCATGAACAGCTCAAGATGAAGCGCGATGGAGACTTGGACGGCGACATCAAGTCTTGGGCCACTACAGTTCTCGCCAATAAATCGTACACACGCAACCGCCGAGCGTCCGCAGTTTTCCAGAATAGCGCCGAGAATCCTGCTAGTGGCAACAGCAGTGGTGCTAGCACAGCCAAGGATTCCGATAGGAGTATGACAGCGGGATCTGGCAATTCAAGTGTTTCATTCGTCCCCGTTGGGAACAACGCTGCCAATCGTGCTGTTGAAACTCGCCTTCACCCAGAAGTCACTGCACCAACTGATGAAGTCCTGAATGCCGTTGGAGAGCTGATGGAGCGCGATGGCTGGAGTGTCGACACATTCGAGTACGTTCCCATTCTTGGTTGGCTGCTGGAACTTGTGGTTCACTCACTTTCTTTTTCGCAGGGTGGCAAGGTTGACGAACAAGAAACCGATCTCGTTTATCACGTATATCGCGTTCGAGCAGCACAATCTGTTCGACCTCTGCTCCGTCAACAAGGGCACGCTGGCCAACTTCCTTCACTTCCTGGATATTGGTTACCACCGTAATCCTTATGTACGTTTCTCGAGGCACAATTTCGTGTTGTTTGGGTGCGGTGTCTCCCCTTAACTTGAATAACTAATTGGTGCTCCTTGTCTGGTTGTCTACAGCATAACAACTGCCACGCAGCGGATGTCGTGAGTTCGGTCGAGTATCTCATCTCGGTCATGGACAATGGATATTTGCAGGACTTGCTCACGTACCAGGAGGTCTTCGCGGCGATTATTGCTGCAGCTATCCACGATTTCAGGCATCCGGGCAAAAACAACAATTTCATGATCAAAAGTGGTAGCGATTTGGCCATCGGATTCAGCGACTCGTCCGTTCTGGAACGCATGCACTTAGCTGAGGCCTTCTTCTTGGCAAAAGACCCGCTCTTCAACATCTTCGTGGGATTCGCACCTGGCCAATACAGCGAAGTGCGCAAGGCCATCGTTGAAATGGTACTGTCAACAGACCTTACCGTCCACTTGCAACTTGTGGGTAGCTTGAAGACAGCATTGATCTCTCAGGAAGACGCCGAAGTGGAGCACTCGCCCATGTTGCTCATGAAGATCGTTATCAAGTGCGCTGATCTCGGTCACTCCTCCAAAGCTCTCAAACTGCACGCTCGCTGGTCCGACCTCATCATTGAAGAGTTCTTTTTGCAGGGTGATGACGAACATACTCTTGGAATGGACATCTCTCCCTTCATGAACCGCAATAGCGAGAACAGTGCACGTAATCAGGTTGGTTTCTTCGAGTTCATCGTGTTGCCGTTCTTCGAGGTCGTCGCTGAGGCTGTTTTCCGTCCGGAATTTAAGACCATCCTCGACCAAGCTCATCAGAACTACAAGCTCTGGAAGAAGGCTGATAACATGCAGATCAACTCTATCAAAGACATCCTGGACCAAGTTTTGGACCCCGAAGCAGTCAAGATTGCAGCTGCAGCAGCTAAAGCCCCTACTGGACACTAGACTCGTCCATAGGGACCGGTACTATGTTTATGATGTTTCCGGCCGAGCCAGAACTTATTGCGGTCTCCATTGCTCTCCAGCAGCGCGAACAGGAGATAGAGACACGACACCACGTGGCCCAGACACAGTAGAGCTCCTACTGTCCACAGTCCGTAGCGTGTGTTCTGTAGCCATTGCGTCGAGTCGCTAGAGCCAAAACTCTTCTCTCTCATGTAGATCCAGAGGCCCACGAGTGTCAAGCCCACGAATTGGTTGAGCATTGACGCGATGGGAGGCATAATGATGGTCTCATTGTAGAAGAGTGTGGATATCAGCAGAGGAAGCAGAGCGAAGACGTCGGGGGAAGGATCGAACAGTGCCGCCAAGTCCACGAGCACCAGTAGCACTAAAACCCCACACACTGCGAACCACGAGACCCGAGCGGCGCTGTTCTTGGAGGAGGAAGCGTAGCCGATGTCTGGAGGGTCGAATACGGAGCGTCGCGGGGCTGAAGCGGCTTGAGCAGCGCTCAGCAGGTCGTCGTCACTGTCGCTGTCGCTTACGGCGCGGATGATCATTGTGGAATGGATCTTGCTGGATGGGTCGGGTTGTTGCCGCACTAAGTACGAATGGTGTGAGCGAATGCACCAAGCACTTGGTAGCTAAAGGGTTAATTCCTTGGTAAGGACGAGAAACGTGCAAGTGATAGCACAATAATAGGTTAGTGATGGCAGTGAGGATGCAGACAGCAGGAATTGCTCTGGCACCGGAGCAAGTTGGTTGAAGTTGTTTAACACTTTGGACCTCGACTTGTGAACCACATCGGATTTCGCTGGTCTCCCCTTGCGATGTGCTGCACGGATGCATCAACTGCAATGCAGTCTACATTGCTTGCTGTTCTCTTGTGGCTTAGCGCGGCAAATGTTGCGTCAATGCTGCCTCTGCTGCAGCGCAATCTGTGCCCGCTTGCTGCCGCCGGTCATACGAAAGGCATTCTTGGTTACTTCTATCTCTAGCACTGGAAGAAGGTGCAGTAATGAGGGTTTGCAGCACGCTGAGATTCCTGGTGGTCCTTTGCTGCCTCCACTTTTGCTGGTCGATGTCCAAGTGTTTGACACAACTTCAAGTTCCACACCTACAAGTCTTGTCGACAGGACTAAATCTCAGCAGCATTGAGCAGCAAACCGCAGCAACACGAACGCAGCAATGACAAACTCGTCGTCCAAACACTGTAGTCTACAGTCTGTAGATAGTATCTGCTAGATATGTACTAAACTCCACTGCAACGTGTTGTACTTGAAACGCAACGTCAACGTACGTACAGTCCCGATCGTTTGTACATTCAGTGGCTACGCTGTCATATCCGGTGGCAGCAGCCAATTTGAAGTTGTTGATCAACCTCCCCACTCATTCCGCACTCTGCGCTGCACCACGCAAGCTTCTTCAGGCGCAAACACGCTCGAATCCCTCATGTTACGCGGACTCTCGCGGGGCCAGCAGTTCGCTGTGCGTCGCCTGCGCCTCTCGGCCCGCCGGGAGATCGCCAGCTACACGGAGCAGTACCGCCGCAGCCTCGACAAGCCCGAGGAGTTCTGGGCCGAAGCGGCACAAGACATTGAGTGGTTCAAGCCCTGGTCCAAGACGCTCGACACGTACGTAACCCTAGTAGCGATCCAAACCCTAAAAAATAACCTGCTAGCTTGCTTGCTGCAGCACACGAGGCCCGTCGTCGAGATGGTTCACTGGGGGCGAGATGAACACGTGCTACAACGCATTGGACGTCCACGTGAACAACGGGCGGGGCGACGTCGTGGCCTTCCACTACGACAGTCCACTGACAAACACCAAAACCACCATAACGTACAGTCAACTGCTGAAAGAAGGTCAGCTCTCCCTGCCTTGGTGTAGTCTCTAGACTATAGTTGTTACTGATGTTGTTGGTGTAGTGTCAACGTTTGCTGGTGGATTGCAGAAGCTCGGGGTTAAGAAAGGAGACCGTGTGGTCATCTACATGCCAGCGGTACTGGAGACGGCGGTGGCTATGCTTGCGTGTGCTCGCCTTGGAGCTGTACACTCCGTTGTGTTTGGAGGCTTTGCAACGTTGGAGCTGGCTGCACGCATTGAAGACGCAACGCCTAAGGTGATCATCTCGGCCAGCTGTGGTGTCGAGCCCAAGGGTATTATCGACTACGGTCCGCTGCTCAATGGTGCCATTGAGCGCTCTGCGTGGAAACCCAGCAAAGTTGTCATGATGCAACGCGATTTTTGCCCCTTTCCAATGACGAAAGGACGTGATGTCGACTGGAGAGATGTGATGGCCATGGGCAGCCACGTTGATGCGGTGCCCGTCCTTGCAACGGATCCGCTCTACATTTTGTACACGTCAGGAACTACGGGACGCCCGAAGGGCGTGGTGAGAGATAATGGCGGTCATGCTGTTGCACTAAAGTGGGCTATGCGGAATGTGTTCGATATTACTCCGGATGATACGTTCTTTGCAGCTTCAGACATGGGCTGGACAGTTGGCCACTCGCTTGTTGTGTACGGACCGCTAGTCCATGGATGCACGGTACGATTTTGGTGCTTGGATGTACATGTACATGTACGATGAGTTGGTGCTTGTGACGTCTGCTAACACGTGATTCTTTTGCAGTCGGTTCTGTACGCAGGTAAACCTGTTGGAACGCCCGATGCTGGAGCATACTGGCGTTTGATCACGGAATACGGGATCAAGTCCTTGTTTACTGCACCTACCGCGCTGCGAGCGATCCGAAAAGAAGACCCGCATGCTTTGCTGCTGAAGGAAAAGAAGGAGGAGATTCGCAAGTCGTTCGAGTAAGTGTTGCTTTGCTTCCTAAGCTTACTCATATGAACGCTAATCTTGACCTTTTGCCGTGGTTGCTGTTGTGCAGAAGTATGTTCGTTGCAGGTGAGCGTGGCGATCCCAAGACGTTCAACTTTTTCTCGGAGGAGCTTGGCGTGCCTCTTATTGACCACTGGTAAGCTTTCTTGCGACTACCACACTGCTTTCTGCTTCTAAATCGAACGTGTCTGTCTTGCTCAGGTGGCAAACGGAGACCGGATGGCCAATCACGGCACCGTGCCTGGGCATGCAGAACAATGATCTTACGGAGGATGGTCACCCGCGCATCAAGGTGGGCTCGGTCGCTCGTCCGGTACCTGGATGGGACGTCCAACTACTGACAGCTGACAAAGCTGACCTTGACGAGCATCACGGCCACAACCACGAGAATGAAGAGCAAGACGCAGAGCTCGTGGTGAAGCTGCCCCTTCCTCCAGGTGAGATACCGACAAGTATTGTCGCCTTGTGTGTGCTTCGTGCTTACAGTTTTACGCTTCTCTATCGTCCAGGCGCTTTGACCACGTTGCATAACAACTCAGATGACTTCTACGCTAAGTATTTCAAGCGATTTTCCGGATACTATCACACTGGAGATACCGGGCACATCGACGAAGAAGGTTTTGTCTACGTAAGTGACTGTGCGCCTCTCAAAGTGAGAGTCCCAATCATCATTTGAAGCCCAGCTAACTGGTGTGTTTCTGCTGACAAATTTCCAGGTGATGTCGCGAACGGATGATGTTATCAACGTTGCAGGTCACCGTATCACCACTGGATCGATCGAGGAGGTCATCATTGAGATCCCCGAAGTCGTTGAATGCGCGGTGGTATGATTCAGTTCCTAACAATGCCATGGGTTTTCTTCGTTGTTATCTGACCTGGTTTCATGAATATAGTTTGGTGCCACCGACACACTCAAGGGACATGTCCCGGTAGCTCTATTGGTGATTGACAAGAAAATCGATCGTCCGAAGGAGGAGGTAAGTTACTCCGAACAAGTAAAAGTCTACCTGCACAGTATCTAATCATCGGTCTCTGCTCGATCTGTGCGCCTTCAGATCATTGAGCAAGTGGTTCGCGACGTGCGTGAGCAAATGGGCAGCTTTGTATGCTTGAAGGATGTTGGCCTCGTGGACGCGCTTCCCAAGACTCGCTCTGGCAAGGTCATGCGCGCAACAATCCAGGCTGCCGCCGACTCGGCTCCGTTCCGTGTACCGGCCACGATCGACAATGTCGCGGTGCTGGACGATATCCGTGGAGTGCTTCAGAAGCTCGGCTACGCCAAGAAGAAGTCTGTCGTCAAGTAACGTCCAATGTACTGGTAGTGTACAGCTGAGGTGGGGTGGATGGAACACTGAGTGAAATTAAAAAAAGCAACTAATCGAGCGAGGCTCGTCTTCTAGCGCGACATATCCTGCTTACATGTGCGGCTCCTATCCATATGGATACCAAACCTGTACTTGTAAAATGTTTCGTGTACGATTCCTTGGCCCTGAAATCCATCGGAACATACCGCAGCATTCTATTGTACTCGTAAAGTGCTTGGCTCGTTTGAGTTAAAGGCAATGGAAGCAGACCATCTCGATTCATCACTGATGAATCGAGGTGGTCATCAGAAAGTGAAGTTGCAAAACAAATGAAAGAATTATCGAAGAGAACTTTTCCACGGTTCTCCCGCTTGTTGCTGCAACTTCACAATGCGGTAGATTTTTTTGCGGGTCAATTGCGGAGCAACGCTTCGGGTCTTCTGATTAGTGCCAACGCAGACTAAAAATAGTACAGTAGTAAGACAATGACAGACACCATTTTGACCTACGAAATAGGCACACACACACAGATAGCACAATTCGCGATAAAGAAGTGGTTGGAAACAAGATTCATACGGAGTGTGTCATCTACGAGCGCGTTCAACCTGTGCATGGTCGATGATAACAAAAATCTTGGGCGTGTCTGGTGCATAAAGCAAGTGTATTCATCATTAGCCTACCTTCGCTATGACTGAATATTACCCCGTGAACTGTGTTCTTCATATAACTGGTGCGCCTTCAGCATGAACCTTCTCGAAAATGCGGGGCCAGCAGCTCCTATCACCGTGACACATATTGATCACCGTAGAATGCGGAGATCTGTCGACCATGTCGGCAGCAACGATGGCCTGCGCATCAGCCACAGGAGATCTCACACTCGCTCCCGACAGATATGTCGCATCCAGCTCACGAAACGAGACTGGTGTCGATGGATAATAGGCGTCAACGCAACAGATGCCAACGTCACTTGAGCCAGCGCCATGTCGGAGTACGGCGAGGACGGAGAAGGCTCTCCTTGAGACAGCGTTATCAGGGGCGCGTTGACTTCCCGTCGAATATCACGAAGGAGAAGACGTCCTCATTGCCTTGAACGGCAACCCAGCTCCCATAGATCGCGCGGCAAATAGACCCGACGATGGATTCGTCGCACGCGACGCAGCAGCAGCCACAGATACCAGTTGGCCAGGGGATGGTGGGGCTGACGGGGACGAGGCGGCTTGCTGGCGTATCAGGGAAAATTTTACGGCTTCGGCGTTCTTGTGGCGTCTTGATTGCTCCGAGGGAGATTGGAAGAGATAGCGAAAGCGGCACCTCACGAGGCACGGGTCGCTTCAGGGTGCCCCGCAACTACCTGCACGGCAAACAGCCAGAAGGTGCGCTTCGCGCGAGCGATGTGGTGCGCAAGTGCACCAAGTCCAGCATGGTAGACAACTCGGCGGCTTTGGGTTTTTGTGTTCTCGTAGTGATTCCTAAAATGGCTCTCATGTATGTTCCTATTTCTAAGGTCATAATTTGGGTCTGAGTAGCCGTGCGACCATAACTATGGTCCATAAGACGCGATTGCACACAAAATCGTCTTCTAATCAGAAGACCCGAAGCGTGACCTGCTCCGCAATTGACCCGCGAAAAAGTCTATCCACAATGCAACGTCGTCCATACCGTGTGGACTGGAACTTCGACCGATTACAACGCTAGAAGAGCTTGCTGTCAGCCAACGGGTGCAGCATCGCGAAGGCAGACAAGCTGCATGACAGCAAGAACTCGTTGATCGTGTCAGACTCGAGCATTTTCGTGGTCTTTTGCAAAAAGTTCAAGTGGGAATTGTATCTTGATTTTTTGTAAAGAATTGGCACGATGATAATACTGTACCGCCCGCTTTGGCATTGTTGCGATTCGCGAGGAGGAGGTTTGCGAGTTGCGAACCTCCTCCTTGGCAGTGTGTGGCATTTATAAGTTTAACGGCCATCGACTTGGAGCTGGTGTCAGAGAAACTGTATGCTCACAATCACTGTGGACAAGTTTAGCCTGGTGTATTTTGCCATGACGACGCCGGACGCGTCATTCCTCGAGCAGGTGGAAGACTTCTTGGTTACGTTCGACGTGCTGGCTCCCCCGGTACTTCAGACCTTCAGGGATGATGAATCGCCGATGGACGCGAATGCAGTACCGAAACAAGGAGTGGGCAGCTCAACAATGTCGACAGGTGCGACGCTGCTGGTGCACACGAGTAGGAGAAAACAACAGAACGTGAGCGACACAGTGAATACAGAGAGCGACGGAAGACTGAAAAAGAGACTTTACGGAAGCAAGTGGATACACTGACGGCAGAACTCGCAGAGTTACAGAAGGCGAAAGACGAAGAAGACCCAAGACCTCTCTCGTTCTCGACGTGGAGGATGCTGGCAAAACACCAACTGCAGGCACGGCTAATTGCTGAAGATAAGCAGCGTCAACTCATTCGAGCGATTGAATCTCGAGCTGCTACGATCAAGAAACTGCAAGGTTTGTTACAGGACCAATTCGCGATGAGGACGACGAGGCGACAAACCAACACAAGAGAATTCGCCTTGAGCCGTCAGATGCAAAGGTTTACAAGCTGCATGCTCAGGAGCTTAATGCCATCTACGCACAGACTGAGGCAGCAATGAGTGTGTACGGATTGAACTCGACAGAGGCAAGTTGGGAAGGCCCTCGACAACAGTGGAAAAAGGACGGTGAGACGGGCTATTATGTGTACGCGGACAAGCACGTGATACCGTGCGGTTTCCACCAGACGTCCAAGTTGGCGTGGAATGTGGCGCAGATGCACCATCACCAGAAATACCGAGAAGTATTCGATGGAATGGGCGACCCTGACAACACGTCCGCTTTCAAGTTTCGAGTAGCGCATCGACTGCAGTCAGGAAGGTCGGTGTCTGTACTGCAGCGCACAGTCACTCGTCGATATCTGGAAAACAATCGATGCGTTGTCGTGTGGCGGACATTTACCGAGGGCGAGGGTTTGTTCAGGGGAACGAACTCATATGAATCTGGATGGTGTGTCTCCACTCCATTATCGAACATATCTGAACCAAGAACTGTCATGAGAATGATGATGCGTCATGCTCCCATGCATTTTAGCACAATGCTGCCACCTGAATCCGCTACGAAGCAATTTACTGGTCTAGTGCTCGATTCAGGAGCTGATGATGCGACTGAATTCGGAAGCATGTTGATGCGACTACTGCTTGCCGATAAATAGATTATTATAGCAACAACATTTGCTCACATTGATAAACACATCGGTGGCAAAGTGAAAAGTAGAAAGCGTCCCAGTCACAATCATTCTCGACACGATTAGGCTATCAGGCGTCACTTATGCATTTGCCATTAAGTCACACTTGTGCATTTGCCATGGCGACCGCAGACGCCGCGTTCCTCGAAGAGGTGGATGACTTCCTCGTCTCCTTCGACTTGCCGGCATTCCCGACGCTCCGCACGCTGATAGATGACGAGAAGAGCGATGAAGCTTCGCTTACGGACGCAATTTCAGCTCCGAAATCAATGGGCAACAAGACGAAACCAAAAAGTAAAAAGAAGACGAAGCGAGTGCTCGATCCCGTCGCTAAACACGAGTTAGAGAAGGCCAAAGACCGTAAAAGACGCAGCGCATACAGAGAGCGACGTAGGATTGAGAAGGAGACGCTGCAGCAACAAGTGGAGGAGCTCACAACTGAGTTGCAAAAAGTCGAAGAGGTTGAGAAGTCTCTAGCTTCGTCCGCTTGGGAAATGGTGGCAAAACGCCAATTACAGGCGAGAGTGAATGCTGAGGAGAAGCAGCGTCGACTGATTCAAGCGATCGAGTCTCGAGCTGCTTTGATTAAGGAGTGCAAAGGCTTTTTGCACGATAATGTGGACGCTGACGTGGAGCTGGGAGATTCGGCGTACAAACACAAGAGGCTTTGTCTGGAGCCTTCTGATGCGGAATTTTATAAGGCTTACACACAGATGCTAGATAACTTTTACACCCAGACCGACGAAACTTTAAAGAGCTACGGAATGGACTCAACGGCTGCGACTTGGGATGGCGGCATAAGACGGCAGTGGAAGGAAGATGGCGAGACGGGGTACTACGTGTACACGGATAAGTACGTGATGCCGTTCAACTTTCAGCATGTTCACCGATATACGTGGAAAGTGGCACAGATGCAGCATCGCCAGGAAGATCGAGAGCAATTCGATGGAGTAGGTGTGGAAGACCCCGAGAACACGTCGGCGATCAAGTTCCGCGTCTCAACCTGCCTCAATTCGGGCAGGACTGTGTCAGTGCTGCAACGTGCTGTTGCTCGTCGTTATTCGACAGACGATCGGTCCGTAGTGGTGTGGAGATCGTTTACTGAAGGCGAAGGCATGTTCACGGGAATGCACGCAGATGAATCAGGGTGGTGCGTATCGGTTCCCTTATCGAGCTCACCTAAGTCAAGTACGTTAATTCGTACGATGATACGCCACGTTCCAATGCACTTCACTTCCAAATCTGCACACGAGGTAGATACGAAACAGTTTACAGGCTTTGTGCTTGACACGGTAACCGAGGACGCGCTTGAAATTGGCAACAGATTGGAGACACTGCTGCTTCAAGACAAGTAGGAGATCGCGCCAAGTGAATCAGTAGTGGTGCTATTGGCGAGATCTTATCTTCAGAGGCGTCGTGAGCAGTTGGAGACTGCAGGGATCACGTGTTGGGTTATCGAGGCGAAGTCTTACAACTAAGTGCACATGGACTCGTACGCAGCAACGAGCAGACTAAAACTTCACCAGTTCAGCCATGCATAAAGTTGGCATGAACAAAAGTTCTCTACAGGATGAATGGCAACTCTGATAAGTAGTACATGTAGTATAAAACACCATCAAGAACTCCTCGTTCAAACCTATGATTGGTTATCTATGTTTACAAACGCGACCTTCACTCTGGTCCAAGCTGCTTTTACCATACAACCCCATCCAATTTGACTATGTCGTCCTCAGATGCAGCGTTCCTCGTCGAGGTGGAGGACTTCTTGGTCTCCTGCGACCTGCCGACGTTCCCATTGCCCACCTCTAACGACAGCGATGCAGCAGCTCAAGCTCACGCAACCCCAACTTCCCAAGAATCGGTGGAGGACGCAACATCATCCTCTACAAATTCCGAGGGAGGCAAGCAGAAGGCTAAATACACTGTGGATGACGCAGCTAAACTGGAAATGACACGAGCAAAAAACCGAAAAAGAAGAGGGGCGTATCGGGAGCGACAGCGAATCGAAAAGGAAAATTTGAAGCAACAAGTTTGTCAACTTTCGGAAAAAGTGGAAAACTACAAAAAGCAAAGAAATCGGTGACTTTAACAGCTTGGGAGATGGTAGCCAAACGACATTTGCAGGCGCGATTAAATGTCGAAGAAGAGCAGCAAATTCTGCTTAAGGCTGTCGAGGTTCGAGCCAAAGTGATTCAGGACTTCAGCAACTTTATGCACGATCGTCTCACGAATGTAACAATTGGCCAAGTCGGGGCATTTGACCAACACAAGAAGGTTCGAATCCAGCCTGATGATGGGGACATTTTCGAGACATACTTGAAAGAGCTCGATGTACTTTATGCCCAGACTGACGGGGTTTTGAGTAAGCACGGCTTGGATACGAGCAACTTGAGTTGGAGCGACCCGAGGCAGCAGTGGGAGGAAGACAACGAAACAGGGTACTTCATCTATACGGACAATCACTTGATACCGATCGATTTCGAGCAGGCACGCGAATACGTGTGGCATGTAGCGCTATTACAACATCGACAAGAAGACCGAAAGCACTACAATAACGTCAAAGACCCTGAAAATACGATGGCGTTCAAGTTTCGTATCACGAAGCAGCTTAACTCCGGCAGAATTGTGTCGGTACTGCAACGCGCTGTTGCTCGCCGCTATCTGGAGGAAGATCGAATGGTGGTAGTGTGGAGAGCTTTCACCGAGGGCGAGGCGATGTTTACGGGCATGCATGCAGATGAATGCGGGTGGTGTGTCTCGATTCCCTCCCCCAACAATTCCGAACCGAAAACTTTACTGAAAACGGTAATGCGCCATGTGCCCATGCATTTCAATGCTGCAACGACTCGTGAACCTGACGCCAAGCAGTTTACCGGCCTGCTACTTAACGCAGGATCAGAGGATGCTACTGAAATCGGAAGTAGATTAGAGAAACTGTTGCTTCATGACGAGTAGACTGGTATGTCGGCCTCTAAAGTGTGTATAACACCAAGGACTTTGGTTGTACTACCGCTTCAGAATCACACTTCGTCTTCAAACAATGTCTAAGCTTACTATCGCACATTAATACCAAACACATACTTCATTCAACTCATTGAAGTATTGACATGTATTAGTCATCAGCTGCTGCTTTCCTCGAGGAGGTGGAACACTTCTTCGTTTCGTACAAGCTACACATTGAACGACACCAAGCCTACTGATAAAGCTACCATGTTAAGAGAATCGATGAGCGCCGCTACGGCAAGCACATATTCTCGGGATACGAACTAAGTAGAGCATCGGTGCTGCCACTAGACTTGAAAAAGGACCATATGCGATGCCTGGCAATTGTGAGCGACAGCGTGTAAAAACGAATACCCTGGAAGATCAAGTAGGTGAACTTCCCAAGGAGCTGGCTGAGCTTCGAGGGAAGTGGTCGCAAGCTTCCGCAATTAAATTCTGAAGCCAAAATCGCCTGCTGTCGCGGCAAAAAATCGTATTGAGATTGTTAGATTGAGGGATAGCAAGACAATAATTGCTTGAAGGCGGATGGGTACGGATTTTTTTCAAGCACAATTCAAACAAACAGGATGGTTTTCGCAAAATGTGCGAACTTTTGTTTTAACCCTTTCGTGGTAGAACGCGGCATTTTGCCGCGTTTTAACTAATCCCGGAAATTCATTACACCGTGTTTAGTTTTAGCCACTTAGACCTTCGTATTACATGCGGTTAGGTGCCACTACTATAGCATTTTGGGTCGACTAGTGAAACTGAAAAGTGAATATCACGAAAACACGTATTTTTTCGCCCAATTTAGCGTCATTTTTGCTATTTTGCTGGTAGCCGCATGAAACGTAATGGGTAAACGTTTTGAAAACAAGACGAGCCTCGATCGTGTGACTTGCGTTTCGCGTGCTGACTCGAGGGCTGTGTGCCCCAGAGCCATCAATCGTGTCCGTGCCAAGTATAATAAACGGAGGTTACATGCTAGTCTTCACACTCTCATGTCGTTTGCTATGCGGACTAACTTCACCGACGCAGAAGACAAAAGGCTTATTATGCTTGCCCTCAACTATGAATCCCAGTGCAAGCGAGTCGAGTGGAAGGAGGTAGCGCGTAACATGCGGGGCAAGCATTCTGCCCAGCTGCTTGAAAGGCGACTGCGCTCAAGCGCACCTACGGTACAGAGCTAGCTCGATTCCTCCATGTTCTTCTCCACGGCGACACCAACATCTCCTCACATGCAGAAGTTCCGTCTTCTGGCACCGAGCCAAGCTGAAAGGGTCATCCGTGATATTTTCAGCGGTGTTTCGGCCGCTGAAGTCCGTCGACAGGCCGGCAAGACCGATGAGAATGCAGGTGAGGTGCTGCCTACTGCTGTGACGAGTGTGATTCAAAGGATTGGGAATGTGCGCCAAGATGACGTCTTCCTAGATATTGGTGCGGGTTTGGGGAATTTTGCAGCTCAGTTCGCGATACAAACAACGAGCACGAATGTCTGGGCATCGAGAAACGACCGGAGGTGGTGCGTAGAGGAGTCCTCTGCTTGCGATCGCGTGCGCCTCAAGTGTTACTTCTACACAAAGTAACTTTATTCCAAGGAGATGTACTCGATACACCACTTTCGACGAGCTCACCTCTCCATTGCACGTCAATCATTTTCCTCAATGATTTCCTGTTCGACGAAGCAGCTAAACTCGTCGTAGAACAAGAACTCAGTCTGATGTCGAGTGCGCGACCGATTGTGTCCACGTCCCGTTATTGTCCACGGCATCGCGAATCCTGTCGAAACGGTTTTTGCACCAAGTGGAAACTCGTGGAAACTACGTATGACCGCGGAAGCTGGAAGTCCGCGCCGATCCCGATCTACATGTACAAGACAAGGTAATGACGACAGGTGGCAGTATACCTGTCGTTCGTACCGCTGGTGGGAAAGGCCATGATGATGGCGAGGACGTTGGCGGTGGACGTAACGACGGATTTGGTGCTAGGGCCGCTCGTGACCGCGGTAGGCCATTGCAGGCAGCCAGGAGCGTGGCAGAGTTGATATTTCCCGTGGATGTGATGTTGATGAAGATGGCTGACGACAACGTGCCTCAACTCGTGAGGCCCGTACTAGGGCAGCATGTGATACTGGTGTAGCCGATGATGAAGGTGGCGGTAACAAAGGAGGTGCCGGAGCTGCTGATGGTGGTGGCCAGGCTGCCAACAGCATGGTAACGCTGGTGTCGGCGTCAATACTGGACGCGGGTCTCATTGCGACGGAGGTGGCGGACGACATTGTGCCATTGTACCACGGCATTTGCGGCTTGCTCTTCTGCACCGTAACGTCGGCGTGGGAGCAGATGATGGTGGAATTGATGAAGACCCTGCTGCTGAAGCTGCACGTTGTCGTTGGGAGGACGCTGCAGTCAGCCAGCAGCAACGCTGGTGACGCCGCTGCTATTGTGCGTGGAGAGGACAGCGACGGAGGTGACAGCGTTGATATGGAGCGTCACGCAGCCAACCAGGAGCATGCCATTTGCCATGGCGTTGATGGAGCAGCAGGCGGCGTTGAGGGTGACAGCAAGAGAGACGATGGTCATATATTTGAAGCACTTGCCAATAGTTTGATCAATATGTAAACACGGAAGTTGACACAAGTTGGTGTTTTGTAATAGTTCAATTTTTATATACGCACCGAAGTTGGATATCGTGATTTACCATAGTTTAATCAAGATATATACTCTGAAGTTGAAAATCATGTTTACCGAAGCCTGTGGTCGATGCGAGTAGGAGGGAGTAGATTTGAAAGTGATTGATATTGCATTTGGAAAGTCTGCCAAGATAGAACTCTTCTCCTATGTCCTGATAACGATTTCACGAAGGTTTAGCTCCTACCTCCTTCATGGGGACTCGCGCATACAGAAGTAAATCGGTATCCGGTTGGAGATCCCACCGTAGAGGTAACTTCAACTTACCCTTCTCTCAGCCAATCAGAATCGCTAAAATTTGGGGATTAACCAATCGGATCGCAGTATTCTCACCATATTTGTATACTTTCTGTATGCGCGAGTCCCCATGAAGGAGGTAGGAGCTAAACCTTCGTGAAATCGTTATCAGGACATAGGAGAAGAGTTCTATCTTGGCAGACTCGTCAAATGCAATCTCAATCACTTTCAAATCTACTCCCTCCTACTCGCATCGACCACAGGCTTCGGTAAACATGATTTTCAACTTCAGAGTATATATCTTGATTAAACTATGGTAAATCACGATATCCAACTTCATTGCGTATACAAACTATGGCAAAATATTGAAGATCATGTTTACCAAAGGCGTCGTCCCAATACTTTGTCTTTATTCAAAAATTTGCCGTGCTGCTTTGCTCTGTTGGATCGATGGGCTTTGTCGGACCGAAGAACTTTGCTGGTTCGGCGCACGTTGCTGGCTCGATGGGCTTTGCTGGCTAGTTGGACGTTGATCGCCAAGAGCGAGTCGAGTAGCGGTATTGGTTTCGGCCAGATGCTGCGCCTTCAGCTTGGCCAACGTTGAAGACCTGCGCAGATTTCCTTTGTCGCTGAATAGTCCATTTGGGAGATAGAAGCGGTGAAACTTATCCCAGCATGTCAAGTGCTCCGTGGGCAGGTGAATGGAGTGTCGACGTCACCATGTACAACTCTGCACAGACACACCGTATGAGTAAGACAGTAATCAGTTACTTCTGTCGGGTATCTGCCTTCGTAGCGACAAACAATGCACTGCCGCTTCCTCCTGCCACTGTCCTTGAACTTTTGCTTTGATGATATCGCCTCACACTGCGTCTGCAAGCTGTGTACACTTGCCATAGCGTAACCTCTGCTTGGGGGAGTAACCGTGGCGCTAGCTGCTACCGTTTCTTCGGCGACGCTACTGCCAAACGCCATTCTTTCGTCACTGGGTGCGTCTTGCCACCTACCCGAAATGAGCTCAGACACTAATTCCGTAAGAAATGTCCTGTGGGGGTCTCGATCTCTCGAAGTGTCAATTGCCATCCGCCGAGTCAAGTACGCGTTGGCGCGCGCAATATCCACGAGTGCTAATGCCAATTTTTTATGCCACCGTTTGTACGAATGGCCATCGGCGAGTGAAAATCTAGCACGTATCTGGTCCAAATGGTCGACACCTTGCATGTGTTGGTTGTATTTCAAAATACAGGTTGGAGCAGGGAACTCACGACTTGAAGCTCCGAACCGTCGAGTAACAGTTGTGGTGGTAGACGGATAAGCGTTGGTCACCATCGTCACGATGCTGCCATCGCACCACGACGCCGCAAGCACGTTATGCTCGACAGCGACTGACTGCTGGTAATCACTCCGGGAATACTCTTCCTTCTGCGGGATGGTGTGCTTCGGATAATGTTTACTTCCGCCCGCACTGTTCCTCGCCCATACAAGCCCTTCAGACGTAGATCCAGCAATAGTTGGACACTTGTGTAGTAGTTGTCCATGTTAATAATCCGCCGGGAATAGAAGTATGGCCGCACCACCTCTAGTACACGTTTGCGCACTTGTTTGACATCCTCTAGCTCCACGCGTAGCTGTTGCATCTCGGCTTGGCTCACCACGTGCTGCAGGCGATCAGAAATGTCGCTATTGTTGCAATGGAGACGATAGTTGAGAGTAATCCACGTGGTCGAGCAACATACCACGTACATTCGAAAGTGATACTTTCCACCAGGCTTTTGTGGTTTGTACACAATGAGGTGTCGTCCGTGGCGGGACCGGCATGCAAGGCTGGCTTCATCTAAAGCAAGGTCACGGCCTACGTCGACGTAACCACCACCGGTACACTTGAGCAGATTCAGCAAGGGTCGAATTCGGGCTGCCGGGTCTCATTCCACCGAAGCCCCGGGCTCAGCACGGAAACTTAAACAGCGGCGAATCAACTTGAATCTACTTAGACTCATCACATTGTCCAAACAGGTAGATGCACCGCCGAAGATCGCAGCTTCGGTCTGCTGCCCCCAGTAGTTCGAATATCCCCTTTGTTAGTGAGGGTCATGTAGAACATAATGTTAAGAAAAGTCATGAGTTCTTTCATAGCGAACGGAGCGGTGATTCGAATATCCTTGACAGCGGCATACCGATTTGTCTCTAGGACAACTTGCTTCCAGAAGTAGACTGGGAAATAGGCAAAGAAGCTTGAAAATGCTGAGTGTGCGAATAGGTGACTGTACTCTGGTAGTAAGCGTGCCGTAGTGCTGTCGTCTGTATGTTCGTACAGGTCGCTCACAGCTTCCATTTCCACGTCAGGCTCGAATCGCATAGTTTTCACCGCTTCGACGTCTGCAAGGCTCGCAGGCAAAAAACTGTTCGGGATCGTACTGCTCGAAGCCTTCATCGTCCGGCGCAAGTTCTAGTTCGTCAAGCGGCAAGTCCAGATTCAGCTCTCCTTCCACCACTGTATCAGTCAAATCACGCCATGCCGACTTATTGGGTAAGCGCACGAGGGCCTGGTAGTTCTCAATACCATGTTGCACAGCGGCCACACTGAGCGCTAACTCAGCATTTTGAAACTGGGTATCGAGCCTCAAACTTGCAGAATCGCCCCGGGGATTTTTGTTTCTTGATTCGACGACACACTCGGCCGACGATATAGGCAGTGCCTACACACTTGTATATCTTGTTCTTCATCCACGGTTCTTTAGACGGTGAGAATGCCACAAGCTTCTTCAGAAAAAGCTGCTCAATCATGGGTGTTGGTAGAGTACGACGGCGGGGCGTGATTTGTTGCGGCATTGGTCGACACCGTCGGGGTATCGTTGTTTCGTCCGGGAGGAACGTTGTTTTGTCGACTCGGTGTCTGTCAGAAGAGGGACGGGCTTCTCGGGATCGTGGCTGCTCAAGACTCTTCCGACTTTGTGGTCCTCGGCTGGAGTGTTGAAGACATAAGCGAAGGCCTTGTTCGTCGCCGTCATGTTCCACGCTCCTCTTTCGAAGATCCACTGGACGCACATGCCGGCACCGTTCGCATGCTGCGCTCCTCCACGGCGAAACGAATGGGATGTCAATCGCTCATCCACTCCTTCTTTCATGACGACTCGCTCAAGGACACGGTTGACGTAGCTGTGGATACCTGGCGACGCATCAGCGCTCTTGGACTTGTCAACGTGCATCGCCTGCAGTGTCGCCACGGCTTCCGGATGGTCGATCAAGTCGATTAATGGCGTGGCCGGGGTCAAAGCACCTTGAGACATCGACTGCTGTTCAGGAAGTCGGTTTAGCAGGGGCACCGTCGGGGATTGCTGCGTGACAGCGCAAGAGCGATGGCAAGCAGAGGGCACGTGGCAAAATCGGCGTCTGGGAAAAGCGATAGACCTTGCTCTTCAGACGTCTTGACCCTGATGAAGCGAACGAAGAAGATGTCCCCAGCCCCCGATGGATAGATTTGCCTTGCGTAGAAGCGTCAGGTCCGACGCACGTCCGAAGAGGTGCCACAGCAGGCAGAGGAGCGCGGCATCCTGATAGTCAGTGGCAGTAACAGCAGTCGAATAGAGGTACTCAGTCATTTGCTTGAGCGCCTTCATCGTACACGCCGGCGCCTTGTTAACGAACGTTCCAGACTCACGTTTCATGCAGTGTCTTTCCAACACTTGTCCCTCCTTGAGCAGGTTCTTGTCGACTGCCGCGCGATGCTGGGGGAACTGATCCAGCAGCCACTTCTTGGCCTGTCGATAGTACTTCATGACCGAGTGTCGTGCTAGGAGCTGGCCTTTACGACCCTCCTTGAAGGCGAGGTACATGCCAAACTTGTCCACCACCGCTTCCAGGATGAGAGGGGCACTTTCGCGCGTCATGCACGTCTCTAGGTAGTCCCAACCGACATCTTCGTCCTTCAGGAACTTCAAGAAAGCTTTTGCCGCTCCTTCGCGGGTGCGTTTCGTGTTGGTGGGTGCAAGGTCGCTGAGGCTCAATCGTTGGTCGGGAACGTCGGTCGCGGCCAAGATATTGATATCCCTCTACAAAATTCTCAGTCATTCGCTATTTGCAGAATAACCCTCAAGCCCGTCGGAGGCGGCCTTCACAAGCTCAAAAGGTCTCTGATTAGTTAAAATAAAGTGGTGGGCGACCGTTGATTCGCTAATATAATGGAGAGTTAACGATATTCATCCATAACCAAAAAAAATATTGCGGGGTGGATGGATGGGGTAACCCGTTCAGATTCTGAATCAGAACACTGTGTGGAGATGGCGGCTCACGTTGGCAACGTGAGCTGCTGTAATCCGAGAGAGGATGTTCGAACAGGGTTTAAATTTCGGAGCTTCGTGCACAGCGCGACTTTGTATCCAAAATAAACACATCCAGTAGTTTTACTCCATGAATATAGCCTTGTTACTAAGAGAAGATCGTAGTGTTACAGCAATGCCCACAGAGATTTCGTCTATCGTTACTTCATCCACTAGTAAACGGAGCGGCGATGGTGAGTCTTTAACACCCAACTCCCATGAATACACAATATGCCTTTTGGGTGACTGGGCTCACATGAAAGCCAAGCCCCTCCCGTCGCCAACAACAGATAATCTTCCTGGCCCGTCAGCCGTCTACGAAGTCGCAGCAGATCTCGACTCTCCAATTGTTCAGGTGAGTTGTGGTTCCGGCTGGGGTTGCTTGCTTTGTGAAGATGGACGGGCGTACTCTTTTGGCGACAACACTTATGGACAACTTGGTCAAGGCCACGATCGACCTTATGTGACGGTACCCGTGCCGATGCCCACTCCGTTCAGTTTACTACCACAACGACGTATTATTCGTTTGTCATGCGGAAGCACCCACGGAGGATTCGTGTTGGATATGGGTGAGCTGTACATGTTTGGTTGCGGGTCTTACGGACGTCTAGGAACTGGTAAAGAAGACAATTCCTGCATTCCAACCATGGTGCAAATGAAATGGTCAACACTACTAACTGCAGCCCCAGGGCCTACACATAATCGAAAGCAACATACTGATGTGGTGACGGATGAAGAAGGAGACGACGTGAGGTTCACGGATGTTAGCTGCGGAGAGCGCCACACTTTAGCTTTAACCGTTCTAATAACACGAGGAAACCCAGACATCGGTCGCACTACGACAAAGTCTAGGACGGGGATTATATCGTTTGGTGATGGAATGAATGGGAGACTTGGTCTGGGAGATGAGAGAGATCGACATGAAGGAGCATTAATCACGACTTGGCTCGCTGCATCGAATGTACCTGGAATTGGTATCGCTGGTAACAACGGATGTATGACTCCTCCGACCATTACGGCTATCTGTGCTGGTAGTACACACAACTTAGCACTCTCAGTAACAGGAGACGTATTTTCGTGGGGGAACGGTGTCGACGGACAGTTAGGACACGGAACTGCGGTAAGTGAATGGGTCCCGCGGCAGCTCGCATTCTTCAATAACTTATCCTTAAGTGCCATTAGTTGTGGTGCATCGCATTCGACGGTAGTATCACGAACTGGTGTCGTGTACACCTGGGGACAAGGAGCTGAAGGGCAACTTGGACTCGACTTAGAGGGGGATTCTACTGTTGACGTTGTTGACAAAAGCGTTTGGGTCCCACATCCTGTTGGGATTCTCAAGGGTTCAACGCATCGTGTCACCGTTCGCTCTATTGTGGCGAAGAACAACATGTCCATGGTACTCGACGACAGAGATCGGATGTTTGTGTGGGGTGATAATTCTCTTGAGCAACTTGGAATTCCATTGTCGGCGAATACTGAGCTCGGTACAAAATCATTCCTCCCCAGACCGAGATTGGTAGCGTACATGGATCTCCACGCACAAAAATCTGCCGCTTGTAACTCGTCAACTTCGGTATCGCGTGTTTCAGGTTTGCGTGAGCTTGTAGCTGCTGCAAAACCTGATCCTATCCGACTTGGCCTGGCTCACATTGATGCCGGGGATCGATTCACGATGCTAGTCTTCACGACCAAGCCAGGAATCAGCACTTCTAGCAATGCTGCTGGTATAGCCCGAGAAAGTGATTCACGTGCATCTTTTGAAGTTTCTTCAGATCATAGAGCAACAACAGAAGTCAGCAAGTGGAATTTTTTGCTGACGGATGAACTACAAACGTCTGCTATTCCATCTCGGGAGTTCGCCTTCTACCAGTTTATGGCCAATTACAAAGTCTACGTGCACCCGACGATATCAAAGTCGCGCGATGATGAAGACAGTGAAGACGAGATGGATCGAGAATTACAACGACGATCTCCGCGTCGTCGAGATCGCTTCGGATCCATAATCAGTAAGAGAGGAAGTATGTTACTGCCTGCAGATACCACAACTACGACCAACGATGATCGAATCGATAATTCCGGCGCTTGCAATTCACCAGCGCATGTGCAGGGATTCGATTCGTGGCTGGCCAAAAGGCGTAACTCTCCCTTGAAGACTAGCACGGCGGGACATTCGTTCACTAACTCTCCACGCTTACCATCACCCGCACCTAAAGTGGAAGAGACAAGAAGTGTTTCGAGCAGCGAGACTAGCAAAACCAATGACACGACTCGAAAAAGTGAAAGTCCCAGTCGTCTGATGAAACCTCAAAAACCTACGAGTGGGTTTGGTCGAATACTCTCATCTCGAAGGCCCACTGCGTGTATGGCTGAACCTCCCAGTAACAAGACTATTTCAATTTCTGGCATCAACTCACGTTCCAAAAAATTGAGTAACCAGGATTTATCTCCAAAGCAGAGCCCAGCCATGAACTAACACTTCATCTTAAAGACTCGACGTAAATCCCTGCACCCCATCGTCTCTTTCCTGTCTACGTGACTGCAATGCGTCGGAGAGTTGGCTTACGTCCATGGATGACGATACACTCTGGATCCCACGCATCGGTTTAGTAGAAAAGGATTCACTGCAATGACAACAGTTCAAAAACCTATCTTCGCTGTCTTTCACTTCCAAATTCGTCGGAGAAGATATGAGATTCCCCTTCACTGCAATCTGTTTCAGCTTCCTCGTTCGATCCAGCGTATACAAGTAGTGCGGCAGTATGACACACGGTTTTCCGCTGCATGTTCTCGGAATACGATGATCAATACCAGTTCCCCTTTCTCGAACAGTTTAAATTCCGCGGTTGCTGTCATGTACTTGCCGTTTTCCAATCGGAACTCATTTTCAAGAGCGCGAAGCACGCCTCGATTATCGGAATACCGCCTTCGTAGTCGAAATCGTACATCATGCCGAGCTCTTGAGCCAACGCATTTAAGAATCGTCGATATACCAGCTTTATCTCTATCCCCACGTACTCGCATTGCATTGTTTTCTTGATCAGCGTTGGCCAGGGCCTGGGGAGTTTCACTAAAACTTGGATCTCATCGTGTTCACCATGGAAATCTGGTCCAAAGTTTTCTGCATCGTCTAATGATTTCAAGTCGTTCATCCCATTGTACTCAGGATTGCTTGGTCCTCGCAAAAACTAGATCAGTGTGCCGTCTTCTTTCAGCCATTTACCGTTCTTGCACGCTAACCGAAGATTCAGATCTATTGGAGTCAACATGTACTTCTTCTCGTATCGTAGCCGGTAGAAGATTGCCTCTGCCAACGTGTACACTGCTACATGGCGCTTGACCTTCACGGAAACAACTGTCGCTTCATCATACACTGCGCACCGCAGCTCAACCTTCTCCATATTTTCTTCTCACGGTAAATTCAGAGTCTTGAGTCAAGACACAGAATTATCCAAGGAATTTACGGTCATTTCACATCAACGAAATCGCGCCGGGAATCTGTGTACACTAGGCTCTTTAGGATTTCTACATGTAGACTAGGATCAACGTCCTCGTTCGCCCCATTCTTGGCATGACATCGATCACATCTTGTTCTTCTTGAGTTGATGTGTCTTATACCTTGTGTACGCGATTTTGTCACGGTACATGAATGGCGAGGCCTGTTGCTCCAGAGCATCCGCCGTCATCTTCATCACACGTTGTGCAACGACCAGCGGGTCTTCATCGGGTTCAGCCTTCGTACATGGCAGAAACTGCACCGTGTACGTATGCCACGGAATGAACAGATACCACAACACGTTCGCCAGGAAAGTGCTGGTCTCATCATTTATATTCACCGGCTACAGAGACAGCAGAGCAAAAGTTAGTCTACGAATGCAACAGAGCAAATTCAAAGTTCATTACAAATGGTCCGTCCGACGCTCGAATAGCAAGAGGTTGCACAGTCTTGTCAAGCGAAAAGAGGAACTTGTAGTACTGCAACAACCCCTTCCTTCCGTTCGTAAGTCCACCCTGAACATTGTAATTCTGTCAGTATCAGCCTTCACAAACTCAAAAACCACAATATGATGCACACACCTCCGGAAAAGCAGCAAGTGGCTTGTTGCCCCTTGCAAGGCGGTCAATAATAATCTGCCGTATAGCATCACGCCCCTCACCATCGCCCTGTTGTCTCGAAACGTAGGGCACATATACAAGTCCAGCTTTGTCGCCCAATAACTTGAAAAATAGCATCTTCTTGTAAAAGTCGTAGCCCAAAATGTACGCCGGCGTGATTCCGAGCATCGCAACAGCGTCAAACTCACTAATGTGGTTGGAAACGATGATCTCCGCTCGGTTCTGTCCCTTTTCAAAATGATGTTCGTCTACAAGACGAATTCGAGTACCTGTGGCCCAAACAAACAGTCGAGCGACATGCAGTCGATCCAGTTGCTCTTCGGAGAAGACCCGAGGCGCAATCAACGCCACCAAAAAGCAGCAAATACCGCGTAAAAGCAGCAAATCAGTCCGAACGGGGTGTACAACAGCAGCAAGAAATGACCAAAACCCAGTGGACTTTTGATACGCTCGAACTGGAACATGCTCTCAATGGTAGCAATTGCTGCTCCGTGGGTGGATCCAGCGTGACGGGAACTTTACCGTCTCCCAGCAGATCCAAACCACGACGAACTCCATGAACCGTGGGTGATTTTGACTCCATGGACAAGTCCAGGAAGGGCGCGATCGGCGACCCCATGACGGACGGAGCCATAGACAACAATGAAAAAGCAGTCGGACGAATTTAGAAGTTGCAAGAATGATCAGAACGTTTCGACAGGCTCTAACCTGGTGAAAATGATGTTGGACCATTGCCACGAGAATTGTCCTAGAGAGCTCTGGTGTCGTTATGATCCCTTTGATGCTATACACCTGACTATACACGTCATCTTCTCATTGGGTCATTGGCACGTGCTCTGTATTTGTGCATTCATCTCTTTTAGATCATTTGCCAACATGTTTCCTCGTTGTATCATCCGTCCAAGTCGAACGTTAACGTCGGCCAAATTGGCTCGTGGTTACGTGGTGCACAGCAGTTCTAAGAGACAAGAAGAGAGTGAACACTCGGTCTCGAGTCACTCGGCGCTGCAGCGACAACAGCTTGAGTTCTGCTGTCTGTTGTGCGGATGGGATGTGGCGTGTAAGACCTGCCCCTTCAACTGGTTCAACTTTGACCCGAAGCAATTCCGCTTCAAGCAACGGCGACGACGTGACATGGCAACAGCCAGTGAGACGGACATCCACCAGGCAATGAAGACGTTGGACATCGATGCTGGCAACTTTGACAAGGTTTCAATCACGCAGCAACAGGTCAAGGACGCGTTCCGAGCCAAAGCGCTCGAGTGGCACCCGGACTGCAACCCAGACCCTGAAGCTGAGACCATCTTCAAGAAGATCTTAGAGGCCTATGAACTGTTGCTGGCCTATGCTCGGTAGAGCGATGGATCGTCATGTTCCATCATGACAAGGTACTATTAAACCTTCTTAACCTGATAATATCACGATTTACAATTTTATTATTTTGATACACTTCTAACTGAATTAAACTCTATTATCTGATATCGTAGTAAATCATGCGATTCAGCATCTATCCTTTTTATCATGATCGTACTTAATTGGAAACTGCCACTTTTGGCGCCATCAGTTAGTCGGCAACTTACTCCGCGCCAAAAGGCCAAAACCTCCGTCATGTTCTACTCGCAGATTATTCTAGCTAAGAAAGGTCCTTTGGGCAAGATTTGGCTGGCTGCCCATTGGGACAAGAAGCTCAACAAGCAGCAGATCTTCACTGCGGACATCCACAGCTCCGTACAGAACATCGTCAACCCGCAGGTTCCATTGGCTCTGCGTGTCTCGGGTCACTTGCTACTGGGCGTTGTGCGCATCTACTCCCGCAAGGTGAAATACCTGTACACGGACTGCAGCGAGGCGCTGATTAAGATCAAATCGGCCTTCCGTCCTGGTGTCGTGGACTTACCTGCCACTAACCAGAAGGCGGCGACGCACACGATCAATGTTGCCAACTTCACCAACTTCGGCGAGTTCGAGGTGCAAGTCACCTATTCCCTCGAGTACGTAATTATTATATTATGGAGGTTTTTCTTATTTGGGATATTGACAACTCTCTTTGTTGTTATATTTAGTGCTATTCCAGTGCAATCGCTCGACGAATGGATCGCTCCGTCCAGTCAGACAATCGCAAGACGACAGGACATTACACTAGCAGATCCATTAGACAGAGTTCGAGAGGGAAATGCCTTTATGGAGAGAGGTGAGAGGGAAAGTATTATTATTGTCGGTTTTTTTACTAATTTGTTTTGTAGGTGCAATTGCTATGGATGATTCTTTTGGTGGAGGTGAAGGAGATTGGCAAGCTTTTGACTTGGACGACAACTTTGGCAGCTCCGGACTGGATATCAGCACTGTCAGTGACATTGAAGTGGCGCGTGAGGCGGATGCTCCTATAATGCCACTGGACGACTCGGGGATCATGAATACTGAAGACAAGTCGACGGACAGGAGCTCACTGATGGCGGACGGAGAGCAGCCCGACTTTGGCTACAATGACGCGTCGTTCGAGATGCCGGTGGATAATGCCATGGAGATTGCGAACCCGATCGATGACCCGATGAATATTAGTGGCGGCACACTGGACATCAGCACGGACATTAACGTCAGTATTAACGGCTCGACACGTGCGTCGCTGGATGCGGCGCTCGCAAATGTGGAGGTGGAGACGAACAGACCTAAGAAGAAGAGGAAGATTGCTCGTGACACTGTCACGGAGCTGAGCTCGGCATTTTTGAAACAGGGAATGGAGGATACGTCCGACATTACCCGCACGCGTGAAATCGCGTACACTAAGAAAACTGGCAAGAGTGAATTCGACTTGCAGACTGGGGCGGACATGTTCGCCCGGCCGTGCATGGTTGGCATGTCGGAAGAGTTGCTGGGCATGTTCAAGGTCACGATGAAGAAGCGAAAGTTCCCGTTTGGTTCCAAGGAGAAAGTGTCCAACCAAGAGGAAGATATTGAGCTGACCCGACGCATAAGCGCGAATTCGCGTATGAGCACGAACTCGGTACTGTATTTACTTTTGGATGAAATTGCTGTTTGGTGGAGCAACTAACTCACTTTTGACTCTTTGTGCCCAGACTGGTTTGGACGTGACGACAGGATCGTGCGATGCCTCGATGCTGCAAGATATCGAGGAGGAACACCACTTCGAGTTCGCCGACATGGGCCCGACCGAGCCGTAAGTATTATGCTGCAATAACGATTGACTGAATAAAATGCTGACATATTGTTGTTTGTTTGTTCAGTGAGCGCGTGGACGACGGTTTTCCTGACTACGATATTGGTGCTCCATTTGAGCCCGAACAGCAAGACTTGGAGGACTTGAACGTGGACATCGAGCTGGGCGCGGTGAATGATATTCGTAGCGATGCGAATGGCGCTACTGAGATCGACAATGCTAACGCTTCGACTGCCCAGCACAAGTGGCACCCACACACCGTGAAGGTGATGAAGGTGCTGCGCAAGTCACTTAACGACAAGGAGGAGGTCACATACAAACAGCTCACCAAGAAAACTCAAGACCGACGAACAGCAGCCGCGCTGTTCTTCGAGCTCCTTCAGCTGAAGACCCTGGACTACGTGGACGTCGAGCAGTCTGCTCCGTACTCGGATATCAAGATCTCCAAGGCACCCCGTTTTTCGGAGCACATCCCGGCGGTGGATCACGATTCCACCTGAGAACCCTGACAATTTTGATGCGTGCCATGAAATAATACTTATGAAGCGAGCGTTGTGTGTCCAGGTTTTATTTTCGCGTGGGTGTTTTGCCGCTATTTTTGCTAGATGTGAAGACTCGCATGGCGCTTGCTAGAGCGGTTCCTCTATATTCTTCACGCAGACGCCTGCGCGGGAGCCACAACGCTAGCAGTCGAAGGTCAAGTTTGTGTGATTCAGCCTCCAAGTGTTTAGGACGAGATGCACAGCTCTCCCGAGTTTCGGTCGCTGAAGGCCAAGATTCGCATTCTTTGCAAGCAGCGTCGCATCCGGCTGGAAGAGTTCATGAAGACGTTCGACATTCATCGAGTCAAGAAAATCAAGGCGGAGCAATTCAAGCGCGCACTTGACGTGAGCGGGCTTCATTTGTCTTCTACCGAAGTCAACCTCCTCCTCACGAAGTATCGGATTGCGGATGACCCGGCCTTCGTGGACTATCGGCGCTTCTGTGACTTGATGGACAAAGTGTTCACCGTGAAAGGACTCGAAGCGAAGCCTACCCTTCAGTCGGGTATTCACAGCGAGTTCGAGACAATCAAGACATTCGCATTTGATCCATTGACGCCAGCTGAAGAGGCTACGCTTGCGGTCGTGAAGCAGAAACTTGTTGCAGCAGTGATGAACAAGGGCATCGTGCTCAAGGATGTGTTCCACGACTTTGACCGAAGCAACGCTGGTAAGGTGACTCGGCCTCAGTTTGTCCGAGATATCTCCGACATCGTGGTGTTATCTGCCAACGAGATGGATGTCCTCCTGAAGGCATACGGTGACAAATTGGATGTGCATTACCGCGCGCTTCACTTTGACATTTGCCCGGGTGCATCCGGTGCTGGAACTAAGGCGACTCAGCCCCGCTCACCGGAGAGACGCCACTTGACAGCCCCAGGAGGTACACACCACTCCGATATAGTCCAAGAGCTCGAGGCGGAGTTATCCGAGCTGGTACTGCGCGACCGAATCCGTACGAAGAATTTTTTTACGGACTTCGATCAGCTGCGTACGGGCAAGTGCACGGAGGCGCAGTTCCGACGCTGCGTCAAGCTTTGCTTCCCTATCGTGACTGAGGACGACTTGGTTTTGCTAGTTCAAAAGTACGGGACGGTGAAGAGCTTGGACACTACGAAGGTGGACTACATTCGCTTCTGTAACTACATCGAGGGCAAGGCTGGACAGGACAACAACTTCGACGATATCCTCGCTACTATCACGAAATCCACGAACTACTCGACTGCCGATAAATGTTCGCGTTCGATGCGTGGATCCTTAAATGACGTAGACGCCGCAGTTCACCAGGGAATGATGCAGCGTCTACACACGTACTGTTCCACTCGGCGAGTTCTCTTGAAGCCAACATTCCAAGATTTCGATAAAGGCAAGCGTGAGCACATTACAGTTGATCAGTTCTTCCGTGTCATGGCCATGTTCAAGCTCACGCTGGATGGAGAGAGTGAAAGACGAGCACTACTGCAACGGTACTCGAGTTCACACGGAGAACGCTTCGTAAACTATGTCACCTTTTGCTACGACCTCGAGAACTGGGGAAATGACAATCAACGTTCAGGAAGCCGACCGTCCTCGAGAGGTGGGGTCGTGTCCGAAATTATTGCGCCTTCGAAGCTTCGCGTCGACACGTTCGAAGAGACTGCAGCCGAAACTCATGTACGCTCGATTCCGATGCTTATCTGCTACATCAAACAGACAATCAAGCGTGATCGCATTCGTCTTGAAGAATACTATCGAGATTTCGACAAGCTGCGCCATGGTAAGATTACCGCAGCACAATTCTGCGCAGGATTGAATGCCGCGGGTTTCCTTCTATCTCGCGAAGAAATGTCTCTGCTTGGTGACGAGTACGCTTGCAAAGAGGTCGACAGCATGGGAAAACACTGGATCGCGTGGAAGGCTTTCGTGGATGACGTAGAGAGCGTCTTTACTGTGAAAGGACTGGAGCAGAAGCCTCATCACGATTTGAAAACTCTCGAAACTCGTGAGGGGCAGTTTGGTGGGGTCGTTATTGACAAAGACCTGACTCCAGTGGAGGAGGACGAAGTAAAGCGAGTTCTGGTGACCATGAAGCGGGCAATTGACCGCCAGCGTATGGAGATCAAACCAGCGTTTGAGGACTTCGACCGCTCGAAACAAGGTTTCATTTCTTCAAATAAGTTTGAGCGTGTGTTGTCAATGTTCGCTCTGCTACCAGCTCAAGCTTCAGAAACACGGCTTTTGCTTATCAAGTTCCGTGAGCAAGCAGCAATCGGTACAAGTGCCACATTGAGCTCCATTTGCGATGTCAACTACCGAGCATTCCTCCAAGCGCTCCAGATTCTCGGAGGTTACACCAACAATGCTAGTGCTGAATATATCCAGAATCTGGTTCTACCCGGGAGTGTAGCGTTCCGACAGGAAGTGTACCAAAGCGGCACCATGGACAACGATGCAAACAAGCGGAAAGCTCGAGACAATCTCGGAGGCGCAGTTGATTTATCGCAGCTTCTTGCCGAACTACGTCGTCAACTGAGTGCCAAGCGAATTCGCTTGAAAGAATTCATCGTTGAAGGCGACAAGTTGCGTTCCGGTGAGATCACAGTGGCAAAGTTCCATACAGCACTCAATCGCAGTGGTTGCGTCTTAGACGCAGCCGACATCCAGACGTTAAGTATGCACTTTCGCTCGGCGAGAAACCCTGACAAGATTGACTGGAGAACCTTCCTGGAGGCGGTGGACTTCTCCCATGGTATATCAGTCCCGACAACTGCCGGTTCCAGTAGAGAACAACATCAAAATGGCTTGGACGAGTCCATAAAGCGCGTTCTTGAGAAACTTCGCAACGAAGTCAACAATCGCCGCTTGCACATGAAGCCGTACTTCCAAGACTACGACCACAGCAATGTCACACATGTGACTAAATACCAGTTCGCCGCTGTGCTCGACATGATGCAAGTGTCTTTGAAACCTGCTGAAGTCCAAACACTTACCAACCAGTTCGCACACCGCGACGGCCGCAAGATGACCAGTGACGTCAATTATCTCTCCTTCATCCAAGCCGTCGACTCGGATTACTCTTAAGTTGTAGGAAGTCAAATTTGCATACTTTTTCAATAAATTCATGAACTCTCACGTCAAGCAAAGCATTATCAACAAGCGCTTGTCGGAAGGGCGTATTTTCTAAGTCTTCTCCGCCTCGTAAAGCAAAAGTGTGTGGTTCTCTCTATCTCCTTGCCGCGCTCCTTTGGTTTGACTCGGCCGAGCACACGCCGTTGCGACATCCAAGTGCATGGTTTCAATCATGCAGCTCTTGACTCGTCATTCCAACTCCTTATCTCCTGCTGTGGATGAGCGACATGAACTCGCTCCTGGTACGTGGGTCGCTCTTGAATACTCCCAACACGGAGCTGGTCACTGTACTGGCTCCACTCTTCTCCACTCCACGCATGACCATACACATGTGTGTCGCTTCAATGACCACCGCCACACCTTTGGGCTCAATGACGCCCATAATAGCGTTAGCGATCTGCTTGGTCAGTCTCTCTTGTACCTGCAGACGACGTGAGAAGACTTCACTGACTCTGGCCAGTTTACTGAGTCCCAACACTTTGCCATTGGGGATGTACCCAATGTGCACTTTACCCGTGAACGGCACCATATGATGCTCACACATTGAGTACAAGTCAATGTCCCTCACAATGACCATCTCGTCATGATCTTCTTCAAAGACTGCCTCATTGAGGACATCAGTCAAGCTCTGGCCGTAACCTTTGGTGTTGTAGAGCAAAGCCTTCGCCATACGCATAGGCGTCTTGACGAGTCCCTCACGTTGCGGATCTTCTCCAATGCACTCGAGCAACGTAGTGACAGCTGCCGCCATCTTCTCCAGCTTCTCCTTGTCCTCCACGTAGTCGTTAGGTGAGCGTGAGGGCAGCGTCATGGACAGCTGCGTCAGCTTCTCCTCCTTGGTTGGCTCCGTCGTGTTCTGCATCTTGGCGGCGTTAGCTTGGAGCAAGAAGTGGTTGTCTGCAGTAGTAAGTGTGGTAGTGATAGGCGCCATGACGTGTGACTGAGGTGATGGCCAGGAGCTCTTCACTTTGAGCAATGATCGGCGGGCAGACGAGCGAATTGACTGGCATGTCGCTATGCGGTATGTGATTGGATGATAGTAGTGTAATGTGATTGGATGATATTTGTTTTAACCAATGAATGGTGTTTAACATTTCCCGCCAGATTGAAACGCGAGTGATTGGATGAAAAGAGATTGATGCGACGCCGAGGTGGTGGCGTCGATGGCAGGAAGCGTGTGGGCGAGCATCATGACGGCAGCTTCGGTGTGTACATGTCGCACAAGATCCAGAAGCTGCGTGGTCAGAATGAGAACTTTGTGACGGCATTACCTGCTGCTAGTGCGGGCATCTTCCAAGACGTCCATGTTAATGTGGACGGGTATACTGTGCCCAGTAAAGAGGAGATCCGTCAGCTAATGTTGCTGCATGGTGGTGGTTTCGAACATTACGATACTGACCGAGTGACACACATAATCGCCACACATTTACCTGCATCCAAGTTGCTGCAACTTAAGTAAATGCAAGTTGAAGTTAAAGTGACAAAAAGGCAACTTACACATCAATGATGTTGTCTGTTGTTAGGAAGGCAAGGAAGCCTCTACCTGTCGTGCATCCGGACTGGATAATGCAGAGTATCGAGCAGAAGAAACTCCTGTCGGTGCAGCCGTTCTTATATGCAGGCTTTGCTGACCCTACACAGAGCAGTATCTTCAGTCTATCAGCTCCAAAGGATAGTCTTTCCGTTCTAATTGAAGGCAAAAGGAGCTTTGACGCTGCTGATCAAGCGTCTAATCATGAGGTGGACATTGAGGGTGATGGTGAAGAGGATACTCTAGCTTTCGATGAGGATGAGGACGAATTGGATGTGATGGAGGACCCTCCAGCGTCTCCACCGCCACAAGTGAAAAGTTTGACTGCGACTACCAAATTGCGGACCAATTCGACGAGAGATGGTCCTGAGTTTGTGCGTCACTTTTTCGCCAAGTCTCGACTGCATCACATTGGAACGTGGAGAGCTACATTTCAGCAGAAAGTGGCTGAGTTTCAAGGTAAGTATAAAGGTGTATCGGTAGCGAGAGCTCCGGCTTCCTCGAGTGATCGGGTGATTCTACATGTGGATATGGACTGCTTCTTTGTGGCTGTTGCTGTGAGGGATAAACCAGAACTGGCAAAGGTGCCTGTAGCTGTTGCTCACTCGGGAAATGCCGGGTCGTCGGAGATTTCGTCTTGTAATTACTTGGCACGCGCGAAAGGTGTCGGTGCAGGGATGTTTATGCAGACTGCGAAAGAATTGTGTCCCGAGTTAGTTGTACTGCCCTACCAGTTTGACGCCATTCAGCGCGTCTCGTTCCAGATCTACGATATTTTCTTCTCCCACACACCGTACGTGCAGGCGGTCAGCTGTGATGAAGCGTTTTTGGAGTTTGGGAAAGGAACAAATGGAGTGGAGAAGGCAAAGACAATTCGCCAACAAGTTTTCGAGCAGACTGGATGTCCTGCCAGTGTGGGTGTGTCCTTCAATGTGCTACTTGCAAAACTGTCATCGAAGAAGGCTAAACCGGACGGGATTTATCAAATTGCCGACCCCAGTCAAGCGGAAGGGTTTATGTTGTCGCTTAAGGTTCACGACTTGCCTGGGGCGGGTTACAAGACTGGAGCAAAGCTTGAAGCACTTGGAGTGGAGGATGTACGCCAGTTGGTCTCGATGACAAAAGGTGAACTTGTGCAATCACTCGGCAAAGCTTCTGGGGAAATGCTGTACAACTATGCTCGCGGAATTGACGTCCGTCGGTTGTCTATGGAGTCGAACATGATGCGGAAAAGTGTGTCTGCAGTTGTAAATTTCGGGATTCGCTTCGAGAAATGGGAAGATGCAATCGTGTTTTTGATGGCGCTAGGCGAGGAACTTAGCCACCGCCTTCGGAATTTGAAGGTTCGAACGAAATGCCTGACGCTGCTAATTAAGAAACGAGCGGAAGGAGCACCTATCGAGCCGTCAAAATTCATGGGTCATGGTATTTGTGACAACTTCTCAAAAAGTCAAGTTCTTGCTCAACCAACGGACGATGAGGCTGTGCTCGGTAAGGCTTGCATCGAGCTTCTCCGACAATTCAATTTTCCAAGCGAAGAGCTCCGAGGAGTTGGTGTGCAAGCTACAAAGTTGATTTCAGATGCCCCAATCAGCAACCAGCGCAGTGGACAACTTTTCAAGGCATGGCTGAAAGATTCGGCATTGCAACCAGGGAATGCAGGGTTGATAAACCCACGGCAGGTGGACGTTGTGAGGGAACAAGAAGAGCACGAAACGAAAACCGAGGAGGAACTGAAAACCGACATGAATAGGAACGAGTTCGAAGCTACAATATTTTCACAGATCAACATGGGGGTGCTTGAAGAGTTACCTGAGCAGCTTCAGCGAGAAATTTTAGCTTCGTATGGTCGAGCTGCATCATTCACTGCTGCTGTTCAGACAAACCGTCAGCCTCCTCCGAAACAGAAGACTAATGGCAAAGCACCACTACGACGAAAACACCCGGCGAGAAACATATTTGATTCCAAGTCTAATAGCCGCCTTGCTCGTTCTGCACATACGTCAGGCGGAGGAGACGATGGTAAGGAGGAAGCGCTCAATGATATTCGGATGTCCCAAGTGGACTCGGAAGTATATCATTCACTTCCGTTCACGATTCGAAGAGAAATTGATCGATACGCGAAGAAGCGTCGACCCACTTCTACGGTTGCCCCGATTCCGAGACCCAGAGCGCCGTCAGTTAGTAGCCCTGACCAAGCGGTGAAGAAGTCGGAACCTGTTGTGCTACCAACAATTGAAGATCTGTATGCGAATCTTGTTGAGAGTCTTCAAATTGCTACCCTAGCAGATGGGAGTGACGATGAACACCCAGGCGGCGATACCAAGGCACAGTCCGTTGCATTTGATGCAATCTACTCACGTATTTTGGTGGAAGTGGAGAATCGAACACTTGATCAGGCCCTGCGGATGCTCCGCTATATTCGCCGTAAATGCTCCAGCGCAGGCATTCCCAATGATCTCTCTGAATTTCTGAAGCGCGGATTTAACCATGTTCTTAATCTTGTAAACCAGGATATTCGACGGCACTTCAACGGAGTGCTGTCGTTGCGATTAGTTGCTCCACTCTAATATTATTGATGCGCGTCAACCATGTAGCTAACAGCCTTCATTGCACCAGAAGCTCACAGACGTGCTACATATACGAGTACTTTGACAAAACCAAAAAAATCGGAGGAAATTTATTCAGTCGTTCAAGTCTCCATTCGCTATACAATTCATTCAAGCGCCCTCAAGCCCCTTGAAAATGGTTCTTGCTTAAAGTATCATCCTCACTTCGTTCAAGATAATTGAATCGACAACTTAGAGGTGAAAAACGAAGCACACTACTTGCGAAAGAGACTACTGAAGTACAAAATTTGAATATCGTCCTCGTGCCTACCTCTCCGTGACGACCCACGGCTGCATTATGCTGACAGGAAGAACGCTGGTCATTCACGACATTGTAGTACACAAACTTTATAATTTTGTACGTATTCACATACGAGGTGTCCTACTCACTAACGATGCCACCTTTCTCAACGTCGTCTGCTAATATCATGTGAAGCTTGTAAAGCGCTTCGGAAGCTGTTGGTCGAGCTGTAGGATCCAACGAAACACAGGCATTTCCCAACTCGACGACGGCTTTCATTGCTTCTTTTGAAAACTTGACGAGAAGTTTTCCAGTTGCCACCATTTGCAAGATTGCTGGCTCGGGCATTTGTCGGCTCGAGTCATTTGGGTCTTTGGCGTGCCAGTATGGCATTGCATGTGTGTCCAGCTCCGATAATACAACGCCAAAGGAGAACATGTCTGCTTTGTCATCGTATCTGTCGCCAATCATCACCTCTGGGGCCATCCACAAACATGTTCCAACACCTCCAGTCATTGATTCATTCACACGCTCTCGAGATGTCCCGAAGTCTGTGAGCTTAGCGTCCAGCCTTTCATTCAGCAAGACGTTCTTAGACTTGAGGTCGCGGTGGATTATAGGAGGATCCAGTGAGTGCATGTACGTCAACGCGTGGGTGATATGCAGAGCAATTTTCAGTTTGTCCCTGTTGAAACCCATAGGATGATCCTGTTCCTCGTAGTCACTCAATAGTGCCTTCAAGTCACCTCCAGCCATGAATTCCGACACGACGCACATGTTGGTGAGCGAGTCCCAAGCTACACCGATAAACTCGACAATATGAGGGTGTTCCATTGACGCCATCATCTTCACCTCTGCCAATAGATCAACAACGTGCGAAATACTACGACGAGTTTCAGGTAGAAGCATCTTCACAGCAACTCGTCGACCATTGTACAGCCCTGAGTACACGACACCAAAGCCTCCACGACTTAGAAGCTGAACGACGACAACTTTATCACGAGGGATACGAGCTGCCACGACGAAATCATCTTCCCATGGACGATTCATCGTAGTTCCCTGAAATATCGAGCTCGAACTTGATCCAGGCACAAATGTGCGACCTGAACGTTGATAACTGGAGCCGAAACTGGAAAGCGCAGGAGCAAATGACCGAGTAGTGATCTGCTCTCGTGTTGAACATGTACTGCTACTTTGAGGCAGGAAAATAGGACCACTCACTGGTTTAGACAAAAAGACCATATCGTCGGGTTCCAGCATAGCGACACTGTCGTTTTCTTCAGTGTTTCTTGCAAGTTGCAACTTCCGCTTAGTCGATCGCCATTTCCACATCACAAAGCCAACAACACCGAGAATCAACACGACAGCGATGAGTATAGTGCTGATAAATGTTGCACTATGAAAACTCTGGTCACCACTGCTTTCAACTTCAGATTGAGGATCAACTTTCGTACTTGAAGAAGACTCGACTTCATCACTGTGAGAAGTTGAATCGGAATCGGCGTTGATGGTGTCGGTGCTGATGTAGAATTTGCTGGCTTGGTAACATTTGTGTGTCACTACCCCTGTTTTGTTTGGTGATGAAGTTGATTGAGCTGGTATACTGCAGTTAGTGGCTGGAAAGAATTGAACATTTAAGGATCCGTCCTTGAGAATAGAGGCGATGGTCGAGGAATTAGCCGCTAGTGAGATCGAGTCGACAGCGAATGGCACACAGTCATTCAAGTCCTGTAAGGCATGTGTCTCTGTGTAGCTACTGCAGTTTTGGTGCTTGAATTGGTCCATGACGATGTGTCTGGTACCTGTAAACGCCTCTGCGATGATCATATGAGTGTCGATATCCACGCAAGTTGTGTTGTAGTAGTATATGTTGGCTCCGAATTCAATACGACTGCAAGTTTGTGGTGCACAATTCGTCGAGGAATTCGAGACCTGCATACTCAAAGGCGTCGTCGAGCATTTATCATCCTCGTAAAATGCAGTCGCCTTTGACACCGCTGCAAATGTGTAAGAACTACCGGTCCAAAGCAACAGCGACACTAACAGTGCCATGGTCGTTCGAGAATGAGCAGAGCATGGATTCTTTCACCATACCTTCCGACTCTCAACCTTCAGAGATACAGCAACGACTCATCTCATCCAGTGTCTGACGTCCGGATACTTGCAGGACCTGCATGGAACACCAGAGTGGTATGGAACCAAAAATTCTCAATGGAGTCAGGACTCCGTTCAAAGTGCTGGGATCATCAAGACGCGTCTTATTTGTCTTCAGATGTTACGCGTCAGGGTGTTGTCGAAGATGCTTCTCAAAGGTGTCAAGCGGTAGCATGGAGACGCGTTGTCCATGTTTTAAACCGTGGTTAAGCTCAATGCAACGCTCTCTGGCTTGGTCGTATGTGCACTTGACTACCTCACCCTGCTCAAAACGTATCGGGGTGTTAATGACCGTCAATTTGATGGCAAAGACTTCGTTTCTTACCTGTTGGGTGAGCTGCTGGTGATGTCGGAAGTCCGTGTGGGTAGTGTAGAAGACGTACTCACGCTGGACGAGCGTTGAGGTGTCTTTGTCTGTAGCAACATCGACGTTCTTCTGCTGGCGTTGAAGCTCTTGTCTCTTAGCTTCGACAGCTTCGGCCTTGGAAACTCCGCCATACTGTTCCAGCTTAGCAACACGTCCATGCTGCTGGAACTTTTCCTGGATAGACACCATTCCTTTGAAAGCATGTAACAATGAGTCGTGTACTTGATGTCCAGACTCGTTAGGCTCCAGTATCACTAGCGCCGATGCAACAGCTTCTAGTGTTGACATGCAGCCTTCCATCGGTTCACTAAGACAACAACACATCAGTTCCAACTTAAACCCCATCAACAACGTGGAGTACTCACCGTCTTAAGTCGCCGTAGATGCTCCGCTTAATTGTCTCGCCATCACCGCTCTCCTTGCTGTCTACGCAAATGTACTGCAGACTAGCACCTCGCTCTTTCCAGTCCTTAGCAGCTGTCTCCCAATGTTCTCTGTTCCTGCGTGCTATTTTCTTGGCTTCCTTCCACGTTCCGTCGATGACAATGAGTAGCACCCGCTTCGTCTTCTTCACCTTCTCTTCCGTTGTCACACCCAGAGGCTGCGCATGTTCATCTGGGAACAACACCATAGCCGCATCGAGCCTGTCGTCGCCTCCTTCATCATACAACAAGCCATCGAGCTGTTCATCCACACCAGGACCACAGTCGCAGTTGTCTTTGACTGTCACAAGCGTCACGTTCTCAAGTGTCTGAGTTAACACCGGGACTGACGAGATGGCAGCACGTCGCTTCATCTCGTGCTGATGTTGCAGCACCAACACGTGCGTCAACTCCGTAGCAAGTTTCTCATCCGGTAGCGATGCGCAGTAGCAGACACGAGGTGGTCGCTTACACCTTATACAGGTCTCTCTACGAGAAGCGTCCTCCGCCATCCAAATCTGACAATAACAAGAAGGACAAAATTGTCCTTCGAAGGACCATTTTGAAATAAGAAAAAACTTAACACTAGCTGTTTATGGTTCAGGAAGAGAAGAGGTCTTTATTACCGGACGTTTTCCTTACGAGATAGGATTAATTAAGCTCCTGCTTAACTTAAGCGGTAGGCTGGTACACCGGGTCCACAGCAGCGGGGGCAGCAACAGCCGGGGCGGCGGCAGGCACCACGGGGGCCGTAGGCTCCACGTACGGGCGGTGGACCTCCTCCTTAGGCTCAAGAATGGTCACCACGTCGTCCAGAGCGCGCTTAGGGCCCTGCTTGCCCGTGGGGTCGTGCGGCAGCATGATGGACACCTTGACACCGAGCACACCCTGACGCATGAGGACGTGACGCACAGCCGTGTCCACGTACTCCTGCGAAGCGTTACCGGTCTTGACCATGTAGCCCTCGTTGAACTTCATGGCCTTGGCACGCTGAGCACGCAGCTTACCAGACACAATAACCTGCACACCCTTGGCACCAGCCTCCATGACGAAGCGCACCACCGAGTAACAGGCGCGACGCACGGCCAGACCGCCAAGAAGACGGTACTTGAGGGACTCAGCCTGGGCCTGCGAGCACAGACCACGGTTGGCCACACGCTCGGCGTACAGCTCCACGGCTCCGTCCGGGAAGTTGAAACGCTTCTGCACGACCGACGTCAGGGCGCGGATACGCTGGCCCTTCTCGCCGAGCACCTCCTGGGTGCGCGTGGCACGGATGATGATCTCAGTGCGCATGGGAGTCACACGCACCTCCACTCCAGAGTAGCCATCGCCGTACAGCTCACGCTGCAGCAGCTCGTTCAGCTCGGCGTAGAACACACCGTCGGCCACGAATTTACGCTTCTTGGAGATGTTGGCAGCCATGTCTTCTTCTCTTGGAGATTCCTGAGTGAGATTGCCCAACGTCGCAACGTATTGCCCAGTGCTCGCCAGCCAATGGTTCACGGCAGTGTGAATGTCACACGAAGGTAACGCGATACACTAACTTATGTTTCGAACAGTACGATAAATGGCGTTATAACATGTCGTAACTACCTAAATCTGTGCGTTATGTTCTGACAGTAAAGATAGACAAAAAAATAATGGTGGATGGCGAGGCGACTGCTGCAGAGCCTGCCACCAGCGACACAGGCACCAAGCGACAGCGCATCGAGCGTCTGATCCAGCGCGGGGATCTTCTAGCCAATGAGCAGCAAGAAAGACAAGCGGAATCGCTCTGTAAGCCGCAGACGAGCTCGTCGTGCGACACGTCTTTATCATGTACCAGTGCAGTGGTTTTCACTACACGACGTTCCTCCTGGACAGCGCAAGAAGACGCAAAGCTCAGGAAACTAGTACAACAACTAGGCAAACATAAATGGAGTGAAATCGCATTGCATTTCCCGTTTCGCGACCGCAAACGTTGTCGCGAACGGTTCGTGAACCACTTGGCACCGTCGTTGACTGCAACGTCGAGTGTGTGGAGCGTACAGGACGACGAGAAGCTGCTGCAATTGCAGCGGACAATTGGGTCCAAATGGGCCAAACTGACCAAAGAATTTAGTGGGAAAAGCGCCGAGAACGTCAAGAATCGCTGCTTGATGTTGGCCAGGAAGGCGGACAAGAGATCAGAAGACAGGAGAGCACCACCCCAACAGTGGACGGTGGACGAGAAGGACAAGCTAAGGACTTCGGTGACAAAACATGGAGTGAGGAACTGGCTGTTCATTGCATCGCAACTACCTGGACGGACAGATTTGCAGTGTTTGCAGCAATGGTACCGAACGCTGGACGACAAGGTGATGAAAGGTAAAGGGACGTGGACGGAGACTGAGGACCAAGTGCTCGTGGAGAAGGTGAAGGAGATCGGACGCAAGTGGACGGAGGTGAGATGAATGATGGGGTTGAAACAGGGTGGAGATGCTGATGGTGGATACGCTTGTAGGTTGCTGCGTTTTTGCCTGGCAGAATTGGGAACCAGTGCCGCGAAAGGTTTTTAAACCACTTGGACCCGGCGATTAGTACGGTGAGGGCCAAGTTCGCGTCCTGGTTGCGAGGATATATTTCTCATGGTGACGTTGCTTATTGACAGGCGCCGTGGACGGCTGCTGAGGAGAAGATTTTGACGGAGGTGATGGAAGCGCACTCGACGCAGTGGAATCTGATTGCCGAGAAGCTGCCGGGGAGGTGCGAGAATGCAATCAAGAATCATTGGTACTCGCGCGAGCGACATCGTATGCTGGCGGAAGTGTCGACCAATGCGGCGTCTAGAACACTCTAGTTCTGCAAGCACGATGGTCCATTCACAAGGCGCATTGCGCTATGAAGCTCGACGCAAGTGTAGCTATTTCAAAGAGCTACACTTGCGTAACTTACCTTACGTAAGAATGAGTGGGTTGCTGTTGTGGATCAGCAGTTGACTTTGCAATTCATATGGGTAAGTTTTACCTGTCCAAAAGTACCCAAATTTGCATGCAGAGATTACGTCACGGTGATTCACAGCCACTCGCCGATTTCCCACGTCACGATGACATCGGAGACTGCGCTTGGCGACATTGAGGACTTCTTGGCCACGTGCGCCTTGACAGCACTTTAAACGATACCTACTTTGGGTGACGCTATCAATGACGCCAGTGCTGAGATATCACTTCAGAGTTTTAACTGTGACACCCTCCCCCGTTGAGTCACGGAAAAGAGGCCACAAGAAGTTAAACATCGACCCTGCCACCAAACTCGAGCTGGATCGAATCAAGGACCGCAAGAGATGCAGCAGATGTCGCCAGCCACAGCAAAATGAGCACGGGACTTGACGGCGGACCTGGAAGCACGACAAAAGGCAAATGAAATCAGTCGAGCTCTGTCTACGTCGGCGTGGAGATGCTAGCACAGTCCAAGCTAGAAGCGAAATTGAGCTCGGAAGAGCAGCAGCGACGTTTGTATAAGACAATCGAAGTCTGAGCTTCGTTCATCCATGAGTTCCAGAAGTTGGTGCAGCAGCATCTAGCATCAATTACTGTAGAGGAGGAGGAGGAAGACTTCCCTCGGCAGAAGCGAGTTCGACTGGAGCCTTCTGATGTTGCATTCTACGAGGTATTTGTGCAGGATTTGGACGCGATTTACGCTCAAACGGACGAGACCCTTAGTGCTGGTGGCCTGGAGGGCATGAGCGATGAACATACCGATTCCAGACAGCTATGGAAGGAGGACGGCGATACAGGAAACTTTATGTATATTGACAAGCACGTCATGCCGCTGAAGCTCGAGCGTACGTGCGAGATATTCTGGCAAGCAGGGCAATTGCCATTCCGACAAGAAGATCGACAAGTCTTTCACGACATTGAAGACCCTGACAACATTGCCGCTTTCAAGTTTCGAGTCACAAACCGCCTCAGTACGGGTCGAGTCGTGTCAGCTCTTGTGCGCTTTGTCACTCGTCGCTACCTAGAAAATGACCGCGTGATGGTTGTGTGGCAGTCGCTAATGGAGGGCGAAAGCATATTTGCTGGCATGCGCGCGGGTGAGACCGGATGGAATGTGCTCACGCGTTCAGCGACCACGCCCGAGTCTGGTAGTGTGGTCAAAACTTGCATTTGCCATACACCTATGTATTTGAGCACTGTAGCGACTCACGAGCCTGCTGTGAAGCAATTGACTGGTATGGTGCTCGGATCCGTAGCGGATGATCGCGCTGAGATTGCGATGATGTTTGAGAATCTCCATCTACATGAAAAGTAGATTTTTGTATAAAGTGCTCAATGGTGTTCACTGAAATTTATTTCAGAGTATTACAGATAGTAAAATTTAATAATTGCGGTTGAGTAAATACAGCGTGACCAACCCATTACCTTCTGTGCATCTCAGGCTTTTAAGCCTTCTAAAAAACATTCAAGTTGAGTACCATAGTAAACTTACTTCGAAGTACTCGACACTACATGTAAGCTCAGACGCGTGTTCCAAGCAATACACTTTAAAAGTGAACCGCAAAGAACCACACCGGAACACGATTTTTACGGTACACCGTTTACGCTAATTAGTCGGACCCTGACTAAATATGGTTTACGATTTTTGGGGCGGAAAAGTAAATTTTGTATTAGCTCTAGTGATGACAATATTTACAGTTGAGAGGATCTAAGACCATGATTGGATCCAGCTCGACGAGATTTGTTCAAATACGCGGTCTTTGTGTCATTTTGAGATGTTTGGACGAGAATCGCTTTAAATAGTGCCACGAAAAAGTACAGAAGCACGACTATATTTGAACTACGACTAAATAGCGTGAACGGTGTACCGGTAAGTAGGCCATTTGTAATTTGACGTTATCCGATGATGTCTGATGCTGCCTTCCTTACCGAAGTCGAAGGCTTCCTGGTCACCTGTGACTTACCGGCACTTCCATCCATTCGAATACGAAGCAAAAATGACAATAAACCACCACCCAAGCGCCAACACAACGATTTTGAAGAAAATTTGAGTCGTGCAGACGAAGAGAAATATGCCAATGCTTTCAGTAAGGACAAATCGTACTATAGACGTCGTAAACTGGAGCGGATGAACCTACGAACGCAGGTGACGGAGTTAGCGGGAGAGTTGGAGAAACCACAGAAGACCAAGGAAAGTTAACTGATGTTAAACGCACTATATCACAGTCAATATAGGTCGTTTCGAAATTAATTAAATGTCCAACCTCATTAAGCCTGTCACCAGCGATCATGAGCTTATCGAGTTGGCTAAGCTTATTGGTGTTAATTTGGATGATATTTATGAGTCGAGCGAAATAACAAAGCCTCTACCAAAGAAAGGTACCTTTCTGATATTGCTACCACCACCTGATCTTGATGTAGGACATTAAACAGCAGTTTATAACAACGAATATTTCGACAGCATGGGAGAAGGTCCGCCAACTAGCTACGGGATCAGTAAATACAACGAGTTTCAGTACCAATCAGCGCATGAAGATTATTGCGGCATATGGTGTCTCTTATGGTTATACGCGAGGCAACACAATAAATCGGATATTCTGAAGACTTTTAATAATATAAATGTAATCGTGCTTTTTAAAGAATTAAAATTCAGAGAATATAGAGCAGTCACCATGTATCGCGAATTAACAATCTCAAGCGACGTTAGCGCACCAAAGCTAAAAGAAGGGTTTCAAGACTGGTAAACTCAGACTAACGAGCTCTGAGTTAAAGGGTTCTGGCGCTGTTGTGCATTTACATCCTGAATCATATGAGAAGGCACTAAATGCGAGGAAAGCGAACCGTGGTGTTCGCCTGAACATTACCCGACACGAAATCAAGAAAGGCTACGAGAAGGCTCAGGTGGATCGATCTGGGGAAAGATCTGGAACGTTATCAAAACTGGTTTCAAGTTTGCTAAAGACAGCGGACTCGAGTAAAGCAATTGTCTGAGCGTAAAGCTCAGACTGTAACACGTTATATTCATCGGGACCAAAAAATGAACGCCCATTCATACAGTTGACTCCTTAGCCTGTTTTAGGCTATCGAAATACATTTTTTCAGCCGAGCTCATTCGGTTCTTATTGACTAACCTCAGATTGGCTTGTGGCTCCCATGTTGGTTCTATAGTCATGCCTACTTTTTAACAACCAGAACCGTATTGTATGACCACCAGGCAACTAAAGTCGACCCCCACGACTCGTAGTTAGCCACAGATTACTGCTGCCCGAACCTCACTGGGCACGGTCTCGCACAGGTGGGGAGCGTCACCAACCAGCGGACTACCAGCCGAAGCTGGCCCCGTCACCATCAACACCAATGACAGGGAATAGAGGCGTCAAGGAGAGGACGATTATCGGCGACCGCAACCCCGGTAGGTCTTTAGGCTGTCCCCCGCAAGCGTACCGGTTCCCATGTACATATGTAGCGGGCACGGGACTCTAACACTAGCGTGGAAGTCAGGCCCGTGCCTCTCGGCCTTGACACCACTGCACGACGTGATGTCTGGCCCCCACGGTCTCTCTCCACGGTCCTCGACCTCTCTACCGCCCACGCTGCCGTATTCGCGGTCACATCCACCGGCGTACGTCGTTGCGTACTTGCTCACCTGTTCACCCTCCTCGTAAGCTAGCACAACCCGTAGCTCGGCAGCCAAGTAACTGTATTAGTCTTGAATAGATGCACGTCTCGCATCCAAATCGCAACTGAGGGTCGAGCAGCAGACCGCTGCTCGGTGCCCTCCTACTTTTCCACGCAGCCCACTACCGTCGTCAGACCTACCAGCTCGTCGCCCTTGCTATTCTACTGGACCTCTAGTCCGTCCCCGCTCTCGTGGCCTCCTGGCCGCACGGCACACGCACGCCGTCGCCTCTCCTCGCGTGCATACTCCACTCTTGTCACCTTCGCACGTCTCCTCTTCGTATGATCTTCTCGCAGCCTTGATCTTCAACGTCGACTCAACGCCAGGCCCCCTTTTCTTCTGCAGACCTCGTACAGTCGGTGGTGCCAGCCTGCTGGCTCGCCCTCGTCACCACCTCGTCCTGAAATACTCCTTCGTCACCGTCCACCCCGATGTGCGCCACACTTGGCTACGTCAGATCAATCATCTCCGGCGAACCGTCGCCACTACTACAGTTCGTCCATATGTGTCCATTTGATTAGATATCTGTTCTTTCCGGAACGTGTCGTTTTGTGATCCAATATACGTTCAACCTCGTATATGTCTCCTTTATTGAAATCAGTGGCTGTAGATTCTTCATTAACCAACTTGAGTTGATTCGGAGATTTGTAGAGTGTGTGCTTATTTTTTGATCGAAATTGGACTCTGTAACCATCAATCCCAACGAGTGTATGATCCGTTGTACTCCAACGTACATCCTCCTTACTAAATTGTTGCTTGCTTAGTCAATATATCACTTTTGACCCAATCTCAAGCTCATTCTCGATCTTGTCCATAGCGTCTTGATTATAAGCTAGTTCGTTTTCCATAACCTTCCCTTTAGCCTCCGCAGGTGCCATTCCGATAGATCGATGATTAGTGTTGTTGTAGTTCGATATTACGTCGCGTAATAATATAACTGTCAGAGGCCTCCCAATTTTAGTAAGACGCCCTTTAACGTTCGGTTGAATCTTTCGATCTTTTCCGTCGTAGAATGGTCTCCCGGCTCGTTATTGTAGTGGGCAATGCCTTTACTTTTTAAAAAATCCTGAACCTTTGCGTTCATAATTTCCTGTCCGTTGTCACTTGTTAGTACCTCAACATTTTGTTTCACGAGTAGTTTAATCCCCTTCAAGACACTCTCTGCTTTCTTATTTGGTAGCAAACTGGCAAAACCTAAACGAGAGTTGATATTGACAGCAGTTAATATCGCCTTACCTTTCCGAAAAACAAGATCCGTTTGTCAGGAATTTGCATTATGAGAAGCAAATATCTACCTGATTCGAATACCAGCCCTTCACAACATTTAATGTTGTGTTAGGATCAATCTCTTGAGCCTTCACATGAAGTGCTCGAGCTCCTACATATCCTGTTGCTGGATCGTAGTAAAGCTTTTTTAACAGGTCAGCCATGGCTATCCATGTATATACTACTGTTACCAAATTCTTGTGGCGTAAATATCAAGCGGCGCAGTCGTGATGCCATCAGCTAAGACACGGCGCTTGTCATAGAAATACGAAAGCGCACATTTCGTCTAACTGTAGGTAATGATCGACTTGGTCTCGTTACTGATACAAAATCCTTTCTTCGTTCCCTGAAGCGTTATTCTATCACGAACAACTGTCTCAAATCCTTCTGGGTTAAGGACATCGTTGTTTCTCCCTCGACCTTGCTGTACACCTTTAGCTGAAACCTTGATCTTGTACTCAGAGTCTGGTAGGTAGCAAATATAGTCCGTGGACGATAGCGATACCATAGCATCACCAGACCATACGTCCTTGAATAATCCAGGGGTTCGTCAGTCAAACTTGGCTACCTCAGTATTGTAGTCTCGTGGGAACCAATTGTACTTGTGCTGCTTGAAGTGTTCACGTAGACTGGGTTTGGTACAGTCCTGGAATGGATTTTCACAGCTGATCGCGATATAAGCTGAGTCCGCGTCCATCTCCTTGTATTGGAAGTCGGATCGGTCGAAGTTGAAGTCGATGAAGTCGTAGTAGAACTGAAGCATGCATAGCTTTGCCAACGGATAGATTGCGATAGACAGATGAATAGGATCTCACATGCATCATTAAGCTCCTCCAAACCATGGAATGTGAAGTGCTCAATCTTAGCATCAATAGCATTCTCGTCTGACTCGTATTTGACCAATTTGTGCTTGCTCACATCCATGCCAGATCGACCAAAAGCGCTGTTGCCTACAAGTTTCATCATCTCAACAATCATAGCCTTAGATTTATCAACATCACCCTCTCGTCGGGCGTTAGACACTGCCTCCATAAATGGAGCAAATGCCTTATGAGAACTTGCCTTGATGAAGCTGTATGTCTTAGTGATCTCCATACCATGCGATAGGTACCACTTGAGAAGAGGGGTGTAGATTATAATCTTCTCTCCACAGTAGCTACCGATCAGCTTACGAGCGGGCTTAGCACGACTCTGCTTACGCGACTCGTTATACTCATACATATGGTTACCGATAACACTCTCATCTGTACAGTCAATCAGAACATTCTTGAAGATAGGGGTCATCTCGCTGAAATATTGTTTTAAGTGTTCGGGAGTATGAATATCACACTCCAGGAAGCCAAAGATCTTGTCTGATTTGATGTCATCAACAATACCATCGTACGCTTCGATCGTAGTCAAACGTCCGCATGGCATTTCATTACCAAGAGCCCACAGGTATAGAGCATTAGCATCATGTCCGATAACCTTCTTGCAAAGCTTACCTCCTTGAATCTTCGTCTCGTCGCGCTTAGCGTATCGATTGAAGATAATGGATGACCACCAGCAATGTTGGCCTTCATTTTCCCATAGATGTCCCTCTCCTCCTTGTCAATCGAATATACAAGTCTGTCTGAGTTGAACTCAAGTAGCTTTTTGTAGCGAAAATCCTTGATCGACAAGTCCTTGCGAGCAGTGTTACACGACATGTAGCTGATCAAAATGTTGCCGTCGATGTGTCCAAGCTTGTTGTTAATTCTATCGGCGAAAGCAGTATCAGCACTCAACGGGCTGTAGCATAGACCACAAAGGTATTTTTGCTGCTGGAGCAAAGTATTAAGGTGTTCTAACGTCATATTGAACTCACGCTTTGCATCCGCATCCTGACTCTTGTAGCCACTCATACACTTAGCTGGGAATCGGAACGCTTTAGCAGACTTCTTGTTCGGATGTTGGAGGCTTTTGAGCAAGTCTGATACATAACCTTCTCCGATAAACCAGGTAGCGACACACCATCGGTAAATATATCCAGATCAAAACGCTCGAATAATTCGCGCTGGGCCTTGATAGCTTTAATGAATGGGACTACATCGAGATTGTTATACCAGATTAACAGATCCTTGACAGTCTTCATTCCATAGTGCTCCCAGACGAACTGAACGCGCTTGTAATCATCATTACTGATGCTCGTACCACGAAGTTCGCTATCGAAAACTGATTTTGGAGCGATGGTCGCTTCGCTAAGCACACTAAATGATTTAATATACTCGTACGGAAATAGACCCTTACCAAGCCCACATACACATCTAATCTTGTCATCACATTGGTATCCACCAAGATATGTCGTAAGGTACTTATCATAGCTGGTACCAGCGGGTACGTAGGTGATAATATCGAGCATCTTCATGTCCGACGTTGCAATGCACATGTAACTGGGATTTTAGATGACTGATTTGATGTTGTCAGTACCGATAACGGCAAACAAGTCCTTCTTAATATAGTTAATATCGTATCGATCACTGTTAAAGCCAAATAAAGGGACCTGATCAAGCTGCTGCTTAATTTTACCGTAATCGGATCGTTGCTTTTCAAAACCGATACTACTGTGAAACTCGAAGGAGCTGGCATACTTCCCTTCCTGAATCCAGCTATCTACATCCTTCATTTTGTAGGTTTTACCAAGAGTAGCCCCGGGAATCTCCATACCCGTCAACCCGTGAGCATCGATAATTTTCTTCAAAAGCGACTTATACTTATTGACATTGTACTGTTGGATCTTCACAGATACGTCACCAATGTATTTGAACATATCCGTAAGCAGCGCCTTCGGATCATCATTTACAAAAGGCAACGTACTTCCTCGGTTAAGCTATCCGCTACTGATACTGATACGGGGATATGCTCATTTGTGAAAACAGAATTCTCCCCGTGTTGGATCGCTGTTGGCTTTAGAGTGGCTTCAAAGTCATACACCATGAAATGGTCGATGTAGTGGTCGACATCTTTGATCGAATACTTCGTAAGCAGAGATCTAATAACGTTTTGGGCAGGTTTGTAGATCGTTGGTTGAGACGGGGAAGCTTTCAATATTTACTCGCTCACACTGATTCTTAGAGTGGTCCTTAAGCTTAACCCTTTTGTTGTCCATACATTTCCTATTGTTAGATTTCTATACTTTAATCAAGACAAATTTGCAAAACGACGCATAATGCCACGTTTTGTGACCTTTTTCCGGTAACCCAAATATTACTATATAGAAAAACCAAGTATAATATTTTGGAGAGTTTTGTAAAACGTGGCATTATGCATCGTTTTTCTCGAGTTTCCGGTAACACCATTATTAGTCAAAAAATATCTCTAAATTTGATTGGACAATATCGTAAAACGATGCATTATGCAGCGTTTTACCTCGGTTGGCAACAAAAGGGTTAATGGAGCTGACAAAGACCATCTCACACTTGGCGCATTCATACTTCCTTTGAAGCATATCAACATTCTTGATGTAGATAGCATGGTTCTCGTGTAAAAGATTATACATAGCGTCGTACTCCTTGTCTGAGCACAGAATGCATTCAACTTTACCGCTAGTCACATCCATCTTATAAACGTTGATACCGAGTTGAAAGCAGTCCACAAGGTCATCGAGCTGTAGGAGGTCAATAAGCTTTTGAACAGACTCAGAGTGTAGTAAATATCCTTGAAAGAGCAGTAACGCTTGTGCATCCTTTACTTGAGCCTGGATTCGACGCGGATCTTTCTTCGGCTCCTGTTGGGTATGGTAGGCGATACAGTGAAAGACGCACTTGTTGTTTGTCTTTGAGAAGTTGATTATGTGCTTGTTGTCACTAATGATTTTTGGGATGACAGTAGTGTTATCGCCCAGAGCATGGTTGCGGTGGTAGATGTAAATCTTGAAGCCTGTAATCGCCTTGCCCTTATAACCAGAGCTCGGATAGTTCAGCTTCTCGGCCAGTTCCATCGATCTGATCTCCGAAATAATCTTCTTGCGGATGTCAGCCTTGCTGATAATAGCAATAGGTGCATTGAATACGAACGTATTTCCAATATTTGGGTGGAAGTAGCGAGTTTCACTATTATCGGTGAAACTAACAAGGTCGTAGCCAAGAGCAATATTCACCTTGAAGGCACTCTTTTGACTAGCAAAAACGTTCTCAAGCTTGTCGTAGAACTCACCAGGCTGAATTCCCTCATACAAGTGAGATTCCATGTGCTTTCCATTGTAGAAGCGGTACTTGGTCTCGGACTTGAAGTCAGGAGACGTGCGCTTCTTGAGGGCCTTGACAGAAACCTTGTACTGCTCAGCTACCAGTTTCTGGTTGCTCGGGCGGGAAATGTTGCTAACATAAACCATCTTACCCGTCCTACCTCGTACCTTGACCCGGTAGCTACTACCCCATTTGATAGCTTGAATATTCAATCTCTTTAGACCTTAAACATGTTGCCTATATATGCTTGACTATATTATTCTCGTGGAACTGACTTTATAATAATTGGATCTTGTGTCAGGATGGACTTTATATCATAGTCTTCTACAAAAAATTCTAAAATTAATTAATTCAGATATTTGACAAACGGGTTGTTGATACCTTACAGCCAATAAGCTTAAGCGTGGTGATCGCCTTGACTTTTTATCTGAGATTTTTTTTTAATTAATTAAGTTCAGTTTCATCGTTAAGTTCGCTTTCGCGTTGGTTAGGTTCGATTGCCATTACCATTGGTCAGAATCTGTCGTGACTTTTGACCAATAACGACTCGCTCAGAAACAGAAAGTTCTCTCTCATTCGAGAATCTGCCGCCTCGAGGAAAGATGGTAAAGCTCTTCTGTGCGATCGTTGGTGTAGCGGGAAGCGCGTTCTCGGTGCGAGTGGATGAAAGCGACTCGGTGGATGACGTGAAGAAGGCGATCAAGGCGGAGAACGAGGACATCACATGTCCTGCTCGTGAACTGCAGCTCTTCCTGGCGAAGAAGGACGGCGCGTGGCTGTCAGACGAAAGTGAAGCTGCGCTGGAGCTGGAGAAAAGAAATATTTACCCAGACATTCAAACGTTGATCGATGGAGAGCAGATGAAGGCCACAAAGACTTTGCGGTGGGTGTTTGGCAAGAACAAGATGCCGCCGCCATCCACCGATCAAATCCACGTGCTGGTGGTGGTTCCGGAGGTCGAATCAAAGCGTCCAGCAAGTAATGATGAAGTTTTTGCTGAGTTCTTGAAAAAATTGAGAACCACCGAACCCGAGACGAAGACGCTGACCGATCTCACCGACCTGTCTGTGAATGAAGACGAGTTTCAACTCAACAGTCTGTCAACGAAGCAAAAGGTAGTAGTCCGATTGTTATGACACCTGACTTGCACGAGTTTTGGAAGGATTTTGGTGAATTCCTCCGTATTATTTCGTTCGGAAGGAAGAAGTGGTGTTCTGGGAGGTGATCAAGAAACTCCTGTTAAACAATGACAAGGACCGCGTTGTGATAGTAGGTTCACCGGGTGTCGGAAAGTCCTGCTTTCTTATGCTTATTGCGTTCTACCTGGCGTGTATCCAGAAGAAGAATGTGCTTGTCATACGTCGATTGAAAGAGAGCAAACTTGTGAACGCGGTGGTGTATTTTGATGGCAAAGGAAAATACGCACGCCTAACGAATCTCCGATCGAAGGATTTGTACGCCATCCGCTCCCAAGCTAAGGATGCAACCGTTCTTGTTGATGGTTTCGGGAAACAGAAATGGATGTATCAAACCAACTTCTTCCTTTTCATTTTCTTGCAACGTCGTGCCAGTTCGATGCGAAACAAGATGACAATTCACATGTTGTGGTTTTGCCGGCGTGGCGTGATGCTGACCTGCTGCAGTACGCGAAGTTAACTGACTGGGTGATCGAGACTGGTTTAGCCGTGTACAAGGACCGGTTGAAGGATTCAACTTGGCCAAAACTCGTTGGGGAGCAGTACTTCTACAGTGGTGGGAGTCTACGCGAGTTTTGTAGGACGCGTGATAAGCTTAAAGCCAGAGTTGTGGCCGATTGTGCGGCAGTGGAAGATACCCAAGCTTTCCAATTGGTGTATTCGTATGGTGGTGGTAAAGGTAAAAACCAAGTGGATCGAATTCGGCGTCACTATATTGATGACTGCAGGAAGGAAGAACACTATCAGCTGCGTGCTCACTGGAAACTCTCTGTCGATTCGGGGTATGCGTTGAGTAAGTTGGGGAGGATTGTTGGCATGGACGAGCAGCTAAAGGTTTACACGTATGCAAAATCTATTGGTGCCGGCTTCCATGGCGTCGCATACGAACTATTGCTTCACAGTGCAGTTCAACAACGTAAACCGGTTGTGTTGAAGATGCGGGAAGGGTCAGAATACGAAAAGATCGAAATACGGGTGCCCCACGTTATTTGCAGGGCGAAGCTGAGAAATCGTGCTACGATTGCTTGACCACATTTGGAAATGACACTTACTGGCATCCCGACTACCCGTTCTTTCCTTTCATTGACGCAGTGACCACGTGTGAAGCGTTCCCAAGTGGAAGTAAAGATTCCGAGACAATCGTGGCTTACATTCAGGTGACGATTGCAAGCGAGAAAAAGTTCAAGAAAGAGAGATTACGCCTGCTGAACGCTGAGATGGATAAAAACCCATCGCTGAAGGACATGAAGCGCGCGTTTGTGGTAGTAGGTCCTGACGCCAGTGTCTGCGAGAGATTTAAACTCCACGATGCGCCAGACCTCAACACGTTTCTAACGATGGTAAGCTGCTTTGACCCGGAACAGCTGAAGCCTAAGCAAGATGTGATGCATGTCGGAGCAGCTAGAGCCTAAACAAGCTTGAGATGGGCTTTACCTGCTTGTGAATGTTCCGATATTTTAGGTGTTGGTGCTCAAATCGTGAGGTGAAGTACCCAAGTGCGAAGATCTGTTGAGTTAATTCAGCTGCTTCTTGCTTCGGCATGCTGCATTAATAAAAAAAAATTTCATTCTGATAAATATGAAGTTAGTAATATAGTAAGATGGCTTACTCACCTGAACATTACCAAGCTAGCTTTCATGGACGAAACCCCTGGGGTCTCTTCATTGCCAACAACTTGAGACGGTCGAACAGGATGAAGAAGTTGGTCCCTGTTCACGATCACTTGCAAGCAAAGATGGAGGCCGATGCTTCTGCTCGTCGACTTCAAGTCCCTATGCAGGATGCGTATGACTCACTGTGTCACGACCGCAAGATCGCCCGAGCTGTGTGGCACATTCCCATGCCGGTGTTTTACTTCTGCGCGTTCGTGTCGATGCTGTTCGCACACATCCCAGCGACCAACATGTACGAACAAGGCTACGCTGTGTCCTCGACACTTGCAACTTCAGGAAGCGACACAGTCACGACAGACTCGACGATGAAATTCTACAACATCGGCCAAATCTCCGACGTCTTCGTCTGGCTGACGGACACATTCGTGCCTTCCGTATTCATAACGGAAGACTACAATGGCAACACCCTCACAAAGGACCGATGGGGGCGTGTCGCCTCGTTTAACAAGGTTTTGGGTGCCGTCAATTTCTAAGTGACACGAAAGGCGATGCACAAGTGTGTCACGCAGCCATTTCTATCCAACTTGTATCCCAATTGCTACGACGCCTCGGATACATCAACTGAGCAGCGATTGATCAGCTTCGACACGAATGCGACTGATGCTGTTGGCAAAATCTCAGCATTAAAAGCTGGAGGCAATTGGCTCGACTTCTCCACTGAAGAACTTTTGGTCACCATCGTCACGTACAACGGAGCTGCAAGGCTACGCGGTCACGGAGATGCAGCTCACTTTCTTGGAAGGAGGCTCGGTCCAGACGCTTTCGTCGACTACACCCGCACTCTCAAGTCCATACAGTGCATCGGTCACTATAGCTGCTGATATCGTCGTCTTGGTCTTCTTCCTGCTAGCGTTAGCCACGCAACTACGCAGACTTTATCGATACCGTCGCACCGGCATTAGAAACTTGATCTGCGGCAACGTCTGGGTCGTTATCGACCATTCTTCCACTGTGGTTGTTGTCGCTTTCTACTTTGTGTGGATTTCCATCGTTCTACTCATGTACCAGAAGGAATTCCGTGACAATTTAGCATCTCTCGTAGTCGGTGGGAAGGACTGGGCATTCGACGCTGAGGCCCGAGCACGTTTGTACGCTGTAATTGATAGGCTCAAATCTGTGGCAAAACTCACTGTGGCGTTGCGTTTGATCGCCACCCTCGCGGTTTTCCTGCTGAGTCTTCGGATCCTGAAAAGATTCCGCTTTCACCCGCGACTGAGTATTCTCACACGAACTGTGGCGAGTGCGTTGCATCAATTCGGCGCGTTCTTCATCGTATTCATCGTCATCTTCGTGACTTTTGCTGTCTCCGGCACGGTTCTCTTCGGTGATCGAGTTCAAGAGTTTTCATCTTTACAAACTGCGATGGAGACTTGCATCAACATGCTCTTTGGAAACTTCGACTACTCCAGTATTCAGGGGTTGTATGCTCCTGTTTGTATGTTTTACTACTGGGGTTACATGATCGTTGTAAGTCTCGTGCTGCTGAACATGATGCTCGCCATTGTGTTGGACGCTTATGCAGAAGTGAGCAGCGAGAGTTACAAGTCTCAGAACATGTTGGCAGTCTTGACAACATGATGTGGAAGTAGTACCGGTATATATACCGGTACCATTACTCCGGCAGTTACTTGTATTTTTCTTAACATTATTATACAAGGAGAATAGGTTTCGAGCATTTCTAAGCGAGAGGAGCTACATGTATTTCTAACGACGCGACCCTGAGAGCGTGAGGAGCAGTGACACTGAGGAGCCTAAAGCACCTACTGTCCCTGCCTGCTGCAGACAGCTAGTGCAATAACGCATAATTCAGCCACTTCTTGAACAAGGAATTATTGAAAATATTGCCTCCCACATCATCAAGCCCAATCAGCTTAAATACATCTCTGGGGGATGTCTTGCTCGCGAAGATATCCTGAATCTTTTCCGTCTGCATTTTGGTTGCCGCGCTTTCCATACTGGGGATTTTGTTTTGGCTGCTTTATGAATTTGGATTAACGGTCTGTCTCTAAAACGAGCCTCCAATGACGAGAACAACGTAGATTCCTTGCTTAGATTTTCCTTGAGGAAAATATTCATGTAAGCCAGGCACGTGTTGAGAAGCGGACTGTGTGTGAACGTCGTCCACAGACTTTCCGCTGCTCAGCCGCATACTTAGCTGTGCAGTCTCCACTGTTGTAGCCATATTCTTTGTCACACCTTTCGCCTTCGCTGCAATGAGCATCTTCCCCACGTTTGCATAGTCGAATGCCCGTGTTAAGGTCTCAATTGTTGTTATTTTCTTGTTCGGGTACTTCACGTTGTACGCGTCCTCGTGCTTGCTCCAAGTGCTCAACACCGGGTTCTCCAAGAGTTTTTTTGTTGACTTGCCAAGCCCGACATCTACCAGAACATTATCCTTACTGTTTACCCAGAACTGGACAAAAGCGTCCTCCAACTTGGTCGCGAGACTTTTAGTTCCTTCTGCTTTCTTTGCTGTGTCCACAATTTCGAGCAATGGACGTACTTCTTCAGCATCGGGATCATCGACACAGTTTCATCAGTGTGTTTTGCACTGAAATCACCCACGTACGGAGCCCAAGTGGTGAATTTCGGGTTGCCTAGTAAGTGCTTCCCCGCGTCGTCAAGTTCGAGTTGATGATAGCGACTAAGCATGCTATTCACTACCTAGTCCAGCTTGAACAAGTGGAAATCTCGTCCGGATCCTTCCGAATCATCCACCAGTGCTGCATTTGTTGAGTTTGCAATTTGGTAGCAAGGGTCTCGGTTCTCGGAATCATCTTGGCTTCTAGAATCAACTTGTATAATGCAGCGTCGCCGTACTGAGCCGTCAGTGTTGAGATCGCGGATGTTCCTTTCGTTTTGGCACTCAGATCGTCGACATACGTGTATTATAACAGATGTAGATACGTGTATTATAACAGGTTGATTTGTTAGAACCTGTGTACCATTTGAGTAAAATGACCTGTCTGTAGAAACTCTGGATAAAATCCAGAGAATTTCGCCAGAAAGCGCCGAGATTGCCATCTGGGTTAGCGGACGGATCCGTCGGGTGCGGAGGTCGTAGCCGCAACCCAGGAACTCACTGCTGCAGCACTATCTGGGGTGGAGTCAATCGAGCTGAAGGACGACAGTGCGAAGAAGCGCAAGTTGCCAGATGTGCCGCTTCTCCATGGCTACGAAGGCGGCGGCGAGTTTATTACGAGCGTGAGTGCTACAGTGAATACTATGATCTGGTAGAAGATTGGATCGTGAACGAGAACCTGGAGTGTGTGACTGTGACTGGGACACCAAGTAAGTAACCAAGCAAATCTGTGAAAAAGTTGTCGAACTAACTCGATTTTTTTGCTTCAAACTAGGAATTGGCAAGTCAATTTCTTATGCGTACTTCTTTGATCGCTTCATGAAAGAACATTCCGATGAGTGGATTGTTGTTACGGCGACTTATGGACAGAACTTCGCCATCGGTAAATTTGCGATATTTGATGCTGATTCCGATAAACCGACCGTACGCGAAGATGATGGAGATAGTCACATGCTGGTTGAAAAAGTACTTACGATAAAACAAAATGAAAGGGGTCGAGCAGAGGCGGAAGGAAGGAAGCCGAGAGAACTGATATACTTGTGCGATGGTCCACCACCGCGTGTGTGGAATCATACCATTGTTTTCACAAGCCCCAACGATGCATGGAAACATCTTTCTATAAAACACCGGAGTCGTTATTTTTACATGCCGCTGTAATATCCAAGAAAGTCTACGAGTCTATCTTAGTCTACAGCTGCTGCTGAAGTGAGCCATGTCGAAAATAGGCTATTTTCGACACTCGTCTATTTTTGACACTTTTGCATGTCCAAGCTTTTCGAGAGGAACCCGCGCAACGTGCGGTGCGTAGGCAACGCCTAGTACTCTACCAATCGGACCTATATTGATTTCATGTGTGTATGCACAGCATCGCGTCGTGGGTGGCGGCGTTCGGTCTGGTCGCGGCCTGGTACAAGTACGACCAGATGAAGGAGCGCCAGTTCTCCGACAAGGACGCCACCCAGTGGAACGAGGCAGTCCTGCGCATGCACCCACAGAAGCCCAGCAAGAAGAAGAAGCAAGAAGACTAAAACAGTACTAAAACTGCAGCAACTTCATTTTGCCAATATTTTGGGTTCCATGAGCTTCTCTACCAGTTGTGACACTAGACCGTTAACTTTGATGGTTGATGCTGGCTGCCGGGTCTCAGCTGACCAAACTTCTTCTTTGTTGTCTGGTCCCAGATTCTAAAGGGCTGAATGGGGAGATATTCATTCGTGAAAAAGTCGTGAAGAGCACAGATGACGACGCCGTTTGAGAACCCCAGCAAGATTGCCAACAACGTCAAGAGCGGCAAGTGGACGTGAGTGTTGTGGAGGAAAAAGTGTGCGGTGTTGTTATAGTGGTGACGGTGATTATGACTTTTGTGAATGTGTAGAACGCCGTTGATGGTGGCTGCTGGTGTGGGAGCTGCAGCTTGGTACATGGTGTCGAAGCGCGACCAGAAGCCTGTTTCTCCTGATCGTGACCCGCGTGCGCCGCCGTCCAAGATGAAGTAGTTGCAGCGTGAGAGCTACGTCGAGCTAGTCCAGACTGGCGAGAGATGGAGGATGCTTGAGGAGGTGAAGGTTGATATGAAGGGCATTGAAGCTGACAAGCGAGCTTGATTTCGAAATCCATATATTTTGCTTTGAAAAGGTGTTGTTGCTTTTCATAGCTAAAAGACAGCTTTACCCTGTTTCAGGACAAGATAAGAAGCTGGATTTTGCACTTCAGCTACGCAGAGCGTATTTGTTGCCGTTCCGTTGAAATTTACCGTACGGACATGGTAAACAAAAGAGACCGAGTGAGATTAGCACTCAGGCCTGTGCTGTCTTTGATTTTGTTTTGAGCGACAACACCCAAGAGACAGAATACTTAGTACTCTGACAACTAATAACAAGGATTTGTCGTAATGTTGTTCGTGTCAGTAAGGTTGGAGTCTACTCAATCAACATACCACCCTTGACTCCACGTACATAGCGTACAGTATTGCATGTACAGTAGTGAAGGCTACGACGAACTCTACATGTAGAAGAGCCAGATCTCCTATACGTTCGGCGCTTATTTGCTCAATCGTTGGTACAATCTTTGGTGGAACAACAAGGCCTAATCCCCCCATAATCAAACGCATTTCATAATCTTAGCTTGTGGAGTTGTTTTGATTAACGTAGCGTAATCATCATTTCCTGAGCTAAAGGCGCACTAACGTTTACCAATTACCAACAACAATCATTGCTACGGCGTCCAATCTCAAGACGGACATACAGTTTAATCGCTCGTCGGGCACATGATGACTTTCCAGGTTTTACGACTTTGGTACATGCAGCCCAAAGCGCGGGGAGAAACATGTTTTTCTCACTTTCGATTTTCTCGTCGCCTGATCAAGCACACCGAACGCACAATGCGGTCTTTCACTTTGTTACTCCTCGGACTTGCTTCTCTCACGGAAGCTGCCGCCAACAATACATGCAGCGGACCAGACGCACGAACCATTCCACCGCCAGGGGCTATCGTCGTCGATGATACCGGCATGTACAACGGCAGCTCTCGAACTTTGACCGAGGGTGTGGCGAATTTGGCAACACGACGCTGGAGCAGACAATTTTTCTGTTTCCGGGAGTTTACCGTGAACAAGTGTACATCTTGCCACTCGCCGGTCCGCTGGTGCTGCAGGGGTACACCTGCAACACGACGTCGTACGCTGAGAACCAAGTGACGATTACCCAGGCGAAGGCACAGAGAGACCTTCCACTCAACGTGACGGGTGATCACAACTACTGGACGGCTACATTGGGTCTCGCCGCAAGCAACATTAAAATGTACAAACTAGACATCGCCAACACAGCCGGCAAAATCGGCGGCAAAGTCGGGCAGGCTGTGGCTACTTACGTCAATGGATCCGACTACGGTTTTTACGCCTGCAACTTCTCCAGCTACCAAGACACGTTGTGTGCCCACAACGGGCGCGAGCTCTACGCCCGCTCGTTAATTCGGGGCGCTGTCGACTTCATCTTCAGTAAAAATACTCAAGCCTGGTTCGAGAACTGCGACATCGAGACGGTAGGAAAAGGCTACCTCACGGCTAATGGACGAGACAACGCGTCTAACCCCTCCTGGTACGTCTTCAACAATGCACACGTCTTCACTGCGGATGCTTCATTGAATGGAACAGCCTACCTCGGCCGCCCGTGGCGACCTTACTCTCGAGTCGTCTTCTAGTACAGCGACCTTAGTGATGTCGTCAATCCGGAAGGCTGGAAACGCTGGAATAATGATACCGACACGGCAAACATCTACTACCAGGAGTTCAACAACACCGGTGCAGGTGCCGTTACCGCCGAACGGGTATCTTTCAGTGGTCAACTCGACGAATCTGTGGTCATCACGGACATCCTTGGCGAGGGTTTTGAGTCCGAGTGGTGGGTTGACACCGAGTTTCTTGTAAATGTGAGATGATGGAATAACCCCGATCAAGCTGTCGAGGGACAAGAGAATAAGACGTGGGATTGCGGGCGACAAATTGGACGATTACCCCAAAGGTTTCAGCAGCTTCTGCAAAATTGCCAAAGCTAGAAGGTAACTCTCGATTGCAAACACAAGGAATACATTCATGAGATCTCGTTGTACACATGCACATTGGTCGTTGAGCTGGTTTGGCATCGTTAGGCCACTAACTGATAAAAAAATACCACACCTGCTACATGACAAAAATTATGAGTTGGCTCGGCAGGAGATATGAAAACAGAAGTAAGGAAGTCACCGCATAAGCTTACAGTGTTCATCCGCGCTGTCGGGTTGCCGTACTAACACTAGACCTGCGCGTAGGCTGGGATAGTGAAAAACGAGCAAATTTTTTTTTACATATTTTCAAAATAGTAAAGGGAGAATTGAAAATTGTTTGACAACAGAAAAGCAGCTATTCGCGGAAAACATCATTCTAATGAGGACCTTGGAGTCAATTATCCCCGAAATATAAAAGGGAAATTTGAAAAATGTTCGGCAACTGAAAAGTAGCCTGAAACCATCATTCTAATGAGGACTTGGAAAGTCAATTATACTATGACCCACCTTCACGTGCCGGCGGACTGGTTGATCCCAATCAACCACTGTAGCAAGCTCATTTAATTGATGCAGTTGAAGTCAATGGATCCGACAGTACAGATATACTAATTTGCCTAGACGACCAAGACGGGAGGCAGATTGCTGCGTGTGGCCGATACCATCATAATCCTAGAGAATGGGTTTCAACTCTTGGGAAGCCAAGCTCCCAAGTATTGTAGTTTCCATGGAAACTTGACTGTGTCGACGAATTCCACATTTCCAGAAGCAGATTTTCCAAATGTGTTTGCTGTTTGGATACGCTGTCCTTCGCTTCCGAAACAGCTCGAGGCGTTAAAATGCACATACAGCAAGTTCTAGCGCTCGAGAAGCCGATATACCTTTGGATTTAGGCACAGTGGCGTTAAAACTGTCGGAAAAGCCACTCATTGTAAAATTCGTATTATCCTCAACGGTCGATTTTACCGAAAATCTCGCAACCTGACAGCAACATGTCAGTGGGTGATGCTACGATGAAGATTATACTGGGAACGCCTCAGAACGGACGGCCCTCAACGGATTAATTGAACGGTTCTGCGTAACGCGCAACGTAACTTCGGTCAACATTCAAGCATGGTCAACATTCGTATCCCATGTTGCACCAGCGAACATAGAAACAGTAAGAGCGGCAGCGCTACATAGCCGGGAGCAAGAGCTGCTGTAAGGCAGCTCCAACGACCACCACAGTGGACGGGAATGACGCCGCTGACCCACAAGGCCCAACGGCGAGATGGTTAGTAATGCTCATTGAGCTAAATAAAATACCAGCTGCCAATTGTGCAGTCTGCTGAAGAATGCGCGATACAATCGTTACACGAGCCTACCAGCAATGACAATATCAAGGAAGAAAACTTGGATGTCTCACCATGGAGAATCAGCAGGCTTCAGCGCTCGAAGAACAACTTTAAAATTGGAAAGCGAGTTTACAGTCATTTTATGAGGTTTACTGGCGTTTGGCAATCAGTATGTGGCGTCCATGAGGCCCAAGACGCTGCGTAATGACAACCCGAAAGCGATATACATGTACAGACCAGCAAGTGCAAACAAAACAGCTGAACAAGCGCGCCTTAAAGTGGCGTGAGAGCAGCAAATAGAACGAGCAACCAACATAATTCCATCGGTTGAAATATCTACCCACGCGGTATTACCGATGGACAACGTTCGTGGTGCAGCAAAAGGAGCACCGCTAACCAAAACATGTCGCCGAGCGGCGACAAGCAAGAGGGTACAGCTTGTTCGGGAAAACCTCCACGATTCGGATGAAAATGATACTGTATTTGTCAAGAGTTCGCAATTGAAGTTGCCCCAACTGTTAGTAGCACACCCGTCAAATTTTGTCTGCGTACCTAGGATGAAGCGAAAACCTTGGTCGGTCTGAACAAAAGATATGTAAACAGGTATTACCAGCGTAAGTCGCAGACGACCTAGTCAAAATGAAACTTCCATGTCATCGTTGCATTTCTCTGATCTGCCAACACAAAATGTGACGGCAAGGAAGTGTAACTCGCCGCTTTGCTTTCGCAACGTGATGGAGGTGTCACTACAACACACGACGGCCGCTGAGGATGCACCTTAGTGCTAACATCACGTACCAACCCAGCCAACAATGAAATGAACTCCAACACGCATATCAAAAAGCGTTGTTCGCACCGCGAACAACGCTTTTTTTTTTACGAACTTCTCACTATAGTCTGCGACTTGCGAGAACGTTTATGGGCTGTAGTCTGCAACTTGTGCTAGCTTTCCAAGGTGAAGGTCTGCCGCTTCAACTTGATGTAATGTGCTTGTATCGAAGCGCCATAGGCGCAGCTAAATCTAGATCGTTCGGGCTCTTATAGCGGGAGGTATGTTCGCCTATGGTGTCAGGGCGCGTGGTGGGCTCGCGAGCATGATATCCTGGAGCTCGGCACGAGGCAGCAACGTTGATGGCGGCATGGGCCATGATGCTCCAGAAGCTTGGGGCTTGAAAAGCGAATTTAGGAATGCGGTGGAATACCGAGCAATGGTTTCGTCCTTTCCGGAGAAAACTGTCTCATCCGAATCTGTCATCACAAAGACCCGTGATTTATTTACGTGCATTTGTACCGTACCGTACCGGCTTCAGTTATCGGCTTCAGTTACCGCGGTCGAATAATCAGATTTGGGCTGTCCAGCTTATCCAGGCTATCCCAGTATAAATAATCAATTGAGTGCGCGGTATCAGTTTAGGGCACGATTGCGAATATCAACCAAATAGGAATGGGCTATTCCTTTTTCTCACACTTTGATTGGCTAATTTATGGATAATCAATTGGTAGACGGTCACTTTTACTAAAAACGTAAAAGCTTATCAGGTCCAGCACGAGATGCGATATGATCAGTATTATAGGTATTGCATACATTTACGAGTTGATACCCCAACACACTAATATGGATAGTGAAATCAAGTCAAAACATTGTCGTGCACTAAAATGATCACTGAAGTTTTGGATTGAATTGGATTTAATTCTTTGGGTCATAACTCTAGAGCGCTGCTCTAGTCATCGAAATACATGCGTTACGATCGCTAGTGTTTTCGTTAGGCCGAGCAGTGCCCAGGTTACCTCAATTCCCTTTCGTTTTGGTGCTTTTGTCATTCTCCGACTAAAAACGACTTGAACGCTTTTTGTGCGATGCAGATTAAAATGGAAAGTGAGATTAGAATCAAAAGCTCTTGCTAGCAGGCTTCACTACAACTCGTGGCTTCTACAATCTAGAACCCTGTTAAAGTCGATCACAGCTCCCCGAAGCTTCTATGACCATCACTCTCTTCAACAGGCAAGTTGCCTTTGTGTCCGGCACACAATCTGCGACGTGGTGTGACACAACATACTGGCACTGCGTGTTCAACACTATCCTCAACTTGCATTCCATGCTCGTTGCTGTGTACAACACCAGTTGCAATCACGAGCATCACGAACTGTGGAGTTGGAAGTGGGTTGGTGAGGCAGTCTGTCAGTTGTTGCAAAGAACGCACGTGGTTCACCTGAATCGCCCCTTTTTCGACGTGATCATGCATAAAATGGATTCGAAGATCGATGTGCTTGCGCGCGGGGTATACCACTGTTGCTCGCCTAGTTTATCGCAGCTTTGTTGTCAACTAGCCGAGCGCCGGCCGCTTTGCGGGCGGTGGAGCAATGTTTGTCCTACTCCGTGTCGCTCGCGAGCGAGGTCGCTTCCACTACTCGCCCAGCCTGCCTCTGATCCGCTTCGGCAGAGGGCGTCCGATCTCCAAGAGACTTCTGTCGGAAGCGCGCACTCAATTCTTCAGCAACACCAGCAGCTTCATTTGCATCTGCGCAACCGATGAGCAGATCATCGACGTAGAGTACAATGAAAATGGGACAATTGCGACCGACACGAACGAACAGGAAGGGATCTGACCTGTACTGCTTAAATCTCAGCGAAATAAACACGAGTCGGATCGTTTTGTGCCACACCGCCGCGGCTTGCTTCAAGCCATAAAGGCTGGGCCGAAGTCGGCATACCATGCTTTCTTGAACATTGATTCCGTTAGGAGGCATCATATAAACTTCTCTTCCAGGTCACCGTTTAGAAATGCGGTTTCAGCGTCATATTACTTCGCCACGAATCCAAGCCGACAGCAAGTAGCAAGGAAAACACGCACCGTGTTCAGGCTTGCAACTGGGGAGTATGTCGACGTGTAGTCGACTCCATATATTTGGAAATGGAAGCACGACCCCGCCGTTGCAGCAGATTACGGGTGCTGAACCTACTCCACAATCTACCCCACAACTCCCATACCAGCCTTCCGAACTTCAATCGTCTCTGGTGTTATCGACTCGTTATTCTGCGCGTCGTGATGGAAATGATTTAAGTGATCATCTCGTGTTTGGACCAACACGTCCTCGCAAGAGTCGGATTTCTGCTCAACAACAACCACGGCTGGTAGTGGCAGGCTTACCGCAGCCCAACCCATCGGTATCTTTCACGAGTGAAGGGTCAAGCAGCCTAGATGGAACGGAACCGTTGTTATTGGAGAATGGTGACAGTAATTCTGGCTCTGAACAAGGCGCGACCGGAGGTGGTTACAGCTCTGATGGAAGTGTAGATGAGCCTAAAGCCAAGCGGCCAAGATTTGATGACAATGAGATTGCCCTCACAGTGTCAAAAGCTGTTCTCAATTCATTTGCTGAAGCCATGAAACCTCCAGAATCGGACAAGCGGAAAGAGGCGTGTCGTGCGGAAATTCGTGTTCACGTGACGAACCATACCTGCGATTTGGTACACAGGCCGCCGGGTGTGCGTGGTATTGGTCACAAGTGCAATTAATTGGGATGAGCAAGGCAATATCATCCGGTAAAGGCGCGTCTAGTTGCACTTGGATGTTCCCCCTCTACGAGGCAACTCGCCACCACCACACTGTACTTGTAGATACCTCTCTGCCATGAGTCAAGCTCCATACTTACGGGATCATTGTCGACATCACCCATCTCAACGTCCGCGAAATCGCCAACCACAGGTGCCAAATATACTTTTTGGTGAATTTGAACAATATCGTCGTAAGGTTCCAACTGCCTCGTGACGTGAACCACAGTGTGATAGTCATCGAAAGGAATCTCATCTAGAGCAACCGTTCTGGTAGTCACGATGCGTTCATCTTCGAGATCCCACACGCGATAAGCCTTTGAACCAGCAGCATACCCGAGAAACAGACATGCATGAGCTCGCGCATCCCACTTACTACGACGTAACTTATCAACGTGAACGAATCCTCTCGCTCCGAAAACACGCAGGTGACTCAAGTCTGGTTTGCTTCCGGTGAACACTTCAAAGGGAGTAGTCTGTGGTCGCGCAGTGTTCGGAACTCGATTGACAACATAAACACAGTGCTAAGGGCTTCGCCCCACGGCTCACGAGCCATTCTACGATGGTACAACATCGATAGTGCCATCTCCACCAGGGTACGATTCATTCGCTGTGCCAAACCATCCTGCTGCGGGGTATAAGTTGTCGAAGTCTGATGCATGGTTCCATACTTGGCAAACAAATCCCCGAACTTGTTGTTCACGTATTCTCCTCCATTGTCGCTATGCAAGCAACGAATACGGCATCGAGTCTGCGTTTCCACTAACCGCTTGTATTCCATAAAACGCGCAAACACATCTGATTTCGCTTAATCAGGTACACGTGTATGTACCGCGAGAAATCATCCACGAACGTGACCACAAATCGCGCTCCCCCTTTTGACGGCGGCTTCATTGGACCCATGACATCAGAGTGAACGATGTCCAGCAGACCTTGAGTCGTTTTACAAAAGGGCTAACAGTCATCTTGCCACAAGAACACCTAACACATGGCGTATTAGTGTCTACTTCTTCGTCTGCTGAGAGACTCAGGACACCACTTGCAGCTCTTGACGCTAATGCCACCTTCTTCTTCGTCATTTGTCCCAGGCGCTCATGCCACAGACCGCCATGCGACACCTCTGCTGAGGCTGCAGTATCCAGCGCCTACTCCACCTCCGCCGAAGCCACCACGCTCCAAATATACAACTTATTGCGCTTCTCCACGCGGGCCGCCAGTGTCCCCTCATATGTGATTGTACACACATACCCCGAGAAGCCAATATATGCACGAGCGATGGAATCGACAGAAGACGCCTATTCAAATCGGGCACAAACAGAATTTCAATCACTTTGATCATTCGATAACCTCCGACTAGGAATCGTACCGTTCTCACGTCGACTGCATGCAGCCGCTGTCAGCTCGCAATCACAATGTCTGTGGAATTCTTCCGTTCGCGAAACTCGACAAAACATCGCGATGTGCGTCATATCAGCGCTAGTGCCATTGCCTAGGAGCCATGACGTCGTCGGCGCTTTGTCGCAGCAAACCCAAATTCGCCTCCATCTTCTTCTCTGTTGAGCCGAGGGCAATCACCGCGTTTGTGTCCGTACTGGGCATATTCAAAGCACTGTTCATTGGACGTAGAAACCCCACGGTTCCCATTAGAGTGGCCTCCCTGGCCACGCTTCCCACTTCGACGGCCACCTCCCTGGCCACGACCACGCTGTTCCGTCTTCGGTCATTTCGATTCTGAGCTCTTGTTACGTCGCCTTCCACCATTTTCACTCTGTGCAGACACGGCAAATGCTTCTTCTAGCTTTTCACGTTTCTTGAGAGTCTCCGACTCGCGGCGTAGCATCTCCTTGACTTCCATCAACGTTACAGACGCATGCTCTTCGATGATCTGAGCCACGGTGTCATACTCTCTCGACAAACCTCCTAGAAGTATCACCAACTTCTCGTCGTCACTCCGTTGGTCTCGAACAGCACAAACCCGCAAGCAGAGGTCATTAAACTTCAGTAGGTGATCCATCAAATCGGACCCAGCGGCCATCTGGAATTCGTGCAGCTGCTTACGATGCTGAACTCGATTATGCCAGTTCTGCTTAACGAAGAACTCCCGTAGCGATTCCCGCGCTTCCTTGGCCGACTTGGACTCTCAGGTCATCGACTGGTGTACTGGTCTTAGCACCGTTGAGATGGCAGCCAACGCCTTGAAATCGGCGGCTTTCCACGCCTCAGTCTCCCGTTTAGCTGCACCCTCAGGCTTCGTCTCAACGTGGCCCAGCTGGGCCTTCCATACGGCAGTTGAATATCCACAGGAAATAGTTGTCCCCTCTTAGGACGTCGTTAGGACCCAGCGTATTTGGGCCCATAACCAAAAATGACTTGAATTCTTTTTGTGCGATGCAGATTAAAATGGAAAGTGAGATTAGAATCAAAAGCTCTTGCTAGCAGGCTTCACTACATCTCGTGGCTACAATCTAGAACCCTGTTAAAGTCGATCACAGCTCCACGAAACTTCTATGACCATCACTCGCTTCAACATGCAAGTTGCCTTTGTGTACGGCACACAGGTGCGACACAACATACTGGCACTGCGTGCTCAACACGACTTTACCCAAAATCACGCACAGAATAAACATATATTGTTTTTTATGTTGCTATAACGGATTCCCCCGGATAAAGTACCGTCTACTATTCGATAGAAATCCTAAAAATCTCTAAACATGAACGGGGACGTCTATTATAAACAGGGAATTGTAAACGGGGGTCTATTACTAAACCGGATTGCTAAATTTGTCGAGCGCATGTTCGATCTGACTAAAATATGGTGTTTTTTCTATCATAAGCTCCAACGCTCCTTGCGTACATTATAACGAGTGACCTGCATCATTACCGCATCACTCGAACACACTACGACAACTTAGTTACGATGGATCCAGAATTCCGTGTCAGAGATAGCTTTCAAATGATGGAAATAAGTGGTGTATCTTCATTACTGGATACCTTCACACAACATTTTATACGTGACAAGTATTGGTACGTTGTCCGATACTGCCATGACTTAAGTAAGCCCTGGTGAGACGTTAGGTTGGGGGTGGAGGGACAACCAGAGATCAGACAACAAAAAATAAAAGGGCGCTTGTTGGTACGGACATAAACATCGTTAGCTAGAACTAAGCGACATCAATGTACCTCACTGCGAAATGAAAGAAACGAAGTCTTGGTACGTTGCCAGATAAGCCTTGAAGGGTGTAAGATTCCAATGTTGGCAACATCCGGGAGGGTACACTATTTAACAGTGCACCTATTGGACCTACCATTTTTTGTGCAGGGTCCTTTATCCGGATGGGGTATATTATCCGGGGGAAACCGTTACTAAGTATTCATTTATTGGACCGGACAGTAGTGAACACCAGTTCAGTGGAAACCAGCCTACCAGCTGCACTGTATACCCCAAAACTTGAATGTGACGTGTTGTTCAGCATAGGTTCCGAAGAACAAAAATAATGGCTAACATGTAAGTGGTTCCTAATCTCGTGGCTTCATGCTATAAAACTGTCCGCGGTAGATGTTGGAGGTGGCGTAGCCAATGGACAGCGGTGCATTCTCAGCCGATTGGTCAGTAGCGAATGATGTACTCAGCGCTGCAAGTTAGCAACCCCATCGTCATCCTGGCGGTCAAGTCGCCGTCTCGCCTCCGCATTGGCGAGACCAGCTGGTCCGCATTCGTCCATCCATCGTCGAACTGTCTGCGTATGTCTACCGGGGCGGCTCCGAACTGGGCGGTATCGGCACTGAAGTTGAAATCCGTAAAGTTCTATCCGGATCGACCCGCAGCTGCATTGACGGTAAATGAGACAGACCGCCAGGACTTCGATGATGCCCAATTGTCCGAAGACAGCTGGGATCGAGAACTAGATGACGACGAATACGAAGTTGAAAAGCTTACGAGCATGAGGATGGGTCGTCGTACGCGATACGGTCGGATCCTGCGTGAGTTCAGGGTACCCTGACGCGGCTACGCCGAACCGCCCTGGGTAGATGAAGTGGATCTGAACTGCGGGGCATTGCTGTACAAGTTTCTTCAGGATCGAGCCAAGCAGAATCACTTCCAGGTGATGCAGTCACACGAGGAGGTGTAAGGTGGTGGGTCCGCGCTGGTGAGTTGGTCGCCAGTGCTGAGAAGTGAAGTGAAGGCTCTACGCGTAGATCGTGGAAGCAGATGGAGGAGGTTACCAGCCCGACGAGTTGGTCGTTGGGTTGGATGAAGCTGCAGAAAGGCATGTAGGGTGGCGGCAAGTCTAAGGTGGGATGGGAAGGTGTGTGAATATGGCGAACAGCACGGATCTGACGAAGGTGTGCTGGATCCGTCATTAGATCTTCGGTGGAGGCGAATGGGGTTTGGATCCAGCGAGTATGGGTCGGATCCACCCTCAAGCTGCTATGTGGAGACGGGATCTAGCAAGACTATGCCGGATCTACCTCAAGGAGGTTGGATCCAGCGAAATTCGCCAGATCCGCAGCTATGAGGCCATCCAAGTGTTGGATCTGAGCTCACTAAGTGTCTGGGTCAATAAGAACTCTGTCGGATTCGAACCTCAGAGGCGTGCTAAAGAAGTATGTCGGTAGGATCCGGGGCAACATGACCTACCAGGTCATGACCCGATTTGTTTCCGAGTAGATCCCCACGTCGGACTATGATGATATGCATGGATTCAACAAGAATGAGTGAAGCTACGTTCGGATACGCAAGTGTATTACGAAGGCTTGGGGTGATGCAGCAGCAGTACGTACCGGGCCCAAGTCCAGCGCGACAGAATTCGAGGCTGTAGATGGATCGGACGGCACATGAACTCAGTGAGGACATGGAGGTGGAGTCTCGGTATCACGGCCCTGCCTGACGAAGACGACCGTACGAGGTGAGCGACATGAAGAACGAAGGGCAGCGCGTACAGCTTGGTGGTCTTGTGTGCTGGCAAGAAAAGCGAAGTGTGAAGCTGATTAAAAGTAATGGTGGTGCGTGGTGACGACGTTGTGCGGTGTCGACCCCGTACCAGGGGCGATTGCGGTAATACAGAGGCCGATAATGTCAGGCGAGGAATGAAGTTGGATCCGACGGGAGAGTGACGCCATCAGGACCAGGGCTGTGACATGACAATGACCCCAGCCAAGAAGATGTCGAAAGTGGACAAGTCTCGAGTTAGGCTCGGATCCGACGAGATGGCTACAGATCCGGACCTTTGGTGGGTACGGATCCAAACCTCGGAACTGGATCCCAGATGGGTACAGATCTAAATTTTGGATCCAAGATGGGTACGGATCCACAGTTCGGATCCGGATCCAACTTTGACGAAGACTGATCCAAGCAACAGGCAGCGTACAGGTGTTGATCCAAGTGTCGAAGGCCAGGAGAAGTGATGGGGGCTAGTCAGCCGTAGTAAAGTCAGTTTGGGATGGTAGGATTCAGGATAGATGTGGTGTAGCAACACGCACTAAATCGTCAGATGTGGATGTCCTTACCCAAACCACAACAATCGCCGAATTAGGTAGGCGTTGTATGGCCTGCGCAGAGTTGGTCCCTCCACAGTCCGGCCCAGCTGGGTCAGGGAGTGGCGCTTGCTCCAACGAGTTAGAGCCCCGCAAGTCAAGTTCCTTAGGGCTCAGCCGAGTTCGACGTGCCCTCACAACAACTCAGCCGAGGTCAGTCGAGTTGAATTCACGTGCCCTCCACTAAACAATGATCGATAGCGCGTTTCCACGCTTTTACGGGTCACCGAGAGTAACGACAGCTCAGCTAGACAAGTAACGGTACCAGGGACGTACTGCTTACCGACCCGCCTAGTTCGACGGGAGTTTTCCTTCTTCGCGCCGAGCGACACCTTTTGCCCAACCCCGAGCTGACCTAATCTCTTGGCGCTACCAGTCGAGTACCCTACAAGCTATGCCTCTTGGGTACCGACGGCAGATATAATCCAGCCCGTGCAGGGACTTACCGGGAGAGTATACACTTGGTTAGGACTTAAACAATTCTGCACTGTAATCTTATATCTGTCGGAAGACTCCGAAGAGTCTCCTCATAATCTTTCCTAGGTTCATATACAAATATCAAGTCAAATGGAAGTGGTTTCGAACTCTACCGACCCTTCTGCCGAGCTCCAACGACTCGGCCGACTTTTCAGCCGAGTTCAAACGGCCTATTTGGCCGCCGGACAGAGTTCGCAGGACTCTTCTAGCCGCTCGACCTGTTCCCAGGCGACTCCTGGGGAATCGATCGTGTCTCTGGCGACGGTTGGATGCGGCGGTCGTATCTCAGGAGACTGTTGGGTGCGACAGCCGGATCTCGGTCGACAGTTCATTGCGTTAGGCGTTATAGAGCCGGCGGCGACTGGTGGCTGGCTCGTTGGGCTCGTACCGTAGACCTCTTCTCATAAGCCTCTCGGCTAGAGCCACAAAGTAGAGTTTCCTTACACCATATAGACATAGCCTAAACATAAATCAGAACCGAATTTGCGCCGTAGAAGACAAGTGTCTTTATTGTATTGGGATTAGTGTTGGCCCATACAAATATTAAGGTATTAACTACCTGCGCTCAAGTGACAAGTACCAGATTCGCTTAGCTGGCAACTGTCCTTCGGTCCTCGCCCCCCTCAAAAATCCCGCTATATGAAGCGGTCAAGTTACGTAAAGGAACATGGACCCCCCCCCCCCCCCCCACACACACACACGCACACACACACACAGACTGGGCATCTACTCCGGACCCAAACGGATCCACAAGATCTACGGCCAAGACCACAAGATCTACGGCCAAGACCACAAGATCTACTTAGCTGGAGCTGTGTGAAGGAATCCCCACGCAGATCTGCGTCAAGGACGTTCAAGGTCTCACATCGCTGCGCTTCTCTCGTCACCAAGAGAGCGAATCCGCCCGCCGACGGGTACACAAGGTGAACGAAGTCAGCGAACCCTACACTGTCATCAGAGCACCCATTCCGTTAGTCGACGTCTGGGCGAAGTGTGTCGAGTTTGGATCTGACGAGAAATTCTCGGATCTACTCCACCACACCAGCGAAGTTAGCAGCGACACTGGCGATGGCACCCGCGGAGCTCAGTTTGGACACAACGCAAGCAAAGGCGCTATCGATAGCGCTCAAAGCGTTTTGGGACGACTACCAACGGCGCCCAAAGGAAAGTGACTAAATTTCAGTCGGTACACGAACGATTCAGTCGCCAAGACTCCCTGCTCTTCGTGAACACTCCACCTGAATTTCAGATTTCTTTTACAACATAGATCTTCACTCGTGGTGTTCATCTTCGTAGGTGTGGTGTAACCATTGAATGCACAATGTTTGTGGGGCTGCCTCTCCACTTGCATATGAATTCGAATTTGCGGTTTAGTGAGCTAACTACTCTCTCAGCTGCAACCTCACCTATGGTCCACGAGTTCTGGCACTGCTCCTCATCTTTTTTGCCCCTGCTCGGAAATACGATAGGCGAACAGATTTGAAGTTGTAACCAGCGGATCGAAGCAAACGGTGGGCTGCCAACTTAACGTTTATATTAACAAAGTCGTGATGTGCACGAAGAAGCTCCGAAATTTAGCGAAGTACATGTACCGTGTGGTCAATCATCCATACTGGGGTGATAGCAGTTCACTTTGGCCACCATCTCCTGCGCCTGCTTCGTAGCCTCAGCATCTTCCACTTTAGAATAACGTACCTAACCGAATTGTATCGACTTGTACGGGTATTAGTATTGACGTTCTCTTCGGACAACATCCAGTTCATTGCTGCGCGGACTTAACCGGGAGGGAGACGACACAGTCAACATTTTCGTACTTAATCAAAGAAAAACAGGTATCGATTCCCATAGTAAATACTGTAATGTTTCACAGGATATTTGTACTACCTCCTCGTTAAATATGTTAATGATAAGCGAATCCAATACACCAGGTTATAATTTACCGTAAAATCAGGCCTCGCTCGGATCGCTCCTTAGCTCTGAAATAAATTTCAGAGAATAACGACATTGGGTCAATTCCCACAGGATATATATTCGTTTAGAAAAATGTTAAAGGGGCCAGTCCCGCTGGAACTTCGGATGCCACTGCAATCACTACAGTTAGGGAAGATAAACCACGAGGTGATTATGACCTTTTGCTTGACCCCCTCGTCAAAACCCGCGATAATTTGGCCGGTCACAGAACCACATATGCCGATGCCGTTTTGGGAACCCAACAATTTCCGACAATGTCAAGAGCTGCAAGTAGACGGGCGTGGTTTTTGGAAAACTGCGCGGTGCTGTGTTGTTATTGTGGTGGCGGTGTTTATTATTTTGTGCATGTGTAGAACGCCATTGCTAATTGTTGTTGGTGTAGGAGCTGCAGCGTGGTACACATGTGCACCTCGTTTTCGGCAGGGTGGACCGTATAAATACCTCCAATGGATAATTTGCAGGAGTCGTTTTGACCTATAAACTGTTTAAATCACAATATATTATCATGGGTTATGTGTTTATAGCGGTGCCGAAAACGAGGTGCACAACTGTACATGGTGTTGAAGCGCGGACGCAAACCCGTTCTCCTGATCGCACCATGAGTTCACCGCCGTCCCAGATGAAGTTGTCGCAGCGTGAGAGCTATGCCGAGCTAATCGAGGCTGAGCGAGAGATGAAGAATGCTTGAGAGGTGGAGATTGAGATGAAGGCGTTGAGTTGACAAACGAGCTTTATCGTTAAGCGATTTTTGATTTCACTTATTTTTAGTGGTTGTTGCTCCCCGGGGCATGGGAAAACATATAATATCAATACTATTAATATTATTGGATAACTTATTATTGTACTACAGGACATCCTTGCCAATTTGATCCCCTCGAAACCTGATGCCCTCATATACATGATGCACATCCTATTCTACCATATCGGTTCCTATATAAATATCGGGGAAAGGTGATACCTGCCAACTCAGAAATCTGATGCAAGATTTTAAAATGTTGACTAGAAGTTTGTATGAGGTTGATATTTACCAGAAGGATGAGAACTTCCCCGATCTCACACATTTTGGTGAATTAAATTAAAGGGGTCAAAACTGCTCGGTAACGGTCTAAAATGCCTCAGAAATGCCTTTTAACATGTTTATTGGGCTATCTCTTGCTTTTTCACTCACAACATCATACAAATATGACGAAGTTTCATCAAGTCCAAATTTTTAAAACCTAATGACCCTCCTATACCTCATGGGGCCCTTGTCCACCGACCCTATCAGGTTGGTGAAGATAATCTGTACCTAGACTGCAACCATTATTAATCCTTCGTTTTCGAAAAGAATACAATCTGGAGTTCGAGTTCCTTACAAATATCATAATAAATATAGACAAAAATGAATAGTAATTGTATGTTTTGGTATGCAATAACTTATTATTGGAAGATGGGTATCATAGTGATCATTACTGGTGAACCAACTGCCTTCCCAAAAAGACGGGTCCAGCAAACTGCGAAAATATTAGCTTCGACTTCGAGATATCAAACGAGATGTGCCTTCGACGAACCTATATGATGCCTATCAACTTATCAGCTCGTTGTGCAATTTTTATGAGGTGGGTATTGTACCAGTCTGGCTGGCACTGCCAGAAGCCAGCGACGCACGCCGACGACAACCGTGTCATTGACGACACTGCGAGCGCGGCCCAGCTGATGCTACCATCAATACATGTCTGCAACTACACGGTAAACTACTTGGCCAGCATACTTCAGTAATCTCAACCCGATCCGAAGATTGGGCCTGGGGGGCTCAGGAGACGCCCCGTGAGGCAAATTGGAGTCCAACCAAAGTGAATTCACTGTGCAATTTTCTTCGAAGCGTGCAAACGCCATCAAACTGCTGTTTGAGTACCGCCTCTAACGACGAACATGCGTGTGAACACAATCCTACTGGCAGCTTCAATCACTGTTCTTGCAAGCTCCGATGCTGCCTGGGCTACTACCACCACCTTTGACCGTGCTGCGCTGTCCAAGCTCACCTCCCCCGACCTTGTGCAAACGATGAATGCTGTCCACATCCGCCGCTTTTTGAGAAGCCATGATACTATCGACGATGATAAATACCTGGGTGATGAGGATTCAGACGACGAAGAGAGGGGCTTCACAAGTTGAATGTCCGAGACTTTTGCCAAGATCGCCGCCAATTTTGCTAAGCTCGATGAAATCGATGCAAAAGCAGCAGCGCTGACCAAGGGGAAAACCTTGGAACAGCTTATGGACACCTCGTTCGATCTAAGGCAACAAAATGTGAAATTGTTCCGACACTTTGAGCGCCAAGGATACGACCCAATTTCGCTGGCCGAGAAACTCGCGAGGTCACGCGCGGAGTTTGACTTGGACAAAAAGCAAGCAGACGCGTTGTCGACAGCGTTCGAAGATTTTTGGAAGAGCTACCCACGACTCAAGAAGGCAAGTGACTAGAGATATAAGGTCATGTGAGCCGCACCGCAAGTGTACCCGAACGATGCAGTCGCCAAGGCCACCTGCTTGTTGCTGTTCGTGAAGACTCCGCCACAATCTCAGGAATTTTTCACAACTTGGATCTGCGCCCCTGATGCTTCTCTTCATAACGCTTGAATACATACTGTCTGTGGCATGACTCTCCACTTGAATGTGATTTGAATTTGAATTTGAATGCGCGGTTCAGTGGGCAAACTACTCCCAAAAACACACTCAGCTGCAACTTCGCCTATATGGGCCACGTGTTGTCACTGCTTCTCCACTTTATGGCCTCAGCGATTTGCTCGCCTTTGTAGTGCCGGAAAAATATAATTATACCGGTAATAAAATAATTATAGTATTATATTGACGGAATAACTGATTATTGGATAACCCGGATTCCCGTATAATATTAAACTGTACCAATTAATAAGTATATTGGATTTATACCAAATTCTTAACGGAAACACTATTATACTTCATTCTCAAACTAAGTAAATTGTGTCTTTACGAAACTAAATATCCTACAGTTTCGCCAATAATATAACAATAAAACGCAGTATATTTGCAATGAGTTATCACAAGAACTCCAGAAATGGAATATCTCATAAATACAAAATTGTTATTGTGTTTTTTAACACAAAAAATGTGAGAGTAAAGTACAGTAGCCGAAGCAGGTTGCTACTTGCAATGAACCAGACCACCACCTGATCGTGTTTGTGTTGACGGATTAACGGCACCTAAAGCAACATCGCCATGGCAGTTTAGGCTCAAACTGAGGGCTTTGCATCTGCGGAGCAAACAGACTCTGCGATACGTAGGCTACCTGGTCCGCACACGGGAGGATTACCGGGGTCTTGGTGCAGCATTCAATGCCATAATTTATATTAAAATGGACCTTTTCATGTAATTTATTATTTTGTATTACCGTGAGTTCGAGGAGAAGCCTCGAGCATACCCGGATGTTCCCGGCCCGCGAATCCCGGGCCTGCCTCGAGGCGAGCTGCCCACGGATCTCATGATCAGGGCTACAAACTGACAGCTTATCAACGTCAAGTGGATGTGGTGCCTCTACGCAAAGTCCGAGGAGGTATGTGACTACAAGGGCAACTAACCTCGATACCAATTGGGTTCACCTTGTGATATCCGAGATCAAATATAGGTGAGTCTTCGCTTGCCGTGCAAGCTCCCTCTGCATGGCCAGGTTTTGCAGACTGCAATGTAGCCCAGCATTGTAAAGAAATACAGCCACATGGCCACCAGCGCCACATACACGGAGACGCCTTTGCGTTGGAGACCAACATGTACCAAAAGCCACTTTTAGCTTAACCGTTACGAAAATTCACTTGATCAAAGTATAGTCATCTTTTCATCCAACCGCCTATTGAGTCTCTTCCGTATTTCATCCACTCTTATCCCTCCGTCATGTACCCAAACCGACCGTTACAGTGTTTTGTATTCAGTTCGCAGTCGAAAGGCCTGACCTCATTCCGCCATTAGCTGCGCTTCCTCGAGGGCAGCTATGACGATCCTGCATGTATCATCGCTAGTACTCGCAGTATGGAGCTCCATTAACAATGTCCAGGCACGAACGGATATCCCCGCGCAATTGAATGGCAACTCGGCCATCACGAAGCCAACGGAGCCTACCAGTCTCAATTCGGCCCTGGAGACGCTTGTCATTGACGTGAAGAACTTCACCAGCTTCCCAGCCAATTTGCAACGTGCCATGCTATGGAGTGCCGGTTGGATGCGAGCTGTCCCTGACTCAGCCGCATCCGGATCTTCCGACACGTCGGACAACTACGTGCAGGTCTACGTGCTGTGTGGCCGCACCATGAGCGACGTGTTCCCGTCGGCCTCGACATTCGACAATGAGACAGCGTGTCCTCTCAAGAGCTGCAAGAGCAACGTTATTACGTTTACAACGGCATCATGTGAACCGAGCTACGTGCAGCCCAAAACTCTTTGTGCATTAAGTCCGGATGCGGCAGGATCTACTTTTGGCACGCTCAAGACGAAGGAAGGACCTATGTGGTCTATGGACGGACAGGTCGACGAGAGCTTTGACCCACAGATTTTCCAATACGAAGGCTCCAGTGATGACAATACGACGGTCTATTTGTTGGCGCAGAAGAGCTCATGGACGATGAGTGATGACACGTGCCCCAATGGCGCACAATTCATTGCTCCGTGTCAAGAGGTGGCAGCTGAATCTGTGGCTGACGACACACAGGAACGCATATGGTGCGAGCCGGAGATCGAGCTTGGAGTTCAGCTCTGGGTGAGTGAAGAGTATTCTACTAGGGACTCAAGTGACGGAGGGTCCGGATCGTCGAAGGTCTCGTCGACTGTCGCTATTATTCTCGGTGTACTGTTGGGAATCTTTGTGGTGGCGGCTGTGTTGTTCTTTTTCATGTGGCGTCGCTCCAAGAGCTTCTCCAAGGACGGACTCCATGAAAACGAGCACAACACGTTCTTCATGCAGGCTCACTCGTTTCATAACGAGCAGCCACAGCAAGGACGTATGGGCGGTAACGTCTCTGGACAATACATGTCGAACAACGGACCTCACCCGTCTTTCGAGAATGCCATGCAAATTGAGGCTGTAAATGAAAGCCTCCGCATGAGATCGCCGGAACTGGCAGCTTTCTGCGATGACCAGGAGCTCATGCTCAAGCGCATCGCATTCGCTGGTATTATCTACCGTGAGAAGATGACGAGTGGACCGAACGGCGAAGTCTGGCGTGGTGAATATGAGGGACAACAGGTCGCCATCAAGTGCACCGTTGCAGCGGCTGTGTCAAGTGCTGCTGCTGCAAACGCCAGTCGAAACTCGACAGCGATGAATGCTTCTGCCTTGTTAGGAGATAAGGAGATCAAGGCTCTGGAGGACTTCACGAGGGAAATTCGCATGGCCGCGTTCCTGGAGCACCCGAACATTGTCCGTTTCGTCGGCCTCTCATGGCGCACTTTACCCGACTTGTGCATGGTCTCCGAGTACGTCGCACTTGGCGATCTCGCGCACTTCTTGGCTCAGCCCGATAGCAAGCATCTTACGTGGAAGGAGGACAAGTTGCCTATCGCAGCGGATATCTCCAATGCGCTTGTGTACCTGCACTCTCTGTCGCCCATTGTACTGCACCGCGACCTGAAGTCACTGAATGTGCTGTTAACAGAAGACCTGCAGGCCAAGGTGAGCGACTTCGGTCTCAGTCGTGAGACAAGTTTCGACGAAACGATGACCAGCGGTGTTGGTACTCTCCTCTGGACAGCTCCTGAAGTGTTGCGTGGAGAGAGATACTCGGAGAAGGCTGACATTTATTCTTTCGGTGTCGTACTGGCTGAGCTGGATACATGTCTGCCACCGTACGCTTACAGCCAATGTCGGAAGAACAAGGGCAAGAACGATATGGACTGGGTACCTCTCATCGCCAGTGGACGAGCTTCCCCACCATTCCGACCTGACTGCCCACGCGCTATTCGCGATCTGGCAGCTCAGTGTCTCGATCAGGATCCGAACAAACGCCCACCTGCCATGCAGATCGTGTACATGCTTCGGTCCAAGATCCCACCTACGCTGTAAAATGTCTTTATCCAACTGGGCGATACCAGTCCTAAAACTGAAAAAATGCCATCACAATAGTTTTTCATGTTCGTGGTGCCGACTACTTGAAGAGACGGTAGGTAGCTGGACCCGTTGGAGATGGCTACATCAACACGAATGCCACGCTCGACACGGTTGCAGTCTTCGTGTACTGTGCGCCACAATGTATTCGATCAGTGCATGGCAAGGCTGTGACGATACCATTGTAGCGCAAAAATACTGGGCCAAGGCTGCTTTCGCGTCGAATTCTGGGACTGGAACAAGCGTCGCTGCTTCCGCAGTTGCTTCATGGAAAGGTGGTTACGAAAGCCCAGCGTCGAGGCCTGCTGTGTGGGGGCAGGAAATCCCTTGAGCGTTCAGCAGAGGCCGTTGCTGCAGTCAAGTGCTCTTCAGGGAGCTGCGAGCTGCAATGCCGTGACTCAAGAGGCCGAAGATGCGGCATCGCACAAGACACAACAAACGTGCGCGAAGGGCGTACCGGACAGCACTAACCAACCAGCAGTCTGGTACGCAACGGGGTGTTGGCGGATCTGTGAGGAGAGTCGTTGCGGTGAGGCGAAAGCACACCCTACGGCTACTCGTTTAACCGCCTGACACTGCGTGCAAAACAACAACGCAGCTCGACAGTGATGCAGGAGCCGAAACAGGGCCATTTCGCGAACTTAATTATCCTTCGGGTGGGGTCTGCTGTCGCAGGAAGCTCTGCAGTTGATGCTGGTAACGACACGGACTCCTCGCAGCCGGATCGAATAGTTCAAGGGCCTGTACCCTCGACATCCTCCTCCTCTTCAGAAGGATCTTCAATCTCCGATGATGAACTCGGTATTGCTGTCGGCGGTGGCCTCATGATCTTGGTCATGATCTGTATCCTGTTCGTTGGTCACAGACGTCGACGTAGGATGAACAAGGACGACGAACCTGCGCCATCACCAGGCACACTCGAGGCATCCACGAGACGATCACCTGAAGACGACAACCAGGATCTCTACGTTCTCGACGATACCTCATTCATGTCATCGCCTATACTGTTTGATTCTCGATCATCCTGCGTTCTGCATGAAGAGAACAACGCTGGTGAGTCTTGGAACCATCCGGAAGTTCTAGCGGTTCGCATCTCGGTCAGTGAGATTTCTCTTGATGAACTCGTCGCACGTGACACCAACAGCGAAGTGTATCGAGGTCAATACAGAGATCAACTCGTGGCGGTCAAGAAGCCACTTCCTAATTGGCTTGGAGATCGCAAAAATGTCGACACCTTCTTTGAGCGGGTACGTCTACTGTCGTCGCCAGCGTTGACACATCCTGCTATAGTCTCGTTTCTTGGTGTGTCTTGGAGATCGCTCGTTTACGTGTGCATGGTGTCTGAATTTATGGCTGGTGGAGATCTTCGCTCATTGCTGAGTCGACGACAACATCATGACTTCAGTCGACGAGGGTTTTGCCGCCAGAAAGTGTCCCTCGCATCGCAGGTAGCGAGTGCGCTGAGCTTCCTTCACGCTCAAGGACTCGTGCACGGTGCCATACGCTCTCAAAACGTACTTCTAGATGCAATTTTCAACGCGAAGTTGACTAGTTTCCAAGGAAGTAGCGTTCAACCAGCAATGGACCGCAGGAGACCAAGTTTCGATGCTTCCGTCACTACCATCCCTCCAAAACTATTGACAACGTCCGTCCCGATTGCAGTGACGAACAGGTTAAGACGAGAACGCACTCGTCTCGACGCTCTTTGGAGTGCACCCGAAGTGCTTCGAGGGGAACGTAGCAATGCAAAAACCGACATTTTCTCATTCGGAGTGGTGTTGTCTGAGCTGGACTCGTTAGCAGCTCCCTACGGTTACACTAACCGGTTCGGTGAGCACGGCGACAGTGCCGAACTGCTGGAAAAGATCGCAGCAGGACATGTACGCATCCACTTTGCGAGCTCAGGGAGAGCCAGACATAGTCGACGAGGGTCATCGTCACCCTCAGATGTGGACCCTCGCACCACGGCGGCGGTCGTGCGTCTAGGCAAGGCTTGCGTGGCACTGGATGCATTCGAACGTCCCTCGGCTGCACAGGTATCGGCCGAGTTGCACAAGTTGCTGCAGATGCCAGACCCCAAGCTTAGTCGTACGCTGAGCAAGCAAGGACAAACAGTATAGCGTGGGGGACGACTTCAACGTCAAATGGCTACCAGCCATTTTCACCAGCTGTACCAAAGTTCATAGATACTTTCGACAACTTCAAACGGCACAAAAGAGTCGGTTGCCGTAAGTCGCCAAGGACACCAACATGTAGCAAAATGTACTCTACGTCTCCGTCCAAAGCTAAATCTTGAGCTCCGTCGTTATCAATAGCACTGCAGCTTTGGTGGATTATTTCGTGAAGGACGCCTGCAATTGCGATGGCGTGGGCCGTTAGCAGGAAAGCGCGCCCTTGCACTGCGAAACCCTCAGCTGGCTGTCTGTAATAAGCTGGTTTGAGGCACCAACTCATGAAATGTTTCGTCATGGTGGCATCTGCAATTAGGTATAAACATCCTTCATGAAAAAAAAACAGTCAAGATGTGGACTGCACTCTCCTCTCGCCACGGGTAAAAAAGCTTTGTCCACATTTTACACCTGTACAGCACGACGTCAAATGTATCCCAAGTCGTTTCCACTTATTTCCACTATACTCCCATTGTCACAATACACTTTTACTTTCTTTCACTATGCTTCCAGTTAAAGAGCGCCTCTTCAAGTCGGGGATTGTAGGGTTCGATTTTGTATCGCGTCTCAAGGCTGTCATTATCCCTTTAGTCTCGTTGAGTGCATGGTCTCCGTCTCCCAGCACTTCTCGTAGTAATGGGCGCACTGCGCCGTCTTCAGCCAGCGTCTCAATCTCCTTCCGATGATTTTAACTTACTGTATCTGATCCCAATCACCCTAGGCGGGCTCCTCGTCCTTTGTCTGCTGTTGTGGCTACTCTGTCGATATCGTCGCTCCCGAGGCAAAAACTCTGAAGACTTAGAAGTGTTTACGACGCCCCCGATAATGGAAATTCACCACCATGTCGAGACGACGGACAACTCTCCAGCAGTTGTATCCCCCATGGATCCTATGGCCTCCTTCTCATCTTTTAAAGACGCTGAAAACACCAACAAGAACGTGTGGCTCAGTGGAAGCGGACGCACCATCAACTCGGCCAAAAGCGGCTGCAGTAGCAGGAGTTTAACCTCCTCGAGTGTCGCCGACTATGCGTTGACGACGACCCAGAGAGACCAGATCTTCCATGTCTTACATCATGATTCGCAGCTAGCGATGCAGCGACTCGCAGTGGATAAAATCGCCTTTGAACGTGTACTTGGAGAGAGAGCAACGAGGCAATTGTGGTTATGCCAGTTTGAAGGAGAGGAAATCGTTGTCAAGAGACTTAATCCACCGGAAAAAGACGACAAGGTATTCCCGGCACTACGGAATTTCGTGCATGAGATCCAACTCACTGCGTCGTTGGAACATCCTAACATTGCCAGGTTCCTTGGAGTCGCATGGGGACAACGTTTACGTTCACTATGTTTTGTGGCGGAGTACGTTGCAAGAGGAGATCTCGCGTCGTTTTTGCGACGAAACCGCAAGCGACGACTGCAGATGAACCAGCAATTGTCTTCATCAACGCTGTCGGACGCTTCGGTAGGATCGTCATCTTCAGCAGCTACGGGGCAGTCGGCCATGACGGGGCCATCGCCACCTCCGTCGCTGCAGAGTTCAGGATCAGGGTTCACAATGACAAGTTGGATCGATGATAAGCTGCCGATCGCAATTGGAGTCATGCGAGCACTGGTGTATCTTCACACGCGTCGCCCTAAGCCAATTGTGTATCAAGTTCTTCGAGCAAGGAAAGTAGCGATCAGTGACCGCTTCGAGTCCAAACTCATTGACTTGACGCCTGCAGCGGAGGGATCGCCGCCGGTGGACCAGGAAGAGCTGGCGGCGGGTGTTGGCAACGCCTTCTGGACAGCCCCGGAGTTGCTAACCGGAGGTTCCCCCACTCAAGCCAGTGATATTTATGCGTTCGGAGTGCTGCTAGCTGAGATCGACTCCGAGGCCAAGCGACCGTATCATAGTGCGCGAGACTTACGGTCAGGCGAGAAATTGCGCGCCTTTCAGGTGCTGAACCTTGTGGCCAGCGGAGAGCTACGACCTCATTTTGCTGCGAACTGCCCGGCGGAAGTTCGAGAGATCGCGCTCGCGTGTATGCGCCAGAACCCAATGCAGCGTCCTACGGCTCGTGAAGTACTCCAGGGACTGCAGTGCTGTGCCGCTTGCAGTGCAGCTTGAAGAAGTTGAATCGGAACATGTACTTAAGCATGTAGTGTAAGAGAAGGAGGCACGCCATCACAGCGTAGTCAAACAATTAAGATTGTAGGAATTGTAGGAACCACGTGACGGAAATGAACAGGAGACCACGAGTGCTTAACAACACAGGGATAATTACAAGATTTAGCTATGAGAATACTGTAGTGCGGTACGCGATAAGTGGCTGGTGTACGTGGCTGGTGTGCAGAATCGTCGGCGCTGGCGTTTGAAGACAAAGCCTAGAAGACGTATGATTCCTCGGTTTCTTCTTGAGCAAATGCGCGCATGACAAGCTGCATCTGGTACAGCGCTTGTGAAGCTGTAGGTCGTGCATCCGGTTCGAAAGCCACACAGGCATTGCCTAAATGCACCATCGCTTCAAGTGCTGGGGATGCAGGTGGAGTAAATTCCACACTGAGTCTACCACTGGACACAAGCTGGAGAATCGCCGTATCTGGGATAACACGTCCAGTCTCAGTAATCTTCGCACTAGCGTAGGGAAGCTTGTGCGAGTCCAGTTCACTTAGAACGACGCCGAAGGAAAACAAGTCAGCCTTCTCATCGTATCGCTCTCCCATCATAACCTCAGGAGCCATCCACAACGACGTGCCCACTCCAGCCGTCATAGTGCGATCACTACGTTCCCGTGATACACCAAAGTCGGTGAGTTTGGCGCGCCATCTTCTATCAAGCAGAATGTTCTTGGACTTGAGATCACGATGCAGCACCATAGGGTCTAAACAATGTAAATACGTAAGTGAATGTGCCACATCCAACGCAACACGAGCCTTTTCAGTATCAAAACCCGTGGGTCGATGATCCACTTTATCAAACTTGATCAGCAGAGCACGCAGGTCTCCTCCATCCATGAACTCGGACACCACACACAAGTCCGTGAGCGAGTCCCAAGCCACACCCACAAAACGCACCACCCGTTCATGCTCTAACGCCGCCTGCAGCTTCACTTCCGCCAGGAATTCTTCAATCTTAGCCAGATCCTTCCTCGACTCGGGCAACAGTCTTTTGATTGCCACGTCCTTCTCCTTGTACGTTCCACGCAGCACTTCACCGAATCCTCCACGACTAATCACATCACCTGTGGTGATTCTATCCATGGGAATACGTGCTGCCACAATAGCAGGGTCGTCCCAAAGTCCTCCATGTCCAGAACTCGGCCATGCCGAGTCGTTGTTGTTACTGTTGCTGTTAGCTGTCTGTGCACTGCTACTCGTGCTGTCACTGTACCCCATTGCACGTCTGAAACTCTCATGACCTTCAAAAGAATTAATTCTGCTCCGTGCCGACGTCTCGAACGTGTCAATGTCTTGAATATCGTCAAAGCTGCGTCCAAAGCTCGATTTGGGGATCGACGGGTCACTAGCCACGAACGTCGCCGACTGTGGATCCAATCTACTTGATGATCCTTGACTTCCTGTAGGTTTAAGTACTGCAGGAGGCAACACACTTGAATTGACAGGGGACGTCATAACATAGAAACCGACGTGTGCGTCCATGGAACTTGTGAGCTGCAATTTGGTGGCATTGTTGACGGAATGTTGGTTGGCAGCTGTGGCAATACCTGGGGACAATTGACTGGCTGGTGGATTGGGCGCCAGGTTGACGTAAGGCTCGAGTGCCAGCTCCTTGTTGCGTTTGCGCTCTTTGCAGTAGAAGAAGAGCCCCACGACAATGAGGATGATGGCCAGGACACCCACGGCCGCGCCTATCACGATGGCGTAGGGGAAATCACTGGACGAAGACGAAGAACCGGAGGCTGATGCGTCAACCAGCCGACGTAAGCCCCGCGTCATTGGTGAAGCAGAGGAAGCCACTGGTCTAGTGGTGGAGTTGTGACGTTATGGACGCTGCTGGAAGTGCGATCGTTACTGTGGAAAGTATCGCTGGAGGGTGATGAGCGGCTGTTTTATTCCCCCAAAACCCTTCCAGAAAAGTTCAGGTTTACACCGTGGGGCGGTGAGATACTCGCGCCATGCAAACTGATGGCGGCCAATGACACGGCTCAGAGTTCCAAAATGCATCGCCATTTTGCCAAAAATGGCAATGCAAAATGATTTTGGTGCATTTTGTTGTTGTATGGCGCACTCCATTTCATTGCTGACGCAGTGGGTTGCTGAAGCTCCTTTTTCCCTTCGATGGGTCAGATCCCTGTCAACGAGACGATCACAGGCAAAGATGGCTACACTGTCTTCAACTGTCCACTCAGGTTTTATTTTACAGATCGTCTACAAATTCATAGTTGCCGTTGTTGAGTTCTATTCTTTCGTGGCATTTGTCCATGATTCCCTCTAGTGGGTATTCACTGTACTCTATCGCCATAAAAGACGACACGGTGTTGAAGAGCTTGGTGCCTTTGAAGTCGATGAAGCCTTTTGACCCTTTTTGGGAGAGTGAGAAACCCTTGCAGTGCTGGTCCCTGAACCAGACCATCTGTGACGAGTCTGGCAAGTTGTTCCACGCTGAATTTGTGCTGAGGTCGTCCCAACAGTTCGAAATGGTGTAGCAGCGTTGCGTGTGCTCGAAGCCGAACATCTTGCGACGGTCGTTGAAAACCACGTACATCTTGGCGTCGGCCATTGATGGCAACATCAACGGCAGCAACAAAACCAAAGATTTGGTGAGAAAAATCTTCATGCGTTTCGGTGCTCGAAGTTGACCTCTACGAAGGACTTGAGTATTTTCGTGAAAACTTTCAAATGGCACGGCAACGGAGGCTGTCGCGGCATGCCCCTTGTTAAATGGAAAATCTCTATCAAGCGATGGAGCTGGAAACGGAGGACAGCCCAGCGTGCTGAACGGATATACGTTGTCGACTGTCCGTGGTGGATGGTTTTACCATCCATCCCCCGCGCTCCATGGCCTTGGTGCCTTGGTTAAGTGGAAATAAAAAATCTATGAGCACGAATGCCATCGTTCGCTTCAAACGGATTAACTGTAGATGATTAGTCGAAGCAAACGCGAAGCAAACTGCGTGTATTGCTAATTATTTTTACGCGTGGTCTTCCCAATTTGGACCTGAAATGCCACTCACCCGTTGTAAACGAGCCCGTCCGCATCTAGATCAATGTACAAGTTACCGACAGATGACGAGTCGGTCGTGTTGAGCGTACTTTTCTCATGACAATAGTCGACGATGCCGTCGGTTGCGTACAAACCATATTGGCGAACCATGAACGACGACACCTTGTTGTACAACTTCGTGCCTTTGAAATCGATGGATCCCTTCGAGCTTTCCTTGGCAATAGAGTCACCGGTACAGTACTTGTATTCGAGCCACACCATCACTCCTGGATTCGGAAGGCCGAGTCCTCACTGTGGTCGTCCCAGCAGTGAGAAATAGTGTAGCAGCGTTGCGTATGGTCGAAACCGAAGTCCATGAAACGCTTGTTAAATAAAGTACAAATGCATTTTTGCATTAGCCACGGACTGCAACACCGGCCACGGCAACAGCAAGAAAATCGAGTACAGCATTAGATCTTCTGTTGTTCCAACAAAATTGAAACTGAGAGTAGAAGTCGAGTTGTTGCCATAGTAGTGCTGGCTCACTAAGAGGGAACGACCACATGCTGCGTATCAAGGGGGGGGGGGTTGGAAGGCTCTACGATACTATGGACCGTGAATATTAGAGAAGCTGCAAATCAATCGTATTGGTCTTCATATACTCTGATCCGTAGGGGTCCTTTAGCTGTCTGTGATCATACAATTAGTGTCTTTGTGCATCGTCGTCTCTCTTCTTCTTCCTTCGCATTTCGCACTGTTAGGCCTTCTGCGAAGCAGTGTTCGTGCCGGGGCAGTGTAGCGACTACCGACTATTTCTTGATCATGTTGGCAATCATTGCCATCATTTCGGCGTGGCGTTCGCGAGCATCGGCGCGTTTCATCTGCATGCGCTCATCGTGTTGTCGTCGGCGATCTTCTTTTTCTTGCTACAATTTCTCTTCGCGAGATTCGCGTTCGGCTGCTTCCTGCTTCAGTCGCTCGGATTCTTCGTGACGCATGCGATCGCGCTCTTCTCGATCGCGCTTTTCGGCTGCTTATGTTGCTTCTCTGCCTTCCTGGCGCCATTTATCTTCAGCGGCAGCTTTTCTGTCGCTCTCTTGGCGAAATCACAGGATCAAACGTGTCATCTCACTGTCTCCGTTGGCTTGCTGCTCCTCGACGCTGGAAATCTTCTCCACGAGTTGCGTTAATCGTTTGGCCGTTTTGTTCCGCCTCGCGTGCGTGAATGTATCTGCGCCGAGTTCAGTATCCGCAAGGGGTCCCTTGTTCAGCTCGCTTATGTTGTCTCGGATCACACCCAGATCATGCCCACCAAGTAGTTCGCTAACCGTCGATAGCGTAGGATTACAAGCCTTCTCTCTCGCATCTGCGATGGCGTGAGCTGGGTCGCGGAAGAGCTCCTCGTCGTCGTGTGAGGTCACCGCAGATGGCGCACGACGAGGTTGGCGTGGACGCCCAACCGTCCCTGGTGCTGGACTAAGGGGTGACCGGGATCGCCATCTCACTAGTCGTCAAAGGTGGAATAAAGACGGGAATTTGCGTCACCTCTCTTGTTCAAAAGGTTGTTGCTGCGACGATTCAGATCGCAGCATGCTCGTTTCATGCTGTAGCGTTTCCTCGGTATCGTTTTCAGCGCTTCCACCATCTGATGCTTCGTCGTTCTCGTCCTCTCCTAAACGATCAGAGAACTCTAATCCCGCTGCGAGCGTGGCATCACCAACTGTACCAGGCATATCTGTAACGTCCCAGAGCTGGTTACAGATATGCCTGGTACAGTTGGTGCGGGATAATGTCCAGGAGTAGACTGAGCGAGTTGGCTAATGTCCTCATGTGCTGGACCGAAGCATGATTCCGCCTCACCGTCGCCCATGAAGCTTGGACGAGGGTTGCGAGTATCCGCCTGCGTTCCTTCCCGTTTCACGTGCAGGAACCGACTGGTCGCTATGAGGCGCACTGTTTGGGGTTGTAGGGGATGCAGGTAGTTGGCTGTCTCCGTCGGGACCGTCGAAAGAAGTGTGGGTCCCCGCCTTCGCCTCAATGGCGAGTTGGATCTGTTTGGCCCACAGTATCGCTTTCTGAGCTGGTTTGACCTCCCCCCTGCCCGAAGGTTTGGGCTTGCTATACAACCGCTTGAACTTCCTACGCACCGACTCCAGGTCACTCTCTAGTGATCCGCGGCCTCGCCGAGTGTTGTAGCGGATGGTAATGTCGTCCCACTCGTTCCTTCCTATGGGGATTACATCTTCCGTGATAGCACATAGCAGAAGTTGGTCCTTCACCGAGTAGATGATGTAACCCGCTCTGCGACCTCTCTGTATCACAAATACAACCAGCAACGACACTCACTAGACGCACACTTGTAAGGGAAGGGAATCTTAGTATCCGTACTGCCATGCTATTCTCCATCGGTATCTGCGTTTGCGAGAAGATCGAAGAATGACAGACACGAGCCCGAGCGACTAATATAACATCATGTTGAACTTGAAGCTGCAAACATCTTGACATTAGCATGAAGAAAAAGAAGAAAGGTAAAAACCTCGGGTCAACTCGAAGAGCCTGCTCTGTACCCTATGAGCGATCGCTTCACAGATCGCTGAGATGCTGGATCGCTCTGTGCTGGCAGCCTTCCCAGCCACCTCGGCAAATGAACCACAATGCGTCACCGTATGACACCGTGATCTCGTCGCCTGGAAAAATGTCACGAACTCTAACGACGACAACGGTGAGGTGCAGTCCTGTCTGGGCTTCGTGAAATTGAGCACTCGGATTGCAGGCATGATTTGCGAGGCGAAACAGCCCGCCTGCTCCGCAAGCATCGATCCCGATATGTTTTGCGCTCAAGGACAGCGTCCTCAAGTGCATGCGATACCCATTGGTGTGGGGTGCATTCGCGCAGGGCGGTCCAAAGAGATCGATACGGCCGAAGTATTCTCCACTGATGTTCCCTTTTGGGATCGCACGAGTGGCTACAAGCCCGAGTCTTCCGCGGTAGGGGCTCGTGCATATAGCCATCCGCTTGCTCTCTCGGAGGGCGTTCCCGCACATCCCGGCAAATGAGCAATTGTAGCGACAGCAAAAGCGACTCGCCTTGGCGTCAGCGCACGAGGCCTCCGTGCAATTATCTTTGCCGTCACAGTTCCGACCAACCGCAGCCAACGGGAACGACCAGTTCGACTTGTCGTGGGCATGGCGCCGCTCCACGTCGGGCGGCCACGAAGCTGACTCCCACTGCTTCGGTCCGCGTCTCTGGCTCTCCTCCTCAACAACTTCGAATCCTGGCGAACTGCAGGCTGAAGGCGCAGCCGGGGAAGATACATTGGTTTGCGCTGGAGGTGGCGACGCTTGTTGGGGGTCGGCGCGATCGATGATTGAGAAATAGTAAAGTCAGAGTCGATACTGACGTCGAGTGTCTGGACCACGCGTGCAGCAGGGCGAGGCTGTAGATGCCTGTAGGAAACTTGAGGGGGCCTTGGAGCCACTGTGGAGGCGTCCGATTCCCAGCCATCTGCACCCATGTCAATAGTGGAGTTGTCGGAGTCCGAGGGGGCAGCCACAAAACTTGACTGGGACACAGCTGGGGTAGACGCTGTCGGGATAAGGGCGCAGCGGCTCGGTGAAGCTGGAATCTGGTCCTTTGCAAACTGGAACGATGCCGCGAGCTCGCTTGCATCGTTCGCATGCAAGAAAAAAAACAGGAATCGCGTTTGCTTAGTACGTACAGCAGCACAAGCTGGGGCCGGTTTCACCCGCTTCGGTTTGTTCTCACCAGCCTCACAGTACGTAGAGGCACGTTTGCGCTTGCCCTAGCTTGGGTCACGGCGGCTACACAAACAGAACTATCAACGGGAGCTTAGTAAGAGTGTAACGTAGTAGACTAATAGACTACGCACCACCACAGCCCGTACGTGCGCCCGAGGCGGAGATTTGGAGAATGAGAGGAAGACGCCGCAACGGAGCAGCGTAGAGCGCGGATTGGAGCGCCCGAAACGGAGAGCGCGAAGGCAAAGTAGCCTTTGAAGATTCTATTCAAAACGAAGAGCGTTGCTCGTTTGTCAAATAAGACTGTTGAAACTAACTTTTACAATACCGTAGATTGTTGTGATGCAGTTGCAACTTCAGATATCACATCAAACTCATGAAAATCTCGAAAAAAAAAATGCATCAACATGAGTTCTTTGGTGAGACGACTTTTTCGTCTCTTAAAAAAAATCAGCGTTTATTCCCCTGTTTATTCGCGGGTTGGCAGAGGCTACGTACACAGTATTATGTATCGTGCACCATATTTTACACTTAGTTTTTGTAAGGGATGTACAACGGAAAGGGCTGCGCTCGCGTAAAAAAAAAAAAAAAAAAACTCCTGCCTAGTGTTTTGCCCCTGCCACGCCGTGACACTGCGGGGACGCGCACAGTTCGCTCGCTATCGCTGGCAAAATCAGTCCCATTTATGCAAAATACTGTGTACGTAGCCACTCTCTTCGCGAGTTTGATACACCCTAACACCAGCGATAAAAGCCCTTTTATGTAGGTTTTGGAAGGCGCCCCATGGGGCACAATTATCATACAAGGTTTACAGTACCTTCTGACCTACAATAGCGTTTTCCTTAAAACTCGGTGTGAATCCGATGTACTTAGTACGTGTTATTGGTACCACAAATTATTATAAGGGAAGCCAGGAAATTCAATACTTAAGTAATAAATTATTCCGCCAATACAATACTACAAATTTTATTATGTTTATTCGTTTAGAACCTTTTCCCTTCAACCAATCGACCACGGAAATTTCAAGTAATTTCACGTTAGAACGCGCAATATACTAAGGTAGTGAGCACTATGCATTTCTACGTCATCCATCGGTGTGGGTACTCTACATATATACATATTTTTGTAGTACGTCGAAGTACTATATTTCCTTCAACAATAATCTTGAATTTTTGTATTCCCAGAGCTGCAATTTGCTACGCATTCACTGAGTTGCAGCAATTATCACATCTCTGAGTTAATGGGAAACATACCCGTTTTTCATGTGGTACTGGATTGATCAGCCCGTCACCTCGTAACACCGTGGGAGTAGCGGTAGTGGTCATCCGATGACATAGCCTCGAAGTTCGTTCGCTCGCGAACCACTTATGGATCCATCATAGAGTGTACGTAAGAGTGGGCTCGTTGCTAACTAATGTCTAGAGCAATCTTCTCGTAGACCACCATTGAAGTGTGCGATCTTGAACAAGTACATGTAGGCCATCTCGCTATGTAACAACCACAACTACCGATTCCAGTCCACCCTTTCAAACAACTCTCTTCATCTGGCCGCATCAACGGAGACACATTCGATTGTGTGTTCGAACTATTGCTCATTTAGCAGTTCCCGCAGTCCACCCTCATCGATCTTATTGTCGAACTTTCACGCCGTATCTCCCAATTCGTCTTCATCGTCGCAATGCACCAGCACAACGTACACTTCGTTGCAGTGTTCGCGGTGATTGCTGCTTTTTCCACATCGTTGTCTGCTGAATCCTTCGCCGGTACCATCATCTACTCAGGTAGCGAATGTTCCGGGACTCCGCTGGTCGTGTCCGTCGTCGACTCTGTCGACTGCGAAGCTGTGGAGTGCATCTTCTTCATCTCCGACAGTGTAATTTACTCATCCGCCACGACATGTGAAAGTACCGATCGCCAGACGTACGTGGCAGAAGCGTACGATAGTTCCAGTTATTTCATGGTCGAGACGTTTACCCAGAAGTGTAAGTTGTTTGTGGGTGCCATGGCATTTTTGGCTACGGGAGAATGTCAAGTCTATGATGACGAAGGTGACAACTACGTCGTTGCCAAGGTGAACGAAGATGGATCAGCGAGTTTAGGTATTTACAACGCCAGCTCGTGTACGGGTTCTCCGTTTCTCGGGTATGAACCTGATAACGACACGGTGTCGAGCCACTCGTGTTACAAGAATTACAGTGTCATTTACACCAGTGATGGAAGCAGTTCAAGTGGAGCTGACAGTCAGATTTCAGCTATGAGTGCGACCAACAGACCCGTTTCCACCTCTCAGACAGCAAGTAACAGCGGGGGCTATCACATCGGTGACGGTTTTAACGGGGATAATAGTCGCGACACTGTTGGAAATGATGAAACAGGGTCTCAAGGTGGTGAGAATGCGACGATATCTCTGACACCCTCGGGAGGGGTCAGCACAGGAGCCATTGTTGGCATCCTCGTAGCCTACGTCATACTTTGTATGGCTGCGTGTATCTTGTGCATGGGTCGAATACAGCAGTTCGCTCGTAAACTTGGGCTGAGAAGATAACGATCACTGGGAAACAAGACAGATGAAGACAAAATCACTCGTACGAGTACAACTACATCGTGGTGTATATAAGGTGCCAGCCTTGAGAGGAATGGCAGGATCGGCAGTAGCAGCGCAGGCTCTTGGATAAAGGACGACACTGCCGGCATCACCACTGCCGAAACAATACGAGCGTTCGTTCGTGTATATCGTACGCTGCGTAGAAGCCTTCATAACGCGGAAGCGGATTCAAGTTCACACACTGCTCGTGCGTGAAAGTCCCTCTTCTTATAGGTTCATTTCGCGTTGGCTGCTTTCTTTGCCTCTTGTGCTAGAATCGTCTGGAGCTTTCGGAATGCCTCCGCTGCAGACGGTCTTTCTGTCGGGTCAATCGCCGTACACGCTGTTCCAAGTTGCACTATTCCCTTGGGAGCCACTGGCGAAAACTCTACACGTAGTTTGCCCATGGCCACCAACTGAAGGATGGCCGTCTCGGGCATCTTGCGTCCAGTTGGGTTCTTGTCCTTCGCGTGGGCGTACGGATTCTGCTGTGAGTCCAATTCGGACAGCACCACGCCGAACGAGAACATGTCGGCCTTATCATCATAGCGTTCTCCCATCATCACTTCGGGTGCGATCCACAGCGACGTGCCGACTCCTGCAGTCATGGTGCGGTCTACCCGTTCACGTGACGCACCAAAGTCTGCAAGCTTCGCGTCTTGGTTCTCGTTCAGCAAAATATTCCTAGATTTCAAGTCGCGATGGATCACAGACGGGGTCAATGAGTGCAAGTAGGCGAGCGCGTGAGCGACGTGCGTCGCAATCTTCACTTTCGTGAAGTTAAAGCCGACGGGGGCACCATTATCTACACGGTCACTCAACCACGCGCGCAGATCGCCTCCTGCCATGAACTCTGTCACCACACACAGGTCCATCAAGCTGTTCCAAGACACACCAATGAATTCCACGACGCGCGGGTGATCCATGACTGTCATCATCTTCACTTCCGTCAGAAACTCTGTCACGTGGCGCGTGCTCTTCCGCGTCTCCGGGAACAACATTTTCACAGCCACCGCTCTGCCTTCGTAAGTGCCCTTGTAAACTTCGCCATATCCACCACGTCCGATTAGGTCTTCGACAAACACACTGTCACGCGGGATACGAGACGACAAAACGGCGTCGTCTTCACACACGCTATCGGCAGTGACCGGTCCACGCAGTCTTTGAGCGTGAATAGGTTGTGGCTTGGGAGGCTCGGTAGTGCGAGCTCTGTCACTCCGTACCGGATCACTAGGAGCACGGTGACTGCGTAGATCGACGCCACGTTTCCGATCACTCCGTACCGGGTCGCTAGGCATTCGGTCACGGTCACTCCTGACTTTACCACTGCGGTCACTCCGCGGTTCTCGCTCCTTCCGTTGTCGCTCTTTACGTTGTCGTTCGTTCTTAAGACGGTCACTACGCACAGGGTCGCTGTGAATCGGGTCATTACTCAAGTCCTTACGCTGCAATCGATTGCCTCGCACCGGAGTTGTGCGCAGCTCGTCGGTATGCAGTCGACCACTACGGCCGATCGAATCGCCACGAAACCTGTCACTGCGCAACCTGTTCCCACTTCGAAGCTCGTCATTCCGTAATTTTCCACTACGCTGCTCGTCCTTGCGATACCTGCCAGTGTGCAGAGGAGTTTCACGCAACTCGTCACTACGCAACGGATCACACCTCAATTCGTTGCTACGCAGGACTTGTCCAGATCCTCCCGTGTGCGAACTGAAGGTACTTCTCTGGTCACTTCTGGGAGACATTTCGGGAGCATACCGTTCCTCGTTCTCGTGCTTGTCACTCACAGCCAACGCGACGTCGGGCGTTCTAGCTCGATTGTTGCTGTTGTTGTTGGCGGCACGCTTCTGCTCTTTTCGTTTAGATCGACGCAACTTCCAATAGATCAACAAAGCGGGGAGAATGACAATAGCCAGACATGCCACAACGATGCCAAACAACGCACCGGCGCTCATCTTAGAGTCATGTGACGTCGTCATCGTAGCCGTCGTATTGGAGCCACTGCCACTATCGCTGGTGCTGGTGCTTCCCGTGAGGATACCTGTATGATCCGAGGTGTAGAACTTGTTGTAACCTTGGTAACACGTGTGTTCTTGAATAATGGAAGAGTTGAGATCGAAAGTCTGCGCCTTGGTAGCACACGCCGAGTCATTGTAGATAGTCATGTACGCCGAACCATCATTAAACAACGTCGCGATCTCACTGCGTGCACCTACATAGGAAGCAAGTTGACAGGTTCCTGCAGCCAGGAAAGCGTTCGAACGCAAGTAGGAATCACACCCTTTCTCCCCAAAACCGTCGATCATGAGGTACTTAGCACCACTGAACAACGTCGACGTGTACTCGAACCGGTCGGTGGCGCATCGTTCAGCATAGTAATAGGACGAGTTATTGATCTCAATGGCGCTGCAGGTGTCGGTCGTGGTACAAGTTGTGTTGGTCATTTCAAGAGTAACCACCAATGGAATGGACTTGCAGTTGGCGTCCGAGTAGATTTCGACCGTCGAGTAGTCTGCGAGCACCACCAACCCGCCACTCGTCGCTAGGGCGAGCGCCCCGAGCCATGGCGCGCGTAACATGGAGTTAACCGCAACAAGTTCGCTTTCGTGCCTTCCACTGAACGGAGACCGAAGGGCTGACGCGGCTGACTATACGAGGACTGTCTAAGCCAAGCCTTGGAGCATTTTGCCCCCGATTCATGGTCCTCCTTTCTCTCACACGAGCTGAACTTTCAAAAGCTCCTTCTGGTGGCCTTTCCACCTGGACGATTCGGGTTCCAATGCCCCAGCTGCCAGCATGGTGGTGCCGCGAGGAATTGCATCGAACATGAGCTCAAGAGTGCTGTAAAGCTGCACGGCTATGACAATTGATGTGAACGTGCACCATCGCAAACTTGTGCGGAACAGATCGACTTTGACGCGAAGAGATCTCGAAAATCGGTGTGCCGTGGAGACTCGAGCATTGAAGTGCCACACTCCATGGCAATTGATCTCGTCATGTTATAGCTATTATAACGGTGCCAGCTTTGAAACGCTCGACCTACTTCACCTTCCAGCTGCAACACTTTCATAGCGCGGTGAGAGCTGCATGGACGTGCCCGTCGTCGACTTGTTGATCTCCTGATCCGGGTTGCCACTCTGTCTGAGGTAGGCAATTCGGTGAGCTACCTAATGGTGTCAGCAACACGGGTGAGCTGTGTCACACAGCCACAGCCCGTGTGGTGCCTTTGCAGACTTCGGTGGGGCTGTCGTACCAAGACTGGGATGGTAACGTCGGATCGACGGCGGAGAGTTCAATTTCCTCGCAGACAGAAGCTGTGACTGGGTCAGTCCGTATCGTTGAGACTCGCACTGTGTCTGTATCACTGGTATTCACGCACTAAGCTCGTGATCACATTGGTCACCGCCAAATGCGGAGCCACAATGTCGCGACTGCCACGCGGCGATACATATACCTGTAGGTTTGAATGTGCATAAGGTTTTCTTGCCATTCTGGAATTTCAGCCGAAATCGAGGCATTATTATCCCAATTTTTTTTTTTGGGGGGGTTTTGGGGGGGGGGGAATTTTCCGAACTTGGGATCCCAAAAAATTCCCATCAGTCCGACATGGCGTGAATACCGGGGCTTTCGGTCCGTCCATCGAGACTCCAAAGGCGCTGTAAACTGGATTGAGCACTGGGATCGTCGCCTAGGAGCTGCGTAAGCTCTAGCCGCCGTCAGTAATCTGCAACATGGAGAGTGAAATGCTTGAGCAAAGCCATTTTGCATGCTGAATCAAGTTGAAACGCACCTCTCATTTTCACCAAGCGACCAGCAAAATTTCCTCTCGAGGCGTAATGCTGCGTCTTCGAGGTGGAAGACCGAAACCACCGCCACCTGGACGGGAAAGCCTAGATCAGCTACTATACAACTTGTTTGCGAGACGCACTTGAAACCCTTCACTTTGTGTTTATGACCAAAGCTTGACCAAGTTCACGCGGCATCAGCGATATCCACGGACCATTACGTATCCATAGGAAGTCGCGGTTGAAGTCAAGTTCATCGAGCTCTTCGGGGTGCAAAGCCGAAAGGAAGGACGTGCGTACGTAAAGGGGCATCATGGATACAGCAAGGGTGTGGTTCCCGTCTCGAAAGAATGCCAGCGCTGCGGCTCATCGAGATCAGCTGAAAACTGCAAAGGTTTAGCGAACGAGTACTGAGTGAATGACTTCAATCATCTTTACTGGTACATTTCCCGGTACGAGGAGGGCGATTGTCGTGGTCGAGATTTTGGTGAGCACACGCTACACTGTATCCTATTGGCTTCCTGGTGCCCCGATCGATCAATACTTCAAAAAGTAATTTGTATTTTGTTTTAGAGCATCTCCATCGTGGCTACCCAGAAACCTTAAAAGGGTTAACTCTTGAGTCCTTTAACTACAGTGAATTAAGGATTTTGACAGTGCAGTACTTACGATGAAGCGCCTAATCCTGAGGTGTGTGCCAGCCATCTCGCCGCTCGAATACCGAGTCTTTCGCACCACAGCGAAGCTGGCCGCAGCCGAAGAAATATGAATACTCCATGTAAAGGATCACAAGCCTCAATCTTTGAATATCAAGCACGAAAGAATCTCCCCAGTAAGACTTGTAGATAGTGATCTGCAATCGCGCATCGGCGCAGCTCCTAAAGAAGTGCCGGCGCAAAGAATGAAGTCGCAGAAACACAAATAGAGAGTTCGGTGATGTTGCGCGACAGAATGGCAGGTCGTCCTTCAATCTTACTGCACAGACATGGCTACATGCACGACCAGCACTCACGAATGTAGCCATATATCGAAAAATCGGTGCGTGTTCCTTACGGTTAGCTCTCATACAAACTCCAAGTCAACAATCTACCTTAACCTCCTCAATACAAGTCCGTATGTGGCCATTTCCACAAAAGATCATTGGGATAGCCGCACGCATTGGTCCTTGGTCATGACGTCGTTCCTGTCGGCCTTACGCGCCGAGTTCCCAGCCCCCTCCTCGACAGCCAGCTTTGACACAGAAAATGCGGCGCTTCGCGAGTCTCCGCAGCTCTCACCGCTTCCTCCTCGTGAAGTTACGGCCGGTCAAAGCCGTTCATTCCGGGGTCCGTTCCTGTCTTCGGACAAACTGTGGGAAATCTCGCTCCCCACGCACCGCCGCGACCTGCTGAAGGTTCTACAAGTTGATCATGACGCACTGCGCGCAGTCAATGAACGCGAAGCTGCTGCGGGCGCTGTGGGCGCCGTGGTGACCTCTAGAAGGAACAAGACTAAGGACCAGAAGCCTAAGACCAAGGAGACCAACAAGAACGTGGCGGAACCGCTTCTGGCAGCCTGTGCTAAGCACACGGCGGCCAACAGTGACAGCTGCTTCTTCACTTCATTGGAATTGGCTGAGTCCGTCCTGCAGACTGTGCAGGACAGTCTTGGAGATGCTGATACTGTCCAGGCTCAGCTCTTTGGACTTGTGGGAGTAGAAGGCATGGACCTGATTGCATTTGCAGTGCAGAATCTGAAGGAACTTGCTGGTTCTAATGTGACGAAGCAGAAATTGCAGGACGCACAGAAGATGATCGAGATGGCGGAGAGATTCGCAGAGACTGGAGGTGCTGCGAGATCCACGGGGTTCAGTATCCAGACGGAAGCTGAGCAGCAGTTCCAACGACAACAGAGGAAGGCCCAGAGGAGAAATAACCGACATAATGGAGGTGAAGAAGAGGAGGTGAATTGGCTGGAAGCGGCGGGGTATGATCCGGAAGTGTTGAGACTGCAGAGAGAGTTTGCAGAGGAAGAAAGGAGACTGCAGTCGTCGTCCCTGGTGCAGCGCGAGTTTGGAGCCTTGCAGGGAGGATACGATTCGACTGCTGCAGCTGGTCAGCTCATGTCGGCGGGAGCGCTTACGCTGCCATCGAATACTAAGAGGACGCACTACAAGGGCTACGAGCACGTGTTCATCCCTGCTCACGCTAAGAAGGCGCTAGGCAAGGAGGAAAAGCTCGTGGCGATCTCAAGTTTGGAAGAGTTCGCGCAGAGTGCATTCCATGGGATAACGAAGCTCAACCGACTGCAGTCGAAACTATTTGATGCGGCGTACAACTCGAATCAGAACCTGTTGGTATGTGCCCCCACAGGTGCTGGTAAAACCAATGTGGCTATGCTTGCTATTCTACAGGAGGTGAAGACGCAGTTAAACCGTCAGCAAGGTCAGTCTATCAGTCAAAACGTGGCGAACATGAAGATTATTTACGTGGCTCCTATGAAGGCTCTGGCGCAAGAAGTGGTGACCAAGTTTGGTCAGAGACTACAGGCGTTGAAGCTGAAGGTGCGCGAGCTTACGGGTGATATGCAGCTGACGAAGAAGGAGATCGAAGAGACCCACGTAATCGTGACAACGCCCGAGAAATGGGACGTCATTACGCGGAAGTCGGGCTCTCAGCAGTCGCTGCTCAGCCAGGTGAAGCTTCTGATCATCGATGAAGTGCATTTACTGGCAGATGAACGAGGTCCCGTCATTGAGACTATTGTGGCACGTACGTTGCGTCGTGTGGAGAGTACGCAGAGTATGATCCGTATTGTCGGCCTGTCAGCTACTCTGCCCAATTACGTCGACGTGGCGTCATTCTTGCGCGTGTACGTTCCCAGTGGAGATGCACGCATGCAGAATGCAGCTACGAACGGCGGCAAGGGCGGACTGTTCTTCTTCGACTCGACGTACCGACCCGTACCTCTAGATCAAACGTTTATCGGCGTGAGCACGAATGCAAACTTGAAGGAGGCGCTTGGGCTGAGCGCTGCGGCGCTCTCTACGGTAACGGCGAGTGAGGAGGATCTTCAAAAAGAAAAGAAGGCGGCAGGTGCTACGATGAGTCGTCAACGCCAGATCCAGTTGATGATGAACAAGCTCACTCTGGCTCACTGTCTGAAGCAGGTTCAGCACAATGAACAGGCAATGGTGTTTGTCCACTCGCGGAAGGAAACTGCGGCTACGATGCACAGCATTGTCGAGCTGGCACGTGGCAATGAGGAAGAGCCAGGTACACTAGAAGCATTCTTACCGCCTCCAGAGCTGCAGATGCCTATTAATCTGCAGGACCGCGTTCAGAAGAGTGGCAACAAGGAACTCAAGGAGCTGCTGGGCTATGGTATGGGTATCCATCACGCCGGTATGTTACGCAGTGACAGAAATCTGACGGAGCAGCTCTTCGAGTTGGGCTACATCCGTGTACTTTGCTGTACCGCAACGCTGGCTTGGGGTGTCAACTTGCCTGCACACTCCGTTCTTATCAAAGGTACTCAGGTGTATAACGCCGACAAGGGTGGCATGACACAGTTGAGCATGCTGGATGTTATGCAGATCTTTGGTCGTGCCGGTCGTCCGCAATACGACACAAGTGGTGACGCTGTGTTGGTGACAACACAGGACCAGCTCCCCCATTACCTGCGACTGCTTACAACTGGTATTCCGATGGAGTCGGCATTGATCAAGGCGTTGCCTGATCACTTGAACGCTGAGATTGTGTCTGGTACTGTGAGCAACCTTGAAGAGGCTTGCACGTGGCTCAGCTACACGTATCTGTATGTGCGCATGCGGAAGAATCCACTGGCTTACGGTATGAAATTAGACGACGTGAACGGGGATCCGATGCTGATTGCGCGGCGCAGACAGCTACTGATGGATGCAGCTGAGAAGCTGGCGGCATGTCGGATGATTAAGATCTTACGCGAAAAGGTCCAGTTGGGCTCCGACCAAGAAGGCAAAATCGCATTTGCTGTGACCTCAATGGGACGTGTGGCGAGTCACTTCTACATCCAGCACACTTCGATTGAGACGTTCAATGATCTGCTGGACAGCAAGGCAGGCCAGAAGGAAGGCGATGAGGATGATCTCGACTGGGAGAAGGTTCTTTTGGTGCTATGCAGTAGCAACGAGTTCGAGCAGTTGAAGTCGCGTGAGGATGAAATGCCGGAGTTGGAGAAACTTAAGCACAGATTCTGTCGGTTTGACATCCTCGGAGGAGGCATGGACACCTACACTGGAAAGACGAACATTCTTCTGCAGAGTCTCATCGGCCGCGCTCGTGTGTCTTCCTTCACTCTCATTTCTGACACGAACTACGTCGCTCAGAATGGTTCTCGTGTGTGTCGTGCGCTGTTTGAGATCTGTCTGAAGAAGAACAGTGCGCGTAAGGCCGAAAAGTTCCTGCAGCTTGCCAAGTGTATTGATCAGAAAATGTGGTTTGACCAGAATGCGATGCTGCAACTTCCGAATGTGCCACTGGACATCATAGGAGAGGTCGATCGCCGCCACAATATGACTCTTTACGATGCGGTTGTCGACCCTGATGCCTTCAACCTGAACTCCAAGGTGAAGAAGTGGGTCCAAAGCGTTCCGCTCATCGAAATCGACAGCGTCCAGACACAACCGTTCGGTGGCAACATGGTCAAGCTCGCGTTCGAGCTGTATCCGCTGTTCCCAGAGTGGAAGGAGGGTGTCTTCCAGGGCAAGACGCTGTCCTCGTGGCTGTGGGTCGAAGACGCTATCACTGGTTATATCTATCATTCGGAGTACTCCGTTCTGCACCAAAGCCGCTTCATGGGTTGGAAGGCAGGCACTCAAACGCTCGAGATGGAATGTTACCTTCCGGTGTTTGTCTCGCAGACGCAGGCAGAAGCTAACTACGTGATCCGTATTCTGTCTGATCGTTTCGTTGGTATCGAGTCGTTCTACGAAGTGAGCTACAAACCGAGCGAAAGCACGGTTGCCGAGACGAAGAAGCAGAAGGATGAAATGTACACGAAGCTGCTTCGACTGCACCCGCTGCCGCTTCAGTCTCTTGACGACCCTGTCTACCAGGCGCTGTACGTGGGCAAGTTCCAGTACTTTAACCCGATCCAAACTCAAGCGTTCCACCAGCTCTATCACCAGAACGGAAACGTGCTGCTCTGTGCACCGACCGGCAGTGGAAAGACGGTGTGCGCCGAGCTAGCTATGCTGCGGGTGTGGAAGCAGCAGAAGCTTATCGAGAATGGTCAGGGTGAAAGTGACGGCTCATCGGACGCGCCGGCGGCCCAGCCACGCCATAATCGACGTACTTCCCAGTCATTGATCGTGTACATCGCACCGATGAAGGCGCTTGCTCGCGAGAAGGTGGCGGAGTGGAAGGCTCGGTTTGAAAGCAACGCACACTTGCGCAAGAAGGTGGTGGAAGTTACGGGCGATACTCTGGTCAATGTGGAGTTCATCCTGAACAAGGCCGATATCGTGGTTACAACGCCGGAGAAATGGGATCTGCTCACGCGAAGCAGCACCGTGGGTCGCGCCCTGATGTCTCAAATGGCACTTGTTGTCGTCGATGAGGTTCACTTGGTAGGCGAGGCACCTCGTGGCGCAGTATTGGAAGTTCTTATCAGCCGTCTCAGACGGTTCAAGCGCTCAGGTCCTTCTATTCGCGTGATTGGGCTGTCTACAGCGCTTGCAAACGCTGGTGATGTGGGTCAATGGCTGGGTGGAATCACGTCAAGCCATGCTAACAACCCTGACGGTGGCCAAGTGTACAATTTCCGTGCCTCGGTGCGTCCTGTGCCTATGGATGTCCACATCCAAGGCTTCCCGGAGCGCCACTACGTTGCTCGCATGGCTGCTATGAACAAACCTACCTTTATGGCTATCAAGGCTCACTCCCCAGACAAGCCTGTGCTCATCTTCGTGTCGTCTAAGGCTCAAACGAAGCTGACGGCGTTGGACCTGATTCAGTTCTGTGTTGCTTCGGACGAAGGTGGAGATGGAAGCAAGCGCTTTTTGAAGATGGATGAAGCGGTCATGGACTCGATTTGTCAGTCGAATCAGATTGTGGATGAGACTCTGAAGCACACGCTCTCCTTCGGCATCGGTCTTCACCACGCCGGACTGGCGCGTCGAGATCGTGAACTGGTGGAAAAGCTGTACAAGGATCGTCTCATTCAAGTTGTGATCTCGACGTCGACGTTGGCATGGGGAGTCAATCTCCCGGCGCACCTTGTGGTGGTAAAGGGGACCGAGTACTTCCAGAATGGACGATACCGTTCGTACCCGTTGAGCGACTTGCTGCAGATGATCGGTCGTGCTGGACGCCCTCTGCTTGATGACAAGGGCATTGCGTGTGTACTGGTGGAAGAGAGCAAGAAGAACATGACACAGCGCTTTTTGTATGAACCCCTGGCTGTTGAGTCCTGCCTCGGTGGGAATGCGGCGCCGCACATATTGGCCAACCACCTCGACGCTGAGATCGCAGCAGGATTGATCCATACAACCAAGGATGTCATGGATTACCTCAGTTGGAGCTTATTATTCCAGCGTGTGCTCAAGAACCCAAGCTACTACGGAGTTGGTACTGAAGTTGGCTCAGTAGAGTCGCCCCACGTCAAACCTGGCAAGCAGAGCAAACAGGGAAAACAGCCAAAGAAGCCCACCAAGCAAGACGAGCTGGAAACGTTCTTCCAGCAGTTGATTTCCACTACAATGGAGCAGCTCGAGTCCAGTCAGTGCATTACAACGTCGCAAGCGGACGGTACGCCATCCTTCGAGCCAACTTTCGCTGGCAAACTTGCTGCATCCCTCCACGTGGACGTGCGTACGATCTCCAACATGCTGACGGCCCTTAAGACTGTGTCTAACGGAAAGAATGGTGCGGATGCAGCAACGAACACTTTACTGCTGCTTTGCGTCATTTGCGAGTCAAGTATGGAGCTCCGCGATATCCCGCTGCGTCATAACGAAGTCATGAGCAATCTCATCGCAGACCTTTGCGCGAAGGTCAAGTACTCACCGCTGAAGCATTTGTTTGCTAGCGCCCCCAAGCGTCAAAAGGCTCTACTGGAGACCCATGGAAGCGAGGTGAAGGCTCTGCTTGTGCTACAGATGCATTTGATGGGCATGCGTCTTCCATCGAGTGACTTCGTGAACGACCTTCGGACACTGCTCGACCACTTGCTGCGTTTGCTGAGTGCTGCGATCGACCTCTGCGCTTACCTGAAGCTGACAGACCTGGTGTTTGCTGGTATTCGTCTATCGCAGGCTGTTGTTCAAGGCCGATGGCCAAACGAAGCGGACACTGATAGTGACACTGTGTTGGCTCAGCTGCCGCATGCGTCGCAGGCGGTTGTGAAGCTCTTGCGCGAGCAGTTTAAGGTGTCGGACATCGCTGAACTGCAAGAAGTTCTTGCGGTGAAGAACAAGAAATCGCAGATCATCGAGCGCTTGCAGAGCCTACCAACGCAAGCACGTGGTCGACCTAGCGGGTTGACGAAGCACAAGATCAACGAGTTTATTCGTGTGGCGGAGGGTGTACCGCGACTTCGTGTGGATGTTCAGGTGAAGCAGAAGCAGCAACAACAAGTTGTCGATGTGGAGTTAACAGGGTTGAACGACCAAGGTGGGAAGAACCTGGCCTTCACGTCCAGGCTGCAGAAACCCAAGCCATACGGCTTCTACGTGCTTTTGACGACCAAAAAGGAGGGTGCAGATGACGAGCTTGTACATGTAAAGCACATGGCATGGAAGCACAAGGTTCATGTGTCGCTCTCGTTGCCAACGCCAGGTACCAACTACGAGGTGCACGTCCTCTCGGATGCAATTGCCGGAATCGATAGCTCACACACCGTCAAGGCGTAAAGGACGATTCGCTAAGGCGCTGCTTCGATCAAGGTGGAAGGTGGAAGGTGGAAAGGTATGAAGGCACTGCTAAAGGTAAATGCAAACACGTTATTGCGGGGATATTTGTTGTGTTGTCATGTGCTAGCTGGTGAATCTCGATCAAGCCTTAGCCATGGGGCCGGCATGGACCTGGAAGATTGGTGGAGCAGTGGTTGCTGCGCTGTCACGGGTATTGGGGACACTTCGAGACGACTGGTACATGGTGAAAGCGTTGTGCTTGGCTGGCCCCTCGATGAAGGCCACTAGCTCGTCGCTCATGTAGTACTGCTCGGAGGTCTTGTTGACGTTGCAGTCTTCGCAGAAACAGAGGAGGATGGTGTCAATACCCGTGCCGTAGACATCCAAGAAGAACGATGCGGTGGCGTAGCTGAGCACACCTGTGAGCAGCATCGGGAAGATTGGACTGCTAACGCTGGCGAGATCTCCCATGAAGAAGCTTGGGAGGTGCGTCGGCGGGTATCGGATGAAGACAAACATGAAGAGCATGCAGAAGCCGGTGATGAAGATCTTGCCGAGAATCATCAAGAATCGTGCGACGATGCTGACCGTGGCGACACGAGCAGCATTGGCCAGCAGCAACGTGAACGCGTCCTTCATGGACGGACAGAAGCTGCGGCCTTTCATGGCCATCACAATGAAGGCGTTCTTGTTGAGGAACTTGAGGCATTTCTCGAAACACCAGAGGAAGCATTTAAGGCACATCATGACGACTTTGACAACTGCGTTGCCTTGCTTGGCAGTTCGCATCTTTTGGTCGACGTACTCGAGAACAATGCGAAGGAACTGCACAACGGCAATGATCAAGCTGCCGAACGCCACTGAGCCAAAGTGGTAACGCATAGTACGCCACATGGAGCGAAACACCGGACGTGCAGGCACCTGACGCTTGTCCAGAGTCCAGTAGTACTCGCAGAAGGCACCGGCAATGGTTGCGTACGCTCCGGCCTGGATGAATTGGTTCGTCCAAAGGAGTCCGAAGAGGTGGTAGATCATGAGGTAGTGCATGGTGTCGTTCTCTTGCATCTGGACCGGTACGACAGAGCCCACGTTGGTTCCTGTAGCGCTGGACGTCGTATTTGCCACATCAGTGAGTAAAATTTTGCCGGATGTAGCGATGAATGCAGCCGCCACCAGCCAGTATGCCACAAGACCCACTGCAAAGAGCGTCGGTACGATCGGGTAGAGCGTGAGCATGGGCATGGACTGCAGAGCCTTGGAAGCTTCACGAATGATGCCGATGGCGATACGAATGCGACCACACATGAAGATCAGCAGGAGAAGCAGCAGCACATCGATCGCAATGAGGACATAGCAAGCGATGGCCCAGTAATGAGCCTGATCCTCGGCGGCGGTTATACCTGCTGCCGATGTGAGGTAGCTCGTGGTTGCAGCGGTGAGTGCCTCAGCTTTCTCGGATGACACTCCCATTCCACTCAAAGTGCTCTGCATGCTTGTGCTGTTGATCAAGTTGCCTTCGTACGCGCAAAAGACAGTGATGACGATCTGCATGGCCACGACAAACACAATCACGAGCCACACGAAGAGCCCGGCGCAGTAGCGCAGCAGGACGAGCCAGAAGAGACCGAGAATCAGAGCGAACAGGCCTCCACAGATCAAGATGGGAAAGGCAGCCTTCTGCAGGTCACCCAGCCAGCGAGCCACCATGTACCATTTGCGACTCAGCATCTTAGTCACGGGGTCTTCGGTCGTGGAGCCAATCTGGCGCTCTTCCTTTGTCGTCTCCAAGCTCGTACAGTTTGGCCGCAGCTCAGTGATCATTTCAGCACAGGTCTTGTTGCCACAGTCTCTGAATGGGTTCTTGGTTTCGTCGGTGCCGCAAGTCAAGGGTGTACCAGCATGGTATTTCGCTTCTTCACTGGCTGAGCAGTCATCTATGCATCGAGCACTCTGCGTGATCTCGATCTTGGTAAGCTCCACGCAGCGGTACAAGACGTTGCTGGAGTTGGTGATGAGTCTCCAGGGCGAGCCGGCCTTCTCGTATTCCGCACTGGCACCGGCGCCGACATCTTCCTCGTTCACGGGGTCCTTGTGTATGGTGTAGTCCAAGTACGCGTGTACGTACAGATCTTTGCCGGTGGCTGCGTCTGTGAGCAGTGGACACGAGGGAACACAGACGCCGAACAGCTTACGGAGTGTCGAAGGACTTGCAAGCTGCTTGGGAGTGTAACCTGCAGCGGTGAGTGCCATGAGGTCCTCAGAGAGACGGGGATAGATCATGTACTTGTAGTCGGTGAAGTCGTAGGCCGGCACGGTGTCGGTCTTGTCCGCTTGAGCACCGCATGTCCGCCCCATCCAGTCGATGCCGTAAATGAGTCGCTGCGGCTTGCCATGCTTGTACCCGACGCCAGCGATGGCGATCATACCGATCCAGAAGACAACGAAGAAGATCAAAAAGAGGACATCTGTGCACGATCGGTTGTTGGTTTTGAAAGGGTTCGTGCTGACAATTTCCCCCGTGGAGTGAATTGCCTTTCGAGTATCCTCCGGTGCATCCTCACTAGTGTCGTTGGACTTACTACCGCGGTTTCCCATGACTTAAAAAGTTGTCGGTTGTCTACAAGTTGCAGTGGACTAGGTTGGTACCCGGTACGAAGTGACTTTGTTGGTGCACTGGAAACCCGACAATGCTCCTGTCATTCTTCCCACTTCTTCATGGTGGTTTTACCATGCGCTTGTGCACTACAGTTCCTCCAGTGAACACGTTTGACGCAAAGTATCATCGCATGTTGCCCTCGATCGTTACGAAACCTCACTAAAATGTAGCCATCTTTCAAGTTGAAGTGGAGACGTTTATAAATCGTTATGTTTTAACTAATTTTTACTTTATTTTAGCTAATTCTTCATGAGACTTCTCAATTCGAAATGACCGAGGAACTGTACCATGAGCGTCAAACGCTCTACCGTTGTGGACTCCACGCGCTCAACAACGTGTTGCAAGGTAGAACGCCTCATTGCAAATTACATTAGAAACGTCAATTAACCAGTAGAACTCGATAATTCCAGGCCCCATGTTCACTAAAGCTTCACTAGATGACGCGTGCACGAAATTGGCGACGATAGCCGACCCGGAGGCTAGTAGTGGCCTCCTAAACTGGGCCTGGAACCCACACAAAGCCCCAATGGGCCTCGGTAACTACGACGTCAACGCTCTCACTTTTGCACTGCAACAAAAAGGTAGAACGCTTAATAAGTAGTGGGATTTTGTTTTGGGTAAGTGTTTACTGTGTGTCAATGTTGGTAGGTTACGTGATGCAGTGGCTGGACAAGCGTTTGCCGGTGGATGAGAGGCTGGTGAAGCTGGACGAGATAGAGGGAGTACTGTGCAATGTGGTGATGATCACCATGTTGGGTAGTCTGTGGATGCAGAGACATTGGTTCGCGATACGGAAAATTCGCGGCATTTGCTACAATTTGGACTCGAAGCTGGCGGCTCCGGTGGTGCGTTGCGATGAGGTTTATTGGAGAGTGTTGAAGGAGATATTTTGACGTACTTTTGTTGTGTTGTTGCTGCCAGTCGTTTGAGAGTGAGAGCGCATGCTTCCAGTTCTTACAAGAGTTGGTGAACACGGGCGAGTGTGAAGTGTTCTTGATCATGAAGGAGGAGAAGAAGGCTCTAACCGAGGAAATGTTGCCGGCTGAGTGAAGGTGTCACGTGCATTGGTAGAAATTATCATGAAGTAACAAGCTGACAGTGAGTTGAGCACTTGAAGCCTGAATGTGTTGTTACCTCCTCAGCTGCAGACCTCTGGTCTCTTACGAGTATTGTGGCCCGCATTTCGACCTTCAGCTTATACAGAGAAGCCACGACATGATCTTGCTGAAGTAGCTGGTGTGGAAGTGGTCACCGTTGAGGACTCCCATTCTCCGGGACTGGTACTCACGGATGCTTTGTCTGGCCTGGAGAGAAGTGAAACGGAGTCTTTTTGCTGGATTCGCCTCATGTCTGCCAGCAACACTTCAACCCCACCACACAAGTCCACGTACTGCAGATGTCTAAATACATATACCTTGTTCACGAAGACCCTACTGCGCTAGGCACTGGACGTACTCGTGTTGGATTTACTGCTATCGGGACGAGACAACGTACGTTGTGCATGCTTTCGGAAGCTGTCGGCGCGGTACGTTTTCCGTCTGGATGGTATGGTCTTGCTGCTGTATGGGTTACCCTTGCTGGTCGGGTTCTTGCTGGGTGTGAGTTGTTGAATACGTTGTTGCTGCTTTTCCTTCTCTTCGTACACACGACGCTCTGCACGTTGGCGTGCTCGAAGCAGTGCCTGTTGGTCGTTATAGTGCACGATGTGTGCCTGAGTACGACTTGTGTTAATGCGCATGCTGTACTTGATCGTGCTTTTCATGGCAGAGTCCAGACGGAACCCAGAGAACAGCGTCCGGATCGGCGGCACATCGCGGGCAGCAGCAAACAGCGAAAATTCCTCCAGCATCTTTTCCACGTCGACGAGGAACAAATGCTTCTTGTTGCGACTACTAACTGTGCTACTAACCGACGCGGCATCATCAAACTCCACCCCGTTATTCTCCACCTCGGCTCCAGAAGAAAGCGGGGCTGGATCCGGGGGGGGCAGAGAGTCTGGGTAGTAAAATATAGCCTGTAACACCTCGACAATCTCCGGCGCCAGCATTTCGAGCACACCATCTTCAGGCTGCGGAGTCAACAGCTCCATTCCTGTAGCCATTTCGTACAAAATATGTCCAAACAGCAGCAGATCGATGTCCATGTGCTGCTCCAGACTCACCGTCAGCTCTCGACTGTCCTTGTACCTGTCAATAGCCAGCAATGGCGTGAAAATCTCCGCAAGTCGCGCGTTGCCGTCGTCAATGACCACATTAGTCGACCTCAAGTGGTCACACACGAGTCCTTTGGACCTGAGTCCAGCCAGAGCTTCCAGAATTTGCCTTGAAAATTTGGAGATCTCCTCAAAAGGTAGTGGGTGGGCGTTCTCGAGCCGATACTTGACGTCGTAGGGTTTGGCTGGGTTGTCCACTTGATATATGTGGTCCTTGATGCTGCCGCTGGACACAAATGGCTGCATCACTAGCAGCGCCTTCTTCTCCTTGGAGTAATAAATATCTAGCACTGGTAAAATGTATGGATGCTGCAGTAAATTACACAGCAAAAATGTTAGAATGACTCAATCTCCCGTATCTCAGTCAATACTGCGCTTAAAATGTCGTGAAAACCCGCACCTTGAGCGTCACAAGCAGCGCCTTAAGTTTATACAATGTGTTCTCCTTCTGGAAGTCCAGTAAACTCAGTTGCGTCGGCAACAGCGCCAGCAACACCTCGCCGCAGCTCTCCTGCTGCAAGTTGAGCATGTCTACCCGAAAGCAGTACTTCTCGGCGCGTCTGCCCATGGACGGGAGAGCCTCCTCGCGCCAGCGGAATAGCGGATACTGGCGGCAGTACTTGGCGGCTAGGAGCACGGCCAGCGTCGCGTTCAAGGACGAGGCCGACGCCATTGAGGAAGGAGCTGCTCGAAGAGGTGGGCGTTCTTCAAAAATCGGCCAATAAGATTCGACCATTCCTCTCTATAGTGATATATGATCAGTATATTACATATTGGAGGTGCCTCGATAAAATGGCTGCGAAGCACGCTGCGAAACAAGCTCGTAGGTTTATAATGGCTTTAAGCGGCAGCAACGCTCCATGACACACTAAGCACCTGGTCAGCAGGCTCATTTGACGTAGAATGTAAAAAGGAGATCCAGGTTGCTACCATTTACTACGCAAGTAAGCAGGACTGTAAGGGCCATACCTTTTGTTTAGGCCAGCTAAGTCGAGCAACTCGAAGGAGCATTTGCGATCTTCCTGCACAATGCGATCGTACTTACCTGACAATATCGTAGTGATTGACCTTTGCTGCATCCAACCTCGACACCAGCTCCCACACCTAGGGAGAGCACACGCTATCTTACCATGAGCCCTGCCGCCAGGGGTGCCGAAAAATAAATTGATGCTGCAATTATTGGCATAAATTTGTATCAATAAGTTATTGGAGAGGTTTCGAGAAACCAAAACCAATTATCTATTTCCGGACTTGAAAGTCCGATACTAAGTTTAAGTAAAAGGAGACGACAGGTTCTGGTACGAGGCAATCAATAATCTATTTGCGACAATTTTTGTGGCCATACAATAATTAATCTATTTTCACACAATAGATAACAATGCAATATTCGGCAGCCCTGCCTGCCGCCTGGCGCCAGCAGAGTGCATACGCAGCAAAAATCGTTTGCACGAGCAAAACTGAAGTTTACGATCCCGCTTCAGTTTTAGCTGCCTCGTCGCATTTTGCGCCACACAGAAAATCCCGCGGCGGGGGACAGAGGTCAAGCAAGAGCCAAAGGGTCTCTCGAAGTGGACGCAGGCTTCTTGCGCAGCGATCTTCGACGACCTTGTGTCCGGTCCCGGCGGTGCTGATCGTTTGGCGTCGCAGCGCGTCGCAATGTCTGAGGTCCAATTCGCGCAGCTTTCATCTACCGCGAGTCAAATGCTCTGCCATTCTCTCGCGCTTGCCGGTGGAAGCCGCGATTCCCTTTGGTGGTGTCGAACGCTGACGCACTTCAATGCCAAACCAGCATTATGCAGACGCAGCCACGGAGTTCATCCAGCCTGGCGGCTTGACTCGAGGGCAATGACGGCAACGCATTGCGCACGTTTAACATTTGGTGTGTCGTTTATGTACGCATTGAGTTGAAGATGCGCGATACTGCAAGTTTGAATCGCAAGGTGTAGGTTGCATTTCAGCCAATCCTCAATTTTCCCGCGGATTATCTTCCAATACGCGCGAGCTGTATTTCAGTGGTTCACTTGTGCGTACTTTTGCTCCGCAAAACAGCATTTTATATCGCGGGGGAGCTTTGCCTATATTTTCCTTGCAGACTGCCGAGCTGCGCTCAATTCGGCGCAAACACGGTACACCCCCAATCTGTGGGGCCCTGGATGCTCCGTATCATTTCCCGAGACACCTTCAGCCACCCGCACCAGAGTCTCTACCATGTTCGGCCGTGTGCTGCGTAACCCCAAGCTCATGTCGCTCCCGGCTCGCCAGAGCGCGCAGGTGCGTCGCCTGAACCTGCACGAGTTCCAGTCACTGGAGATCATGAAGGGCTTCGGCGTCGCCACGCCCCAAGGCATCCCGGCCGACACGCCAGCGGAGGCCAAGGCCGCTTTTAGCAAGATCCGCGGCGACCGTGGTGCGTTCCCCAGCCATTTTTTATTGGCAGTTATAGATAGACAAGAGGGAGAAAGGGGAAGATCTATTATTAGAGCCTCCCCCCTTGTATTGTTCATAGGAAGAGCAATTTGTTTAACAAAGTATCTAACGTTATTGTGAATATGGTGATGGCAATACAGAGGGCGTCGACGTGGTGATCAAGGCGCAGGCGCTTACGGGCGGCCGTGGCCTTGGAACGTTCAAGAACGGCTTCAAGGGTGGTGTGCACATGTGCACTAAGCCTGAGCAGGCTGAGGACTTTGCCAAGAAGATGCTGGGCGAGACGCTTGTGACCAAGCAGACGGGTGCGAAGGGCATTGAGGTGGCCAAGGTCTTCCTCATGGAGCGTGTCTGGATGCGTCGTGAGATGTACTTCTCGATCCTCATGGACCGTGCCTCGCAGGGCCCCGTCATGGTGGCTTCGCCTGCCGGCGGAACCTCCATTGAGGACGTGGCTGAGGCCACGCCCGAGCTCATCTTTAAGGAGAACGTCGACATCTCCACGGGCCCCACGGACGCTCAGGTGGCTCGTCTTGCCAAGGCTCTGGGTGGTGAGGGCGAGGTCCTCAAGAAGCTGGAGACCCAGATCAAAAACCTGTACAACATGTTCATTGGTGTGGACGCCACGCTCGTGGAGATCAACCCGCTGGCTGAGACTCGTGAGGGTGAGATCTTCGCTTGTGACGCCAAGCTAAACTACGACGACAACGCTGCCTTCCGCCACAAGGAGATCTTCGCCAAGCGCGACAAGACCCAGGAGGACCCGCGTGAGGTGGAGGCCAGCGCCTACGACCTCAACTACATCGGTCTGGACGGCAACATCGGCTGCCTCGTGAACGGTGCCGGTCTGGCCATGGCCACGATGGACATCATCTCGCTGTACGGTGGCTCGCCCGCTAACTTCCTGGATGTCGGTGGAGGTGCCACTGAGGAGCAGGTCAAGAAGGCCTTCGAGATCCTCGATGGCGATGACCAGGTCAAGTCGATCCTGGTGAACATTTTCGGTGGTATCATGCGTTGTGACGTGATTGCCGCTGGCATTGTGGCGGCTGCCAAGGACCTGGGCCTGAAGAAGCCGGTCATTATCCGTCTGCAGGGCACCAACGTGGAGCCTGCTCGCAAGATTATCGCCGAGTCGGGCATTAAGATGATTGTGGCCGACGACCTGGAGGACGCTGCCGAGAAGGCCGTCAAGATCGCTGACATCGTCGCACAGGCGGAGCAGGTGAAGATTGGCGTGGAGTTCGAGGCGTAAGCGAATGCGTACGATTGGAAGTAGCACCAGGGTTTACTCAGGTGAAAGACACCCGAATGCTCGACCACAGAAACAAACCACTAATAAAGTCGTGGAGTGCGTAGGTGTGCACATGCCGAAAAATCTAACACTGGTGTGTTATCGTTCAAAGGCTGTTTGTTGATAAGCTTATCTTACAGATAGTCGTTACGTGCAATAGCTTGCCTATCTGAAGTGTTTACCGGGTTGATATTGAACCGGACAAAGCCTCCGCACCGTTTGATCTACGTGCGCGTGAGATGAAGCTTCGTTTGTGTCGTCTCTGGCTTCAATCTTACTTAGCCTCCCGTCCGGTGCTCATTGTGTTGACTATCCACTCCATGCCTTCTTGTAGACCTTCACCAGTCTTCGCCGAACATGCCTGGATGTGCCACGTGCGGTCACGGATAGTGGCCAGGTTGAGCGCCGTGGAGATTTCACCAGAGGGCAAAGCATTCAGCAGGTCCTGCTTGTTAGCGAACACGAGAATTGGCACATTGGAGAGCTTTTCCTCCTCCAACAGCGTCACGAGTTCCATGCCCGTCTCCTCGAGACGACGGCGGTCCGCACTGTCGATCACGTAGATCTAGCAATGCAAGCACAGAACAACAATTAGCCACCTATCAATTACTAGCAACTGAGTTAGTGACAGGAGCACACCAGGGCGTCGGTCTGCTCGTAGTAGTTCCGCCAGTAAGGACGGATTGTCTTCTGGCCTCCAATGTCCCACATGTTGAGCTTGAAGCCGTCAACCTGCAGACTCTTGACGTTGAAGCCCTGTGTGGGCATAATGTGGCTGATGTCCTCCTCAGAGAGCTTCTTGAGGATGGTGGTCTTACCACCATTGTCGAGTCCCAGCACGAGGATACGCGCCTCGCTGTCGTCCTTTTTGAGCTTGCGCAACAGGTTTAGGAGGCCCATTCTGCGTCTGGTGTCCTTGTCTTCTGAGACGACGAGTCGCTTAGATCTTTTTCGAGAGTAAGAGCATACCGGTAGTGCCGCCTGTGAGGAGTCTGCAACGTCCCATTATGAACTGAGCGATCCGTTTCGAAACGACGCAGCCAGGTTGAAGTGGCATGGATATAAATGGTGTTCAAGATATGTGGCCCTCGTGTGTGCCACGTATATGATGTGCGCCACGTAAGATGTATGTGATTGGCTGGTAGTTGATTGGCAGCGTGCGATCCGGCATTTTGCTGCCAAAGAACTGAAGAGCTCATTCGTCAATCTTCGCGCGTGGGAGGCAACTGCTTTGTGTATTCTTACTTCGGTCCGCTGTGACCAGGGGCTCAAATGATGTTCGCAAAATATACCAAGATCTGCTCTGAATCTTTGTGAGGAAATCCTCTCGGTAACTCGAGAGATGAATGCACTGATGAGTCCACGAATAATCAGCTTGTAGACTACATGTAGAATTGATTAAGCTTTACGTGTTGGAGTATGCGTCAACAGTATTGCCTTCTGCATTCCATTTGGAAGCTTGGTGTTCGCCGAACAGTGTTCGATTGATCTTCATTGCTCTTGAATGACAGCGGTATTTGTAAGACTTGCTCAACGGCTTGGTGTTCGATGCTAGCAAGAATCAATCCCATGTACTACGTAGTAGGGATGTGGACTTAAATTAACGTAAAGGCAGAGAATATTATTGACACGCGGGTGTCATGAACAGCAAATCTTCAAAACCGGAGGAGTCGGCACTGCTGCGCCGACTCGGCAGGAAACTGTCCCCTAGCTAAGCCCCTAAAAACCCTTTCCTGTGCGTGTTACCCCTATAGGGCCGAGCGGGATCTGACAGTGCTTGGTCCTGGGTTTAAGCCCGCGTGCTCCGCACACGGATCTTAAACGCCAGGCATTGATTCGGCTTGCCGAGCAAGGTGGCATTCACCCCCTCCGCGCATTTCGTAGGAAATGGTGCAACCAATACAATGTAAGGTATGTCCCCTTGTGTCAACAGTCACTCTCTTAACGTAAAGTGATGTTGGGCCTACCGCCGATTCCCGCCGTTTACGTAAAGTTTACGTCAAGTTCCCGTACAATATTTCCAACACGTTTCTGTATGAGCATTAGAAATGATATGACGCATACCATGGTACAACGTTTTATATAATATTTTTCTGTGTACAAAACACAATAAACATTTAGAAAGCCATTTCTATAGTATTTCTATCTAAGACAAGAACTAGCAACCAATAAAACCTGCAGTAACTTATTAACGTCAATTAACGTAACGAAAAACGGGAACGGGAGCTTTTCCACGAGTTCCCGTTCTCGTATTTTCTTACGTTAACACCGTTTACGTCCCCATCCCTAGTAGTACGTAGTACTACTACTAGGTACTTGTACTACAGTATACTATGTACTACTACTAATATACTACAGTAGTAGTACATAGTAGTACAATATAAAATAGTAATAATATCCAGTTGTGGTAGTTTGACGTACATGATGACCAACGCCATCTGCATGGACTGTAAGCTAGCGGAACCAAACGGTTGAGGCACATTTTGCGTAGTTTACCGATCGTCGAACTCGGGACTCGATCTAAACAACGCCTTCACACAATTCCAGAATGGAACTCCGACCAATGTACGTTGGACGGGTGAGACTAGCAGTGGTGGGTCACAACGCTCGTCGATGGAGGACGAAGGGTTACAGTGTTGGCTAAAGGGCAGCGGGACATTTTGCTCTGGATGCCAGCCACATGCTTGTCTGGATACTCATTGTTTACCATACCCAAGTAAATGTAACAACAGGCGGCTTACTACGCGCTGACGGCGTACTTCCGGCAGCTGAGAGCAGCACTCGGGCAGCACAAATCGATCCACATCTGTGCTCTGGATCTGCATGGCGTCGAGGAATTTGATTTGAGCAGGTACTGTCGTCTAGTCTGCTAGGCGTCGCTACAAAATGCCAAAGTTTACAAAGTGTAGGCTACAATTTCTTCGCTCATCTCGCCTATCGATACCTTTACAATGGCAATGTCAGTTGACTTTCCATGCAAACTACGTAAGATGCAGTTTGCATGGAGTCAGGGAAGGGTTCTCGATGCTGCCATCCACTGTGATGTTACCGTTGATCAAGTAGAATTTAAGATCGATGGATTAAGGACCGCAAGGCAATTAACGTTTTCTTTCATGATGCTATCATTGCTTGACTCATAGATAATGGCTCTACCCTCATCGCAGCTCTTGATGACAAGCAAAATTGCTGCTAGTGCAATTGTTTCATCAGCTGGTCGTCAGTCAATGCAAATGTGCTCGTACAGGTATATTAGTCAACATGGATTGCCAGTCGACGATTGTAGAGTTTGGTTTTCGCCTCTGGATGCCTTAGTAAACTTACAGACAAACCTCGAGGCAGTCTAGCAGCCGCTCTAACAGAAGCACGAGTTGGCGCCAATACCAAACAAATGTAAGGCTCTCTTCCTTTCGATCCGTGCAGGAACCCAAGCACAATCGCAACAAGTCATCTTCGTTTTATCGTGGCGAAAAAATGGTGCTCATACGCCGATCCCAAGATGGGTATACCTTGACCGCACAACACCGCGTGTGCACAAGTAGACGGGTAGGATGAACAGGCAGCTCACTTTGTCTTTTCCCCTTTGACACTCAAGCGATCTCAACAATGCGTGCATTCGCGGTCCTTGCTTCTCTCGCGACGGCTGTACTAGCCACAACCAGTACTGCATGCACTGGGCCGAATTCCCGGACCACGCCTCCAGCGGGTGCCATCGTCGTCGATGCTACGGGCGCATACGCGGGCAGCTTCAAGACCGTGTCGGAAGGTGTGGCACACGTCCCGAACACTACAGATGAGCACACCCTCTTCATGTTTCCTGGTGTCTACCACGAGCAGGTAACGGTCCCTAAGTTGAATGGCCGACTGACGCTGCAAGGTTACACGTGCAACACGATGGACTACGGTAAGAACCAAGTGACTATCACCCACACGATGGCACAGAGGGATCTTCCTGCCAATACTACAGGCCCACTCAACCAACTCGTAAGCACGTTGTTGTTCAAGTCGAAAAGCGGTGTGAAAGTGTACAACCTCAACGTCGCCAACCCGACAGGAAAAATAAAAAAATTCGGCCAGGCAGTAGCCACTTACGTCGATGCTCCCAATTACGGATTCTACGCCTGTAACTTCACTGGTTACCAGGACACCTTGTGTGCCAACAAGGGCCGTGAACTCTATGCCCGATCGTACATCGCTGGTGCCGTGGATTTCATCTTTGGTCTTCAAGCTAAGGCGTGGTTCGAGTCCTGCGATCTGGAATCTGTCGGAAAGGGCTGCATCACTGCTAATGGCAACACCAACAGCTCCAACCTATCCGAGTACGTCTTCAACAATGCGCGCGTGTTCAGCTCCAATGCATCGATGAACGGAACGGCCTACCTGGGTCGCCCATGGTATCCTTACGCTCGCGTCGTTTTCCAGAACAGCAAACTTGGCGATGTCATTAACCCGCAGGGGTGGCAATTATGGAACAAGGACAACAACACCGCTAATGTCTACTTCAAGGAGTACAACAACCGCGGCCCCGGCGTGAAGACCGACCAGCGAGTGTCCTTCAGCGGCAAGCTAGATGCTCCCGTGAGCATCTCGGACATCCTGTTCAGCAACTACACTGAAGAGTGGTGGGTCGACACCAAGTTCTTGTAATGAAACGTGTTGTTTTCCAAGAAAGCCGAGGATTTACGACAAACTTGCATCTTGATCCCATTAAGAACAAAATAGACGCTTACATATCGTTTGCATTTCCTTCTTCACGTTGTCTGCCGCAAAAAAAAACGCGCCCTACACGCCGGCATGCGAGCGGTTGAGCGCTTCCTGCTATGATAGCGCGCAAAAAAACATATTTTCTTCATGGGACCACAACAGTCTCCATCAATGCAAAGCCAGTTACTCAAACGTATTTATCTATATTTTGCAAAAGATGGTGTAATTTGCTTCAACTTGTTGCAAAAGACGGCGAACACGGTTTTCAGAACACCTCCCGCGACTCGTTTCACGGGCGCTTTAGCACTGCCACAATACACACAGTATTTTAGTACCAAGGACCATGCCATCACTTATGTAGCATCAACCGTGATCACATACGAGAAAAAAAGCTAAACCTTATTACTGGTTGTGTTTGTTTTTGCTAGAACTATCGACTTTGGACGGGGTGCAAGCTAATCAAATTCTAGGAAGTAGTGTCTTAGGATGTGTGCATGTACATGTACCAAGTGTATCATTTTAGCATTAGTGCTCGTGACTGAAAACGATTGGTGCTGAAATGTCGGAAAGACGCAAAGTGTTTACAGACGTAGTGTACCCCTCGTTACAACTTCACACAAGGCAATAGCAATGATCGACCCAGTTTGCAGGAATTCACGCATCAACACAGAATATATATTTACAAACCACGATGTCTTCGCTGGTGACCCGGCACTATTATAGGGCACCGATGATCGTATGCGGCATCCGTGCCAAGTTTTCACTCGGGTGTTGGTGTCCGATGGTGGATTTCTTATAAGATGGACCGAAAGAGTACTGTAGCAACACGAATGACTTGAGCGGCGTCTAAGCATTGCTTAGCAAGAATTTCTTGCCAGCAACCTAGCATTCGGACTCGGGCTCACGGACGTGGACACCGTCCTCACCATCGTCTTCACTCAACTCCTCTAACGTCATGGGCTGCGTCATCTCCACGTTCTCCTCAGCCAGGTTAGACAGCGGCAGTGGACCGAACGACACCGTCCGCCGCCGACTGTTTTTAACCGATGAACTGGCCTGCGAGTCGCTCTCAAACGACCACGCGCTCACACTCGGCTGTTCACAACCGATCGTCTCCTTCTCGTCACCGTTGCACTCGTCATCATGGTGGGCCACGCGCAGTTTCGGGTATTCACTGTCACTGGCCTGTTCGGCGGCGGCAAAGTCCACGTCCATGTCGATGTCGTCGTTGACTTCGGCGAAGTCACTCAGATCGTAGTCGCTCTCACTGGCGCCGCTGTATTCATTCTCTGCACCCTCAACTTCGTCCTCAATGTAACCTTCTTCCTCGTAGCCAAGCTCGGACGCCGACAGGAACGTGGTCTTGGAGCATGTAGCCACCATAGACTGGATGAGACTGTTCTTACAGTTGAAGACCACCATGACCTTGTCCGCGGCGTTCTTCTGCTCCTGCAGCGCACGCTTGATACGTACACGTGAGCGTACCGTACGCTTGAGGTTACGCAGTAGTACGTCCTCACGTTGGTCCTCGCGACGCAGTAGTTTGAGTTCATCAGCCAGGTCCTTGAGCAGATCTGGCTGGCCCAGCGTCTGCGCCTGCTCCAGATCGTCCTGCAGTTCACGCAGTTGCTCAAGGCGTTGACGCTGGTTGAGTACATTCTCCACAATGTGTGCACGCAGCAGCTCCGTCTCGTCGGAAACGGCCTGTAGACGCTTGGTCAGACGCTCGCGGCGACGACGCATCACGTCGCCCACCTGTTTACTGGAGAAAGCCACGCATTTGAGCGCTTTGAGCACCTGCTTGGAATTCTCCACTGGGTCGTCTGAAGCTGTGAGTTGTGGGATGGCGGCCATGGGTAACATGTACGAAATGGCGGCGGTGGACATTGTCAAAATAAATTAACGAGTGTAGGGGCGTCCCAAAAGCCCAATTGGATCAGGAGGCGGCTCTCGTGTCAAAATCGGAAGTGTCGAGTGTGTGTGCGGTTGAAAGCGACGGAAGGTCATCGTGGCTCGTTGCGCGGCTAAACGCCTCAAAGCGTCATCTTTGCTGCGGCTGGACTCCACTTGCGTTTTGTATGGCGGAGACTCACAGGCGGATCTTTTATGCGGATCGTGTTTAACGTGTTTCTTTTTGCCAAAAAGGCTTGGTGACCAAGTTGGTGTAAGTTTGCATTTTAACTGCAAGGTGCAGCCGTCGCCAGAATTGGGTGTATCCGGTTGAAAGGTATCTGGTGACGCAAGCAACGTCGCCGGCCATGAGGATAGAAGGATCGGTGCTCGCGGCGTTTGAAGGCTCCGGTTGAACAGCAACTTTTGCTAGACCATGACCAAAAATCCCCGATCAGACGAGCACCTAAGGCTCATTCTCAACTGGGCGCATGCGGCCGCACCGCATCGGTTGAGAACGACTATGCGGCCGCATTTGGGCCAACAGCTGGCAACACGTACGATCTGAATAAAGCTTCACTTTGAATTAAAATCGAAGGCCAAAACAACATCAAAATCTCAGCAGTTGTCCTTAGCGGTAGCACAATGCGCCTAAAACATGCCCATTACGACCTAAATATAGAAGACATAAGTTTGAACTCTACTTCCAGCAGAGTCGATCTAGAACTGCAGCCACAACAGCGAAAGGAAAAGCATTGGACGGCGTTGAAGTAGCACCAGCCGTTGAGCTGTGATTGGTCCGTCTTCATGCGCCCCACCCTCGCTATGCGGCGCCTATTTTGCTCCCCGACGCATGCGGCCGCACGGTGAATTACCCAATCATATTCTCGTATTTGGACGCGTGCGGCCGCATGAGATGGCCCAGGAACGCCGCGGGTACCGTATCGTCGTAGTCCTAAGCGTCGTTTACTGCTCACCAGAACCCGTTTTCTGGGAAGCCCCGCAGTCGACGATGCCAGCACCGTACAGGCTAAAGACAGGAAAGCAAAAGCACGTTGTGGTGCGATTGCGTTTGAAGGCATTCGCACGTATGTTGTAAGTCCGCCCCGCGGTTTATACATCAGCAGCAGCCAGTCGAATGGTGGTCGGTCGCCGCTGATACCCTTCCTCCTGCAACAATCATCATTACCGTATCGTCGTAGTCCTAGGCGCCACTTCAATAGAACTTTAACCCTATATTTTTCAAATTGTTTGCACCAACGCGTGATGCAAATCATAATTTTACTAAGGGTATTCTACAAATTATCGGTCTTCTTCTTGGCTATCCTGGATACTCAATATCGCTCGTTTTAATGCCATCACAGACCCGATGTCGTCGCCCGAGTCGACTTGCCCGTCGACAAGGTCGAATCTTAGAAAGTACTATTTTCAAGCTGCCTAGTGCTATTTGCAGTACTTAGGACACCTGCTACGCGTGTGTCATCGAAAATACCCAACGTTAGCAAATCCCCTCACTTTTGTTGGCGCCGAAAGTTTTTCCCAGCGTGCTGAGCATGTTGTCACGCACTCAATGCTACACGCTGATAGGCTTCCGTTTCGTGCCTACTTGCCTTCCCATTGATGCGAGGGTGATCCATGGTTCGACGCGCGTGCTAAAGAATGCTACAAGAACCGTTCTTTTATCTGTGCAGTACCTGAAAATAAATACTGTCCGATGAGTTAGTAACGTGGCCATCTGCTGGGTTCTAATTGGCAAATTTGTCGGTGACCCTTGATCCGCTTGGATCGAAAGCATACGTACTGGATACTGTAATACAGTCTGTATCGTCAAGAAGGTAAAAAATTGTTTTGGCTGCGTGCTCCGCGTTTCTTTGCGTCGTCCCGAACTGCTGTTTTGTATGCGCCATCTTCAACGGATGTGTGACGCAGGATGCGGAGCGCCATGACACAAGCACCTGCTGGCGGTGCTCGATCCGGTGCCGCGACTGTGGCTTTCGGTGTCACCGCAGGCGCTCCGTATCCATAACGCTCAACGTGCGAGCTGTTGCTGGTAGCAGGTTGCTTGAACCGAAGAGTGACAGGCTGACGACTATAGAATACTTTGACATGCTTGCTTTACTTGATGTACCTCGCACGCCTGGGCACGATGTTGGGTTAGCTGCATGTAGTGCTTGTATTTGAATTCGAGTTTAAGGATCCTAGATTCGGTGGATAATATCCGATATTTTAGGAAGGTTGGTGTTCGTGCATTACAATTTGTTCCGGGCGTTTGGGCCGTCTAGTCTACAGTATAGCCTAGCACCAAGAACTTGACATGCTAACTCCATAGAGTGCATTCAGAACTACACCACTCCATGCGATTCTTCAGTCTTCAGAAGTTGCGAGCCAAAATAAAGATATTTAATAATAATATCCGAATATTATCCACCGAATCTAGGATCCTTAAACTCGAATTCAAATACAAGCACTACATGCAGCTAACCCAACATCGTGCCCAGGCGTGCGAGGTACATCAAGTAAAGCAAGCATGTCAAAGTATTCTATAGTCGTCAGCCTGTCACTCTTCGGTTCAAGCAACCTGCTACCAGCAACAGCTCGCACGTTGAGCGTTATGGATACGGAGCGCCTGCGGTGACACCGAAAGCCACAGTCGCGGCACCGGATCGAGCACCGCCAGCAGGTGCTTGGTGTCATGGCGCTCCGGGCATCCTGCGTCACACATCCGTTGAAGATGGCGCATACAAAACAGCAGTTCGGGACGACGCAAAAGAAACGCGGAGCACGCAGCCAAAACAATTTTTTTTTTTTACCTTCTTGACGATACAGACTGTATTACAGTATCCAGTACGTATGCTTTCGATCCAAGCGGATCAAGGGTCACCGACAAATTTGCCAATTAGAACCCAGCAGATGGCCACGTTACTAACTCATCGGACAGTATTTATTTTCAGGTACTGCACAGATAAAAGAACGGTTCTTGTAGCATTCTTTAGCACGCGCGTCGAACCATGGATCACCCTCGCATCAATGGGAAGGCAAGTAGGCACGAAACGGAAGCCTATCAGCGTGTAGCATTGAGTGCGTGACAACATGCTCAGCACGCTGGGAAAAACTTTCGGCGCCAACAAAAGTGAGGGGATTTGCTAACGTTGGGTATTTTCGATGACACACGCGTAGCAGGTGTCCTAAGTACTGCAAATAGCACTAGGCAGCTTGAAAATAGTACTTTCTAAGATTCGACCTTGTCGACGGGCAAGTCGACTCGGGCGACGACATCGGGTCTGTGATGGCATTAAAACGAGCGATATTGAGTATCCAGGATAGCCAAGAAGAAGACCGATAATTTGTAGAATACCCCTTAGTAAAATTATGATTTGCATCACGCGTTGGTGCAAACAATTTGAAAAATATAGGGTTAAAGTTCTATTGAAGTGGCGCCTAGGACTACGACGATACGGTAATGATGATTGTTGCAGGAGGAAGGGTATCAGCGGCGACCGACCACCATTCGACTGGCTGCTGCTGATGTATAAACCGCGGGGCGGACTTACAACATACGTGCGAATGCCTTCAAACGCAATCGCACCACAACGTGCTTTTGCTTTCCTGTCTTTAGCCTGTACGGTGCTGGCATCGTCGACTGCGGGGGCTTCCCAGAAAACGGGTTCTGGTGAGCAGTAAACGACGCTTAGGACTACGACGATACGGTACCCGCGGCGTTCCTGGGCTTAGGGCCATCTCATGCGGCCGCACGCGTCCAAATACGAGAATATGATTGGGTAATTCACCGTGCGGCCGCATGCGTCGGGGAGCAAAAATAGGCGCCGCATAGCGAGGGTGGGGGCGCATGAAGACGGACCAATCACAGCTCAACGGCTGGTGCTACTTCAACGCCGTCCAATGCTTTTCCTTTCGCTGTTGTGGCTGCAGTTCTAGATCGACTCTGCTGGAAGTAGAGTTCAAACTTATGTCTTCTATATTTAGGTCGTAATGGGCATGTTTTAGGCGCATTGTGCTACCGCTAAGGACAACTGCTGAGATTTTGATGTTGTTTTGGCCTTCGATTTTAATTCAAAGTGAAGCTTTATTCAGATCGTACGTGTTGCCAGCTGTGGGCTTGGCCCAAATGCGGCCGCATAGTCGTTCTCAACCGATGCGGTGCGGCCGCATGCGCCCAGTTGAGAATGAGCCTTAGGTGCTCGTCTGGATCGGGGATTTTTTTGGTCATGGTCTAGCAAAAGTTGCTGTTCAACCGGAGCCTTCAAACGCCGCGAGCACCGATCCTTCTATCCTCATGGCCGGCGACGTTGCTTGCGTCACCAGATACCTTTCAACCGGATACACCCAATTCTGGCGACGGCTGCACCTTGCAGTTAAAATGCAAACTTACACCAACTTGGTCACCAAGCCTTTTTGGCAAAAAGAAACACGTTAAACACGATCCGCATAAAAGATCCGCCTGTGAGTCTCCGCCATACAAAACGCAAGTGGAGTCCAGCCGCAGCAAAGATGACGCTTTGAGGCGTTTAGCCGCGCAACGAGCCACGATGACCTTCCGTCGCTTTCAACCGCACACACACTCGACACTTCCGATTTTGACACGAGAGCCGCCTCCTGATCCAATTGGGCTTTTGGGACGCCCCTACACTCGTTAATTTATTTTGACAATGTCCACCGCCGCCATTTCGTACATGTTACCCATGGCCGCCATCCCACAACTCACAGCTTCAGACGACCCAGTGGAGAATTCCAAGCAGGTGCTCAAAGCGCTCAAATGCGTGGCTTTCTCCAGTAAACAGGTGGGCGACGTGATGCGTCGTCGCCGCGAGCGTCTGACCAAGCGTCTACAGGCCGTTTCCGACGAGACGGAGCTGCTGCGTGCACACATTGTGGAGAATGTACTCAACCAGCGTCAACGCCTTGAGCAACTGCGTGAACTGCAGGACGATCTGGAGCAGGCGCAGACGCTGGGCCAGCCAGATCTGCTCAAGGACCTGGCTGATGAACTCAAACTACTGCGTCGCGAGGACCAACGTGAGGACGTACTACTGCGTAACCTCAAGCGTACGGTACGCTCACGTGTACGTATCAAGCGTGCGCTGCAGGAGCAGAAGAACGCCGCGGACGAGGTCATGGTGGTCTTCAACTGTAAGAACAGTCTCATCCAGTCTATGGTGGCTACATGCTCCAAGACCACGTTCCTGTCGGCGTCCGAGCTTGGCTACGAGGAAGAAGGTTACATTGAGGACGAAGTTGAGGGTGCAGAGAATGAATACAGCGGCGCCAGTGAGAGCGACTACGATCTGAGTGACTTCGCCGAAGTCAACGACGACATCGACATGGACGTGGACTTTGCCGCCGCCGAACAGGCCAGTGACAGTGAATACCCGAAACTGCGCGTGGCCCACCATGATGACGAGTGCAACGGTGACGAGAAGGAGACGATCGGTTGTGAACAGTCGAGTGTGAGCGCGTGGTCGTTTGAGAGCGACTCGCAGGCCAGTTCATCGGTTAAAAACAGTCGGCGGCGGACGGTGTCGTTCGGTCCACTGCCGCTGTCTAACCTGGCTGAGGAGAACGTGGAGATGACGCAGCCCATGACGTTAGAGGAGCTGAGTGAAGACGATGGTGAGGATGGTAGCCACGTTCGTGAACCTGAGTCCGAGTAGCTGGGTTTATTTGCTAAGCAATACATCGAGTGTTGCTACAATATGGTTTCGGTCCGTCTTATAAGGAACCCACCATCGAACACCAACACCCGGGTGAAAACTTGGCATGCAGATGTCGCCTATGGCCCACAGCGCATCGACCAACAAATACGTCGTGGCCTCTAAATATAACGTTACTTTCTGTGTTGATTTATTAATAATACATGTATTTTTTCTTAAAACAAATATAATAATTTATAAAATAACGTTATTATATTTGTTTTGGCTACAGCGGAAGCAGTCACACAACCGTCTCTTGCTACAAGTTGAAGTAGTTTATACCTTATTTTGAAACATAGAAAAACTATTGTCACCCAACGAATACACATGTCACAAAATACCGCCCCAATTTGGACACGTGAGATCCCATTCCGACAACCATGGAGGAGAAGTTCAGGGCCGCACCTGGGCACAAGGCGCTCGTGACCGACCACAGCGGGCACTCACATGCCGACACCCACGTGACGTGGGACGAGGAAACCATCGCGCTTCATGACCTGGACCGTGGTACGCGCATGAAGATCGACGAGCCCAACACGCCCTACCATTATTACGCTGAGAGCGACGAGGTGGGTGGCGTGTCACCTGCTCGAAGCCTCTCAGGTCGCGAGGCGCAACCCCCGATCCAGGTAATAAAATCTTATTTCAGTAAATATAATTAATTTTTAATTAAGGAATTGTAGAGATTCGTAGTAAATAATTTACTAACGATATGTGTATTTTTTTAGTGGGACGAGTTGCAGTCCAAGCTGCAGGATGTCAAGGACAAAGACAAGAAGATTGAATGGGACAGTGACGACGAGAGCTCAAGCTCAGCGTCCGGAGGTCTGCACTTTGCAGCTCGAGATGCCGAGGGCAAGAAGATTCATAAGGACCCAAACTTCGCCGAAAAGCGTAAGATGCACTACAACGAATTCGAGCGAGTTCGTGCCTGGAAAATGCAACATGCAGCTGACGACGACGAAGATGAGGATGAAGAGGAGAAGAAACCGGCGGTGCAGCCTCAGTAAGGACGTGAATGGGGCTGAACGATTTTTTCTTTTTTTTCTTGACGTGAGTAGATGAAACAAGAGCGAGATCTAGGCAACTTCAGGAACACAGTGGCATGTTATGTGACCAAGGGTGAGTTGATAGATACATACGGATGGAGAATGAGCTGAGCTTGCGGCGCGTCTGGTCGCTTCTGTTTCTCCTGCTTCCTGTCTAGACTATTTTATGCCGTGATGATCCTGTAGCGAGGTTAGAAGTGGCTGCCAAACTTGGTGCGTCCAGACATGGAGCACTTAGGTGCTGTGCGGTACGTGGATTCGGACTGCGTGCCAATGGAGCTTCTGGGATCGTAGTAGCGGCCAGTACCTGAGTCTCCAGGGGAACGGCCAGTCCTGGAGCGTGCGTCGGTGCCGAATGAGAAAGCTGCCGCTGACGAGACAGTCGATACTGCCTGGCGACCCACAGCCTCGACAACCACCGCGTACTGACCGGGTCCTACGTCGGCTGTGCTCGATGTGCGTAGAGGCTTCCGCTCCACCTTGGGGAAGGAAGACATTGGGTTGGACTTTTGCGTTGATAGAACGGTGCGTCCGATGGTTGGAGTCGCCTCGTAAGCACCAGGTCCAGGGAATTTCTTCTGACCTGTCATCGGAGCCCATTTCTTGCCAAGAGTGTAGCTGGGGGCTGCTCGCTCTCGTGGATTGACGATGGACGTGGTGTAGTCGCCGGGTCCAGGTTGTTTAGCTGCTGACTTGAGATCAGAGGTGGACCCAAACTTTTCACGTCCACTGATGGAACATGCGGGAGCCTGAGCCATTGTGGACAATACGGGCTTGCCGATCGACGACGGGATCTGGTATTGGCCGGGTCCCGGAGACTTGGCTCCACTGGTCGTGTGTGGACGAGTGCCGCTCCCGAAGACCGTATATGGTGCGGTAACCTTGCGCGAGTCCACTTGCTCTCCACAGGACGACTTGATGTCCATGAACGCTTGGTGAGTTGGACTTCCGGGGCCCTTCATAGGCGACTTGCCCGGAGAGGTCTTGGCACGAGGAGGTGACGACGCCATAATGCTTACTTGCGGTTCCGGATGAAAAGGCTTCGCGAAGGGTACGCGCTACTAGGTGAGGGCACTGGCGGCCTCTAAACTCTCACTGTGCGCTTTTCGCTGTTGTTTCCCACGGAGCAGATCGGAATTTGATGGCCGATGGACGTGCCAAGTATGGAGTCTGTTACCGAGTGCCTTGAAGTCTGCTTCAAATAGTTTGAGTGGCCAATAGTGTTGAGGAAATCCCCAGCAATTCTGGGGTCAGACCAGCAGGAGGAGTGCTTCAATCTCTCTGTGCGGTGCCATGAATAGACTTTGGACAGCCCTCATCCAGCACGTTTTTGAATTTTACCAGGGAGGACGAGCACTCCGAAGAGCTCTAGAAATAGCTCAAGGGCCCAGGATGTAGTTGGCAAAGGTGGTGCTGTCTTGTTGAGGCGTCGAGTGCGATGGCAGGAATTTGCGCATCCGTATCAGTACTGCTGTCAGCTGATTCAGCAGTGCAATAACGACGAGAATTTTAATTCTTTAGAATTAAAATAACCTACTGTTATCGTGCCTTTAGTGTAGACTATCCAGGATAGTAGCCAGATCGATCGAATCGGAAGCGCATTGTGTTTCGAAAGAGCAGCAGTCGCCCCAGGACGGGGGCCTAGGTGGAATAACCACCGGAATGACGCTGGAGTGCTGACGTATTGATAATCATTCAAGGGAATGATGGTTGTCACAAGCGCAAACATGACGCTCCTGCTGTCCATGTACCACTTGAATGTCCCACGGCTTTTGTGTTTGACGCAGCACCAGCAAATTGCTGGCAGCAATGCCGCCGCTGGGTCCAGAACGCGCCTGAACCGCTGGACGTTTGGGGCGAGTGCTCTAGAATTCGTAGTGTACGGATACATGTACTTTAACGAAGTTCGCTGTAGACGAAGATACCCGTATCTTAGGGCGGACAACGGTAACGGTTGGTTAGAAACGTTTCTAAATAAGACGAGGTGATACTGTGCAAAAACAATGCTTCGATGCCCATTCTCAATCCTCAAAAGTTGCGTAGAGGTTCGTACACTACCGGTACATGTACTCCGAGTATTTCAATCTACAAACGTTGCCTGGAGGTTCGTACACAACATGGTACGGATAACTGGTTGTATAATGCGGTCCTGCTATAAACAGCCACTGTAAACGAGTCGTTTGGTAGGACCAAGGTTTGTCTGTAGGCTGCAGACTGTAGCCTAGCAGAATCACGTTCTGCTGTTGTTTTTCTGCGGCTACGGATTCTCCGATATGTCTGATTGGGCATGTCACGTGCGGCTTGTGCTTTTACACTGTACAGTTTTACAGCTTCGAAGCTGTATACTCCTCAATGAAACGAAAACTATTATGTATTCGCTGATATCTATACTGAAAATATGGCAGTAAAGTGGAAGTAACGGGTGCAGCTGACCGCGATGAATACTATTCTGCTCAACTACCGCACCGACGCGAACGCGAATGTGCTGGTAATAAACAAGACGTGGTCGCAGTCCGAGACTACCTTGTTGCAGCAAATGGAGTTTTTCTTCTTTTTTTCAATTGCGGTAACGAAAAATGAATCAGAAAATACATTTGCTGGCACCAGGAGAATCAGAGCCAATCGATTACAGCGGCTAAGCTAGTCACGGACGATAATGCAGCAGAAATACTTGTACCATGGTACTGTATGCTGTAAACCATTCTGTATCATTTCATTCAAGTCGGCACAGACACATATTCCTCAGTTTCCACCCATTTAGCTAAAAGGGGCACGCATTTGGCGATGTGTGTAAATCAGGGCCTCCTGCCTGCAATTGGCTCGAAGCAGCATGGCGACCACGTGGCAAGTGCGTCTTGGATCTGTCACGCTGTGCGCAACCATCACATGAAGCAGCGCTGAAAGCTCCGAGTCGGGCAGTCCGGTGCTGCTCTTTAGTGGTTAAAAACTCAAATCACCCTGGACCCTGTCTGCAGTCTGAAGACTTCACGAACTTTGGTCTACAGGACCAGTAACTGGTGGTGTGAGGACACAGCTGAACGAGCATCCAAGATAAATCGTGCGGCACAGCTGGACAGCTAAGCAGAACATGTCCGCCCACTTTCTTAGTAAGGTCCGTTATTCTGTCTGCGCTGCGCCACCAATTGTCGTTGCGCTGTTGGATGCCGAAGAAACGCGTTAGGACATGCCCCCGCTGCATTGACGAAGTGCACAGTTCATGCTGCGTGAATCCAGACTCAAAGTCAACCCAACGAAGCTCATTTTCCTTGTGCTTCTGACCACCGCCAGCACACAAGCCAAATCGGAGCCACTCAACACTTGTTTGCCCATGCCATGCACCAAAAATTAATCCCTTTTTGCATTTCTAAAGGACCGTTCCCTTTTTATCACAGGTTCCCAAAAGCAAATCTATCGTTGGATCGCTCACTCAGGAATCTGCCTTCAAGAGCCAACGGAGACCACGCCCGACCAGTGATCCGACGACTTAGTCCCCTCCACTACTCCAACTACACACACACACACACACACACTTCCATGAGGTCCAACGGCAGCACAGGCGACAGCACCACCGGGATCGTAAGCAACGGTTCAGCCAGCAAAATGGACTACGGTAGCACAAGCTACAGCCAAGTGATGGTGGACGTCAAGGACGCCTATGGACGAGGAGACGCCGAGCAGTCGCGACTGCTGCATCAACTCAAGACGGAGATGGGCAATCACACACACGCCCAGGAGAACCACATGGCGGGTGGAGAGCACATCAAGAGTGCCGTATACGGCGGTTTAGACGGTATCATCACCACCTTCGCCACAGTCACATCCGTTGCGGGATCGGGTCTACCACACTCAGTCATTCTCATCATTGGTCTGGCCCATCTGGTGGCTGACGGTCTCAGTATGGGACTTGGAGACATGCTCAGCTCCCAGGCTGAAGCTGATTTGGCCAACCACGAACGTTCTCGTGAACTTTGGGAGTTTGAGAACTACCCGGAAGGAGAAATTGAGGAGATGGTGGAGCTTTACGAGAAGAAGGGCATCTCTACGGAAGATGCACTGCTGGTGGTGCACACACTGGCCAAGTACAAAGAAGCTTTCATTGATATTATGATGGTGGAGGAACTCAACATCATGCCCGTGGATGATGATGACTCCCCGCTTATGGGTGGTATCATCACCTTCATCTCCTTCATGCTCTTTGGCGTCATCCCGCTGCTCTCGTACCTCGTCAACTTGATCCCTGGCATCAACATGAGTCCGGAGACGACGCTGTATCTGTCCTGCTTCCTTACTGTCGTCACGCTGTTCCTGCTTGGTGCTGTGAAGGGCAAGTTTGTTGGACAGAAGATGTGGAAGTCTGGCAGCTCCATGGCGATCAACGGCACTATTGCAGCTGCTTGTGGATGGATTATCGGCTACTTGTTGCAGCTCACGGGCATCCAGAACATCGGATAAGCTGCGAAAATGGACGGGTCAGTTTTGCATGGCGCCCTCCTCCATGGACACACGGGAAGGAACAGCTCGAGTAGAAGAGCTGACCACTAGTTTGCAGTTGTATACACGACTTTATATTGAATCAAAGATCACTTTTGCGCTTGACGGGGTGTTCGTCTCTTGGTTTCGCCCTGCCACAAGCATCTTGCAGGATAATGCAACGCAGTTGTTCTGGCTCGAGGTAGGCTATGACGTTAGTGTGGGTGATCACAAACCCTCGACGAAGCCGGTCATCGCGCGGATAACATCCATGCACGATACTTCAAACTGTACGCTGATCACGAGTAGCACGGCGATGACCATGAAGCCCATGGTGAAAAGCATTGTCCAGGGAGCAATGGGCTTCAGCACAGCTGCGAAAGGCGAGTCGAGGTCGAACAATGAAGACCGCAGTGCCGAGCTGAGGATCATGAAGTTGTGCAGACAACCGTTGTGCGAGCTTATACTCAGAATACGCCCGTCGGGAGTCCACTGTAAATCTTCGAAGGTCAATGAAGGCGCTTGCATTGATCCACTGCCCACGCTGCTAGGTCCTGAAAGATCCGCAAGCATAGATGATGACGACGTCGGAGGAGATGCTCCATTTCCAGAGGCAGTTGAACTTGTAGATGACAGAGCTGCCGGTTCGCTGTCCAAGTACTCCACAGCGATTTCCTTCCAGTCGCTCATGCGCACCACCTTGATGCAGTTGTCTCCGCAGGTTGCCACAGTACCATTCGCCTCGTTGTATACAATCTCACGCAGTGAGTGTTCGTGGAATTTGGCACAGTACTGCTCTTGACCGATCTCGTTCAGATGTGTGGAAATAATCACAACGTAGCCTGACGAGAAGCCTGCGATGATGTATCCGTTGCCGAACCACTGGTACGACACGATGTTGCCGTATCGCGCCTGGAAAGCTAGCTCCAGCGCGTTCTCTCTCTCGTTCAGGTCATACAGTAAAATAGTCTTCCCACCCATATTCACCGAGAGAATGGCATCTTTATCCTCCGTTTTGCCACCAAACTACAGCAACAAAAAGCACGTAAGTTTAGTATCAAGAGCAATTTATCACCAACAACTCAATGTAGTTCCAACTTACCGTAACACTCTGCGGCGACGCCTTGATCTTGACTTGGTCAAATGTTCGCCCCGAAGGCAAACAAATCGTAATCTGCCGGTCTTCCGATCCAAAAGCAAATTTATCTTCAAGGTTCCAGTCACCGCACAAAATGCGACGTTTGTGTTTACTCGCCACTTGTGTTTTGGTACCAGTGGCGTGGTCGTAAATGTACACTTGTCCTCGATTGGTGCCAATGGCCAGCTTCACAACAAAAGCAAAAAGTTAGTACCAATTTACTCTAATTATAATAATTTATATGTGTTGTTTGTACCAGCAGCGAGTCCGGCGACTTGGACCACTTGATGAAGCTGATGTCCTTGCAGGGCAGGTCCACGAGCTGGTGCTGCTGGATCTTCTTGGGCTCCCATAATACCAGCGACGCTGAATTGGCTTGTACAATGGCCAAAATGTCTCCGTTTTCGCTCCACTCCAGCAATGTGCACATACTATAAAAATAATATAATATTATATCAGTGACAATAATAAATATTGAGTAATTGTAATTAAAATCTTTTAGTCACCTTGGCGACGGCGGTACGATCTGGTCCACGAGTTTTCCGCGTCGGCCGAAGATATGCGCGACTCGAGACGTACCGGAGGACGCCACGTAGTCGCCGTGTGGGTCCCATGCGTACTTGACGGGCCCTGCACCGTGATGACGCGCGTCGACCGAGAAGATCATCAACATGGCGTTATTGTATTTTGCTGAAAATATAATTTGATAATGACACGAAAATATCCCAGATTGCAATCAGAAGAGAGCAAGTACGTCAGCAAGTGGTGTATGGTTTCGTCGAGGACGAGGTCAGCAAATATAGGATCTCGCCCAGAATACTGGACATGTGCACTGTTCGTTATGCCTGCCAGTTGCTGATCGGTCATCAACCTGATTGATAAATCCGCAGTGAATATGGCCCCACCGCTTCCGAACCAGCAATTGACACCGAGAGGGCCCACTACGCAGTCGACGAATCCAATCTATGTCTACACCAAATTCGTGGTAGCTTCGGCACGGGCAACGACTGCGATCGCTGCGGCTATGATGGCTAACAGCAACTCGTCGGGGGTCAGTGAGCTCAAGGCGTTGCACAATTCTGCCAACGCACTTAGTTCCCCTCGCGAACGCAGTGGAAGCAACACACCTCGAGACAGAACCCACGCGTATGCGAGTCTCGTGGATATTGTACGACCTCGAACTGTGCCGGTAATGTCACCCCGACAAGCGTCAACCTCACCTCGTGGAAGTACTGTACGAAAGGAGGGTAAGCTGCCGCAGGTTCGAAAGCTGTCCGAGCAAGGGGAGAATGCCAACGACGTTACCACTAGTAGAGAGCAGAATAACAAAGAGTCAAGACCACGGACGACACCTGCTCCTGTTACAGCACCAGCATCTTTGACTGGAGATAGAGAAGTATTTCCGGCGTGGATTCGAGAACGTAAAGATTTCCAAGTCTTCTTCCCTCGATTTTCGGACCACGTTGTCACGGATGAAGAAATCTTACAGCAAGGAGTACCAAAAGAACCGAGCGAAAGAAACATTGTGGAGCTCCAGTGTATCGCACGTTGGATCATGAACACCCCATCAATGTCGACGTTCTTGGACTTGAACCAGGCCACTGAGATCGCAAAACTGGCGAGATACCGAGCCTTCCGCCCGCATGAATACGTTTTTCGCAAAGGAGACCTTGGTGACGCGTGTTATCTCGTTCTGAGTGGAGAAATACATATCCTCATTGACGGTGAGAAGGTTGCATCGGTCACCAAGAACGCAGCTTTTGGTGACATTGCACTTCAGCTTGAGAATGCCACGCGAGGAGCTGATGTTCAGGCTGCACTTCCTTCTGGGACGGGAAACGCTACTCAATCACCTGGAGCTTTAACGTCAAATTCGTCGCTCCCAGTGATAGGATGCGAGGTGTTAATGATCATGGCGGAAGACTATCATAAGACGTTAGCAAGGTGCCAGACACGAAGACGGAAGCATCTTGTGAACTGGCTGCACACCGAGGTGACGCTGTTTCGTGACTGCGTGGAGAGTAAGCTCCACTTCTTCGAGCTTGTGTCGATTGATGTGCCATTAAAGAAGGGAGAAGTGCTATACACCCAAGGAGAATCGGTCGGAGCTTTCTACATTGTACGATCTGGTCGTGTAAGACTCGAGGTTGATATTCAGTATGAACGCCGTCATCGATGGCCATGCGGAAGCCATCAATGGAAGCAGCAGGTTCACGCAGTTCGATCACGAGTCCCTTTCCACACGGAGGGAAGTGCCGGATTCTTCGGCTTCGAGATGTTCATCGAGGGACAGCAAACGCGTGCATACACAGTTGTGGCCGACTCACCTACGGTTGAACTGATAGCGTTAAACCGTGTCGACTGCTTCTCACCATACTTTTCTTTCACCCCACGAGCACTGGATCGGATCCACGATAAGAGCGACAAATGCCGCGATATGGCTCAGCGAAAGGTACAACAACAACTTCGAGCATTCCGTCGGTCTCAATCTGTGGAAGCGCACAAGAGTACCCCCGACAACCATCCACCAGTCATCATCCAGCGCAAATTTCCTCATTCACGTGAGACCCCCGAGTTTCAGTTTCCATGTCTGCGTCCTGCAAAATGGAAAGCTGACAACGAAGTGGTCTCTGCATTTCAACAATCATGTCAATGATAGCAAGGCAGAAATACTATGTAGAAAAAATGGTCGTATTCAATGGTAGCCAACTTCCTCAAACACAATACTCCCGTCTCGAAGCTGCATCCAGCTCACCCGTCTCGTGGTACTTCGTGTCGAATCAATACAGCATGATGGCCATCGTCAGTGTTGCTGTAATTGTTGTGGTCAGGAGAACCGATACGCCGAACGAATGGGGTGCTGAGTCGGATGTCGTTGTAGAAATAGTTTTGTCCGAGCCGTCAGTGGTTGGCGCTGTCGTCACCGTCGCTGTTGCGTTGCTGGAATAGAACTTGAGAGCTCCATTCTCACACGAGTGGCTCGTGATCGACGTTTTTGTCACGTTGGTGGTCTTTACAGCCGTACCGCTGCAACTAACCCCGCGGTACGTCAGGAATGTTGCCGATCCATCAGCCCACAGAGATACTTTCATGCTGGAGACTCCGTTGTCGGTGACTAAGCAGCTACTGTCGGCCAGAAATGCAGCGCCAGACAGTAGTTTCACACACTCGACCCCCGACTCGTAGATCTCCATCAACACGTACGGATTGTCTCCATAGGCAGAAGCCGATATTACGTCGTGCGTGTCCGTTGCACAGGCTCGATCCCAATACAATTTTTCGCCATCGATGTTGACACTGGAGCACGTCGTGATACCAGAGCAGGACGGAGGTGGCGATTCCTGGAATCCGATGATAGTCGGCGACGACGAACAACTTGAATCCGTGTGCAACTTGTAGACTGCCGACTCACCGTGTGCTTCGCCTGAAAGCCGGAAGAAAGTAGCGAGGCTTCCAGCTAGAAATGTCCAGGGTGCTGGATGAGGCCGCATATTTGCTGTCGATTTCGTGCAATGCTGGAAAATGGTTTTGGATACGGCGACGTGCGAGGGTCAGCTAACGTTCGTGTAGTCAAGGATCTCCGAAAATGCTCAACAGGCGTGTTGCGGTATTTTGTATTCTTGTGTTCGGCACCTTCCCCTTTGTGCTTTGCTATGTTTCGGCCTAGGTCGTTGTACAGGCCTAACTTGATGTACCATCGAAGCCTTTATTCATACTCGAGAATGATCTCGTCCACCTTGAGCGAGTCACCAGCAGCGCGCACAATGCTCTTGACAACGCCCCTTTTCTCGGAGCGAAGCACGTTCTGCATCTTCATAGCTTCCACGACGGCCAGTTCCTGGCCAAGCTCCACGCTCTGGCCAACCTCCACCGCAACTGAAATGAGCATGCCGGGCATCGGGCATAGCAGCAGGTTGGACGTGTCGACCTCAGGCTTCGGCTGCATGTGTTTGCCATACGCAGCCTCCAGCTCATTGCGCACTACCACGTCATGTACAGCACCGTGAAATTGAAGACGGAACCCCTCGGGCAATGTCTGCATCATTTGCGATGCCAACGGCACGTCGGTTGCTCCGCCCTGCTTTGCATACGATGCCTTCAACAATGGACCGTTCAGTGACCAGTCCACATGGCCCACGACATGCCACTTGCTGTCCACCAAAGCCAGTGTCACCGTTTCGATGCGGTGTCGCTTGTTCTCGACCTCGATTTCCACGACAACAACGGGCTTCGACTCGCCAAATGGACCATCGATGCTAACCGACAGCTGAGCACCCAGATTTTTGAGACCATTGCGCTCCGCAAGCGCAATCAAATCCTTCGACGATAGACCGGGGGCGAATGCACGCAGGCGGGGAACAACTCCTGCTTGGTCCGACACAAACTCCAGCTCGTCTTCGTTTAGGGAGTCGAACGGACCGAAACCTTTCGAGAGAGTCGACTGAATGCGGCCTGAGATATGGCTGCTAGCACTAGCCTTCTTGAGATGCATGATCGCACCGACCACGCGTAGATCCTCGATCTCAGGTGCCGTCAGCTTGACACCATCAAAGCCGTCCGGGTACTCCTCCTCAATGAATTTCGTGGTGATCTTGCCACTCACGAAGCGAGGGTGGCGGTAAACATCTTGCAGGAATGCGACGTTGTTGCCAGGACCACGAATGACGTAGTTGTCCAGCGCCGTCTTCATGCGCTCCAAGCACTCGGGACGGTCCTTGCCGTACGTGATGAGCTTCGAGATCATTGGGTCATAGAACATGGAGATGTCGCTTCCTTCGTTCACACCCGAGTCTACACGCACACCTGGGAGGTGAACAGGCTCCTCGTACTGCAGAAGTCTTCCGATCGATGGCAAGAAGCCACGCAGCGGGTCTTCAGCGTACACACGGCTCTCCATAGCCCAGCCATGGATCTTTACAGGTCCGTTTACCAGCTCCTTGGGCAGTTCATGTCCTGCCGCCACGCGGATCATCTGCTCCACAAGGTCCACGTGCGAGATGAGCTCCGTCACGGGGTGTTCCACCTGCAGACGCGTGTTCATCTCCAAAAAGTAGAAGTTCTTGTGTTTATCACACAAAAATTCAACTGTACCAGCGCTTACATAGCCCACCTTCCTGGCCAGCATCGCAGCCTGCTTGCCCATGGCCAATCTCGTCTCCGGATCCAATAGCACACTCGGCGCCTCCTCAATCACCTTCTGGTTACGACGTTGGATGGAGCATTCTCTCTCAGGTAGCGGCACCACATTGCCGTGTGAGTCTGCAATCAACTGGATCTCAATATGACGTGGATTTTCAATGAACTTCTCAAGGAACATCCTGTCGTCTCCAAAGCTGCTGGCCGCTTCCTCCTTCGATAGTCGGTATCCCATGCGCACCTCCTCATCGTTGTAAGCTACACGCATGCCCTTACCACCTCCTCCTGCACTGGCCTTGATCATAACCGGGTAGCCGATCTCCTGAGCCACTTTAACAGCCTCATCAGGCGTGTCAATCTCCCCCAGGAAGCCCGGGATAGTGTTAACACCCGCGTCCATAGCCAACTGCTTGGACTCGATCTTGTCGCCCATAGCCTGGATGGCCTCATGGCCAGGGCCAATAAAGGCCACGCCAATAGCCTCCAGAGCCTCACAGAAGTCCTTGTTCTCCGATAGGAAGCCGTAGCCTGGGTGCACAGCTTGTGCGCCTGTGGCTTTAACAGCCTCCACGATCTTCGGGATGCTCAGGTAGCTCTGGTTCGAAGGTGCGGGGCCCACACACACAGCCTCATCGGCCATACGCACGGCCACAGAGTTCACGTCGGATTCGGAATACACGGCCACAGTCTTGATACCCAGCTTCTTGCACGTGCGCATGACGCGCACAGCTATCTCGCCGCGGTTGGCCACGAGGATCTTGTCGAAGAGCTTCTCCTTGGGGGCTGCGTGTAGCTGCCGCAGCGCTGCGGGTGCAGGCCGAAGCGTACTGGACAGTAGATGACGACGCAGTAGACGTGCAGACAGCATTGCAAGAGTGATGGTCACTGTCTTGGAGGTTGAAGTGCGAGTGCGCGCGCGGAATGCGGAATGGCCGAGGGTTTGGGATGATCGGAGTTTGGTGGTGGTGTGGATTTCGGAGGTATAGTGAATGCAAGTGAAAAGGTGTACTGGAAGGAACCTCAATAGTGCACCCTGTCGAGTTGAAGTTGACTTTGCTGCAACTTAGGCAAGTATGCCGCATACAGTGCGTCAGTGGTTTTTGGCGGATGGGTGGCACCAGAAGGAGAGCCTGCAACGCACGACGCGCAAGGTCTCGACACGATGGCTGTGTCCTAGTGGCAGCGGCGGCGTTGCCACGCGCAGTGCTTGATTGCCGCTGCCTGGACGACGCTCCCCGTCAAAAGCTGTCGTGCGATTTGACTTCCAATACCGGCTATCTGTGCATACTTTTGCGTACCGGTAGACACGGTGCTCAAAGCCTAGAATGCTGGTTCAGGACGGTAAAATGGCAGGTGAAGCTTGTGCGTCACTGTGATACTGCAATTAAACTGTACGGGTACATGTATGTTGCACTGCGAGCGTTGATCACTACCAACAGTACCTAAGTAAGTACAATGTAAACATCGACACAGTTTTCGGCAGGTCATGACGCCAGGCAAATCTAAAGGATGGATACTGTAGCATCAACGATGTGCGTTTAACAAAAAGCGCTTTCGGAGCGAGAGTTTAGCTGCACACCGGTATCCGCAGCGAATTCCACTTTGAAGACCACAGCCAAGCTTTACAGCAGTCTAGCCTGTGGTTCGGAACCGGTGGTTACCGCTGGTTCCTGCTTGTCGTCAAATGGCAGCAGCAGATGCTCCGGGATCTTGTCAGCGGCATTTAGGTCACGACGAAGCTGTGCGCGCGGTTTCCAGTATAGCGTGTGGTCAGGAAGCTGCAGCGCGAGCTCGAGCGCCTTATGCCAGTCGTTGATGGGCACACTCACGTTGTTCTGCATCATGTCCACACTCGATTTGGTAGCTTCCAGGATGTCGTGTCTCGCCTCGTAGTGTTTGATGAGCTCCCGATAGAATTCCCCGCTCGCCTTGTTCATGCGCCGGACATGTTTCTTCAGCATTTTCTTGGCTTCATCTATTGATCCACTGTGAATATTTGCCAGCGTCATCATTTTGTACTCGAGCGGGGTCCACGCCAAACCATGGCGCTTCATATCGTCGGCAAGTGAGAACAAGGCCTCGTACTGATGGGTCTCCAATAGCGCTAATAGCGCAGCATTACACGGAGCATTGGCCCACTTTGCTTCGTGCTTATCGAAGATTTCCAGTCCGCGCAACTTGACCTCTTTGCTGTTAGAGCAGTGACAACGGAGCTCAAGGTCTTACGACGCTCATATCATTCGGCATGGCCTCGTATATGTCGACCACCTTGTTCCACCGTTTATCATCGGCGCATGCCAACAATATGCCCGAGTAAACGTCAAGCGTAGGCACAATCTATGCGTTCTGCATAATAGCAAAGGCTTCCAGTGCCACATCTGGCTCGTGCGATCTCTCTGCAAAGACGATCAGTGCCCGTAGTGCAAACCCAGACAGCTTACCACGATCGCGCAACTCACGCAACAACGCGGCAACACCCTCGGCACTTGGCTCCATTTTTTCTGTTGCCCAGCGATTTTTCTTCGGCGAATCCATTCCGTCCGCTAGTTATTGTCTTAAAGTTGCAATCATAATGTCTCGCTCGTGTAGCTTCGTCGCTGAATCGAGCGCTTGTCCAAACACCCACGCTGGTAGGCGACTGCCACGCTTGTACATTACCGCAAAAATTTGTACTGCACAACGAAACCTGCCAGCCGCGTAAACTTCTGGGAAAGCCATGGACAATTCACGTGTCCTCGGAAAAATATCTTGCTCTTGACAGTAACCCAACACCTCAACACACATGTCAACGCGCTTGTGCTTGGCAAAAGTTTCAAGCAGTTTCTCCGCTATCTGCTTCGTAACATGCGCGCCACCAGCTTTCTGTACATCACAAAAACTCTCCAGTGCAAGTGATAGCGTTTCTGTCGTCACTGGGACCTTTTGATTTTTCAGCGACGATGTCAGAGTTTGTTTGTTTGAGTCTTCTTCTCGCTCTGGGAGAAGCAGATGAGGTGGGAGCTCGTCCTCAAATGATTCGTGACCGCAAAGAAACAATTGTTTGCGAAATCCCCAGTACAGGGCGCGGTCGGGAAACTCGAGCGCGAGCTCAAGCGCGTTACACCACTCAGAGAAATGCAGGTGCCTGGTGCTCTGCACCATCTCCCTGTAATGCTGGCAGACTTCGAGGGGAGATTCATGTGTCGTTAAATACTCGATCAGCTCGCGATAGCATTGACCACAGTTGTTCATGTTCATGGAGTTCACGCGTAAAACCTTTTTCGCCCTTGCAATGGATTTACTGCGAATATGGGCTAGTGCCACCATATCGTACGTGAATGGGCCCCACTTTATCCCCTTCCGTCTAATTCGGTTTGCAAGCTCGATAAGCTCCTCGAACTGCTGAGTCTGCAGCAGCACATTCAGTGCCCCATTGCAAGCCAGGATACTCCATTTATCTTCGTTCATGGCGAAGATGTCCAAGGCTCGTAATTTCGACTCTTCTGTTTCGCTGTTACTGTATGCCATGACTGCCTAACGACGCGCTAGTCAGATCCAGATGCAACTTTTCCGGCATAGACTCGAATACGGTGATGACATCCTCCTTTCTTTTGCTCTGACTACACGCGATTAACACGGTGTTGTAAATAGCAGCAGCAGGTCCGATTTCCTCGTTCTTCATCATGGCGAGGACCTCCAGTGCTAGGTCTGGTTGGAGTGATCGAACAGCAAAGATGGCAACAGACAGAAACGCGAACTTTGAAAGCTTGATGCCTCGATCACGAGCATCCCGCAGTGCCCGTGCACACCTTCTCAAGTAGCTTCAACCTCGAAGTCTTCTGATATTTTGTCGTCACCCAGCAAGTGACTAACGATGATGGTCACAGCGTCTGGTCGATCCATACGTGCAGCGCTCGGCCGTAAACCCATGGCAATAAATGGTAGTGCTCTTCAAGCATGGTCACAAACAACTGTAGCGCGTACACGAACTTCTTCTCGTCGCAAAACATATTGAATGCATTGCAATGTGCCGATGTATTTGGTGTTACACCCTGCTTTTGGCAGTAGCGCAATAGCTTGACACAGTCGTCGACACACTTGTGTTTGGCGAAGGATTGAAGCAACTCCGTTGCCACGTTTTCAATCAACCCGAAGCCACCAGCTCCTTTAATGTCTTTCGAGCTGCGTTAGGGTCATCCGATACCCAGTTTAGTCTACTGATGAACTTGGTCTCAAGTATCGTTTCGACAGGCGGTTGTCTTGGCAAAGGAGCGAGCTCCTGGCGGTATCAGGAGCTGAGGGAGCGTTGACGACGGTGTTAAAGGATTTGTGATTAAGGGGGAAGCAGCATTGCCGACGGGGCGACGCAGCAGCGAGGACGTCTCCCGACGGAGACTGCTCCGAGCTGACGGCATTTTGACGATAGCCCACAGATTACCACTCATGCGGATACCTTGAAAAACACTCCGCGAGTACAATGGAATGACAGAAACGTGCAACGGACAACCCTGCAAGTGATGTTGTACATTTTGTGCAGCTTATTGACGCTGCGGGGGTGATAACTACCTAGTCCGAATGGAATTGCAGTGAAGATCGAAGCTTGAATGAGTTAGTTCTCGAGCACGACGCGGTAGCGAACCGTGCCGTTGCGCACCATTTGGATACCCTCGTTCACCTTGCTCATCGGCATCTTCTGGATCACGGGACGCACGTTCTTCTTGGACGCCACCTCCAGCATGTCCTTAATGTCCTGGATGCTGCCGATGGCGCTGCCCTTGAAGTTGGCGCCCTTGCCCACCAGCGGGTACGGGCTGAACTTGATCTCGTCGTTGGGGAGACCCACCATGATCACCGTGCCATGCACCGCCAAGAAGCTCAGGAACAGCGTGTAGGGCATGTCGTTGGCGTCGGCCGTGATGAGCAGGATGTCCACCGAGTTGGCCGCGTCCGCTGCCTGCTTCTCGTCCGTGTACACGACGAACTCATCGGCACCCAGACGACGGATCTCCTGCTCCTTGTCAGTCGAGCGAGAGAAAGCCACCACGGCGGCGGCGCCCATGGCCTTGGCGAACTGGATGCCCAAGTGGCCCAGGCCACCAATGCCTACGATGCCGACGCGGTCGCCGGGCTTGATACCCACCTCCTTGAACGGCGTGAAGACCGTCGTGCCGGCGCACAGCAGCGGCGCCGCCACGTCCGACGGGATGTTGTCCGGGATCTTGAAGGCGTACTCGTGCGTGACGCGGATGTAGTCAGCGTAGCCGCCATAGGTGATGGCACCATCCGTCTTGCGGTACTTGGAGTTGTACGTGCCCACGCGGTGACGGCAGTAAGCGTCCGTGCCGTTGGCGCACTCCTTGCAGGGCTCGTCCGGGAACTTGTTGAGGCAGGCCCAAACCTGCGCGCCGACGCCCACGCGGTCGCCCACTTTCATGTCCTTAACCTGCTCGCCAGCCAGCGTCACCTCGCCGACGATCTCGTGGCCCACCACACACGGATACATGGTCTGACTCCAGCCGCTGTCCATGGTGTGCAGGAGCCGCAGATTCCGCAGTGCGAGATCTTAATCTCCACGTCCTCGGGGCCCAGCGGGCGCGACTGGTACTCCACGGCTTGGCGTCCTCGCCCTTGGCGAACGTGGCGTACGCGTGGATGGTCCTCGGTCCAGTCAACATGGCTTCTGTTTCAGTTAGGTGTTTGTTGGTCGAACTCGATTTGTCTAGTGGCGATCAAAATCGGAAATGAACTGTTATCAGCCGGGCGGAATCAAAGCAACTTTCGGTGCTGCTTGCTGCTGCTCAGCTTTGAGGACACGTACGTGGCTGGGCTCAACGTCGCATAGCGGCGCTCCGCGAATGGATCAAAGCAGCGCTTCACAATGGTTGTCATTGTGCAGTGGACATCTGCGCCTCGTCTGAGTAACCCCAAAATCATACAAACACCAAGTCAAACGACTGGGACACTCTAGTCACAAGTAATCTTCCCGGTGGTTGACGCGCCCATAACGGACGAGAGACGAGTCGACAGAGTGCTCCTGATCACGGGCTCCGATTGTTTACACAGGCGTGCACCGATCTTGTAGACGCCAGCCATTGAAATGAGCGCGGCGGGTGTCCCAGTGCTGTCGGGCCTGCGGTCATCTCGGCGATAGCTTCGACGCGGCTAATGGTTTTCGAGACTGTTCGCTGTGCGAGACGATCTTCACCTTACAGGTACATGTAGCAAAGGCCGCAGCAATTTTTTTTTTTAACGGGCAAGCTGGGCCTGATTGCACACATTGTATCCTGCAGCTCGTATGCCAGACGGTTCCAGTGCAATGCAACACTCGCACTAAGTGACTCGAATCGAGTCTCGACGGATTGAGCCAATGCTGTCAATGTCAGCAGTGCTGCACACTAGCTACTCAAAGATACTTTTACGCAAAATGGCTGGTTGTATTTGATTGTTGTTGGGAGCGCTGTCGTCACGAGAACGGATTCGCCCCATTCCTAGCGTACAGTAATCGTGTCAAGTGCATCGAAACTCTGCGCCTAGTTCTCGAGCACCACGCGGTAGCGCCGTGCCGTTGCGCACCATTCGATGCCCTCGTTCACCTTGGCCATCGGGCAGCTTCTGGATCACCGGGCGCACGTCGTGCTTGAACGCAACCTCCAGCGTGTCCTTGATGTCCTGGATGCTGCCCACGTTGCTGCCCACGAATTTGGCACCCTTGGCCACGACGTGGAACGCGTTGAACTTGATGTCGTCGTTGGGCAGACCCACCATGATGCACGTGCCGCGCACGGCCAGGAACGTGCTGTACGGCATGTTGTTGGCGTCAGCCGTGATCAGCAGGATGTCCACGGACCCGACGGCGTCCTTGGCCTGCTTTTCGTCCGTGTACACGACGAACTCGTCGGCGCCCATGGCCTTGGCGAACTGGATGCCGAGGTGCCCAAACCGCCAATGCCCACGATACCGACGCGGTCGCCCTTCTTGATGCCGGCCTCCTTGAACGGTGTGAACACCGTCGTGCCGGCGCACATTAGAGGCGCAGCGACATCCGACGGAATGTTGTCGGGGATCTTGATAGCGAACTCGTGCGGCACGCGCACGTAGTCGGTGTAGCCACCGTACGTGATGGCGCCGTCGCTTTTGTACTTGTCGCTGTACGTCCACACACGGTGCGGGCAGTACGCGTCGTCGCCGTTGGCGCACACAGAGCACGGGGCCTTGGCGTCCTTGTTCAGGCACGCCGACACCAGTGCGCCAACGCCGACACGGTCGCCCACCTGCAGGCCCTTGACGTCGGGGTCAGCCTGCGTCACTTCACCAACGATCTCGTGGCCCACCACGCACGGGTACATGGTCTGTCCCCAGCCGCTGTCGAGCGTGTGCAAGTCGGAGCCGCAGATGCCGCAGTGCGAGATCTTGATCTCTACGTCCTCGGCGCCGAGTGGGCGTGACTGGTACTCCCAGGGCTTGATCTCCTCGCCCTTGCCGAAGGAGGCGTAGGCGTGCACGGTTCTTGGGGCGGCGGACATCTTGGGCAGTGTCGTTGTTCTGTGTTGCTGCTTGCACGTGTTGCATTTGAAGTATTTCATCCGACCTCATTCCGCAATTAGCTCTCCAACCAACACGTGCAAGCAGCAACACAGAACAACGACACTGCCCAAGATGTCCGCCGCCCCAAGAACCGTGCACGCCTACGCCTCCTTCGGCAAGGGCGAGGAGATCAAGCCCTGGGAGTACCAGTCACGCCCACTCGGCGCCGAGGACGTAGAGATCAAGATCTCGCATTGCGGCATCTGCGGCTCCGACTTGCACACGCTCGACAGCGGCTGGGGACAGACCATGTACCCGTGCGTGGTGGGCCACGAGATCGTTGGTGAAGTGACGCAGGCTGACCCCGACGTCAAGGGCCTGCAGGTGGGCGACCGTGTCGGCGTTGGCGCACTGGTGTCGGCGTGCCTGAACAAGGACGCCAAGGCCCCGTGCTCTGTGTGCGCCAACGGCGACGACGCGTACTGCCCGCACCGTGTGTGGACGTACAGCGACAAGTACAAAAGCGACGGCGCCATCACGTACGGTGGCTACACCGACTACGTGCGCGTGCCGCACGAGTTCGCTATCAAGATCCCCGACAACATTCCGTCGGATGTCGCTGCGCCTCTAATGTGCGCCGGCACGACGGTGTTCACACCGTTCTAGGAGGCCGGCATCAAGAAGGGCGACCGCGTCGGTATCGTGGGCATTGGCGGTTTGGGCACCTCGGCATCCAGTTCGCCAAGGCCATGGGCGCCGACGAGTTCGTCGTGTACACGGACGAAAAGCAGGCCAAGGACGCCGTCGGGTCCGTGGACATCCTGCTGATCACGGCTGACGCCAACAACATGCCGTACAGCACGTTCCTGAGCTTCCTGGCCGTGCGCGGCACGTGCATCATGGTGGGTCTGCCCAACGACGACATCAAGTTCAACGCGTTCCACGTCGTGGCCAAGGGTGCCAAATTCGTGGGCAGCAACGTGGGCAGCATCCAGGACATCAAGGACACGCTGGAGGTTGCGTTCAAGCACGACGTGCGCCCGGTGATCCAGAAGCTGCCCGATGGCCAAGGTGAACGAGGGCATCGAATGGTGCGCAACGGCACGGTGCGCTACCGCGTGGTGCTCGAGAACTAGGCGCAGAGTTTCGATGCACTTGACACGATTACTGTACGCTAGGAATGGGGGCGAATCCGTTCTCGTGACGACAGCGCTCCCAACAACAATCAAATACAACTAGCCATTTTGCGTAAAAGTATCTTTTGAGTAGCTAGTGTGCTGAGTCAGCACTGCTGACATTGACAGCATTGGCTCAATCCGTCGAGACTCGATTCGAGTCACTTAGTGCGAGTGTTGCATTGCACTGGAACCGTCTGGCATACGAGCTGCAGGATACAATGTGTGCAATCAGGCCCAGCTTGCCCGTTAAAAAAAAAAATTGCTGCGGCCTTTGCTACATGTACCTGTAAGGTGAAGATCGTCTCGCACAGCGAACAGTCTCGAAAACCATTAGCCGCGTCGAAGCTATCGCCGAGATGACCGCAGGCCCGACAGCACTGGGACACCCGCCGCGCTCATTTCAATGGCTGGCGTCTACAAGATCGGTGCACGCCTGTGTAAACAATCGGAGCCCGTGATCAGGAGCACTCTGTCGACTCGTCTCTCGTCCGTTATGGGCGCGTCAACCACCGGGAAGATTACTTGTGACTAGAGTGTCCCAGTCGTTTGACTTGGTGTTTGTATGATTTTGGGGTTACTCAGACGAGGCGCAGATGTCCACTGCACAATGACAACCATTGTGAAGCGCTGCTTTGATCCATTCGGGTGGAGCGCCGCTATGCGACGTTGAGCCCAGCCACGTACGTGTCCTCAAAGCTGAGCAGCAGCAAGCAGCACCGAAAGTTGCTTTGGATTCCGCCCGGCTGATAACAGTTCATTTCCGATTTTGATCGCCACTAGACAAATCGAGTTCGACCAACAAACACCTAACTGAAACAGAAGCCATGTTGACTGGACCGAGGACCATCCACGCGTACGCCACGTTCGCCAAGGGCGAGGACGCCAAGCCGTGGGAGTACCAGTCGCGCCCGCTGGGCCCCGAGGACGTGGAGATTAAGATCTCGCACTGCGGAATCTGCGGCTCCGACCTGCACACCATGGACAGCGGCTGGAGTCAGACCATGTATCCGTGTGTGGTGGGCCACGAGATCGTCGGCGAGGTGACGCTGGCTGGCGAGCAGGTTAAGGACATGAAAGTGGGCGACCGCGTGGGCGTCGGCGCGCAGGTTTGGGCCTGCCTCAACAAGTTCCCGGACGAGCCCTGCAAGGAGTGCGCCAACGGCACGGACGCTTACTGCCGTCACCGCGTGGGCACGTACAACTCCAAGTACCGCAAGACGGATGGTGCCATCACCTATGGCGGCTACGCTGACTACATCCGCGTCACGCACGAGTACGCCTTCAAGATCCCGGACAACATCCCGTCGGACGTGGCGGCGCCGCTGCTGTGCGCCGGCACGACGGTCTTCACGCCGTTCAAGGAGGTGGGTATCAAGCCCGGCGACCGCGTCGGCATCGTAGGCATTGGTGGCCTGGGCCACTTGGGCATCCAGTTCGCCAAGGCCATGGGCGCCGCCGCCGTGGTGGCTTTCTCTCGCTCGACTGACAAGGAGCAGGAGATCCGTCGTCTGGGTGCCGATGAGTTCGTCGTGTACACGGACGAGAAGCAGGCAGCGGACGCGGCCAACTCGGTGGACATCCTGCTCATCACGGCCGACGCCAACGACATGCCCTACACGCTGTTCCTGAGCTTCTTGGCGGTGCATGGCACGGTGATCATGGTGGGTCTCCCCAACGACGAGATCAAGTTCAGCCCGTACCCGCTGGTGGGCAAGGGCGCCAACTTCAAGGGCAGCGCCATCGGCAGCATCCAGGACATTGAGGACATGCTGGAGGTGGCGTCCAAGAAGAACGTGCGTCCCGTGATCCAGAAGATGCCGATGAGCAAGGTGAACGAGGGTATCCAAATGGTGCGCAACGGCACGGTTCGCTACCGCGTCGTGCTCGAGAACTAACTCATTCAAGCTTCGATCTTCACTGCAATTCCATTCGGACTAGGTAGTTATCACCCCCGCAGCGTCAATAAGCTGCACAAAATGTACAACATCACTTGCAGGGTTGTCCGTTGCACGTTTCTGTCATTCCATTGTACTCGCGGAGTGTTTTTCAAGGTATCCGCATGAGTGGTAATCTGTGGGCTATCGTCAAAATGCCGTCAGCTCGGAGCAGTCTCCGTCGGGAGACGTCCTCGCTGCTGCGTCGCCCCGTTGGCAATGTTTCTTCCCCTTCAATCAAAAATACTTTAACACTGTCGTCAACTCTGTTCCCTCAACATTTAGGAACTCGCCAACACAATTGGTGCCTTGTTTGTGTTTGGCGAAAAGCTGGAGTAACGTTGTTTTCACATCTTCTGTCAACCCATAACCTGCAGCTTTTTGAATGAATGCAAAGTTTTCTGAGCTGCCTCGGGGTTCTGCGATGTGGATTCCAGTTGCATGACGAATTTTGAGTCCAAAACGGATTCAACAGGTTGTTTATTATTGTTGCACTATTGAGTGTGACACCAAAAGGATAGGCATATAGTGCTGCGTTCAGTTCGTTGTGTGATGCAAAGGACTATAACCGTGCAATGTTGGTGTTCGAGGCCGTGTTAAAAAGGGACTGCTATCTTCCTCCATGGGTATATGGGCGTGCACTGCATGCTGCGACGGAGTTGAGTCGGCCGATGTTGGTGATCAACATTTTCAGTCGATTTTAAAATATCAGAGGCCTTGCACGTTATACATGTAGATGGTGGAAGAGGAGTGCATCGGATGCTGTCTGAAGTGTGTGAACAAGGGGTGAAGCCGTCGGAGTTCGCGCTTCATTCTCTCGTCATTTTTGCCGAACGATCGAAACAACCAGATATGGCACTGGAAGTTCTTGCCATCATGAGAAGCCAAGGGATCTACAATGCAGTTTTCCTCGCTTGTGGTGGTAAACGCTGGAAAAATGTAGTTGATGTGATACGAGTCCATGCCTACATTCTTCGCTCGAAAATGAGTTCTTTGGCTTTTGACGTGGTGATCATGGCACTCAATCACGTGCTTGGCGCGGTTGAAGATACGATCAAGAGTTGCGTGAGAAGAAATGGGAATTGGCACTGGACCTGTTGGCTGCTGCAGAAAAGAGTAAATAATATTTACTCTGGAGAGTACTCTCACGATGGACTAATACAATGTTGTGTTGATTGGCCTTGGTAACGCCAAACAGTGGAGCAAAGTTATCGAAGCGTACGAGTGTGTACCGAAAACTCTACAGATAAATCTGAATAACAAAGCGTTGAGACCCGTGCTTCAAGCTCACGCCGCTGCGGAAAGCGAGGAATTAAAGCTTCGTACGCTGGAAATCTGCAATGACCACACATGGAAGGGCGACAAATTTCCGTACAGTATTACTATGGAGGCACTACTTGCTGCAGGGCAGTTTTCAGGTGTTATCTCTTTTGCTGAAGACGCAAAGAACCACGGTCTGGTGTGGACTCCGAAGATGAGCCGGCAAGTAGCAAAAGCCTACATTTGTAGTGGCGCCATGGAGCAAGCGAAACAAGTTCTGCGAGACAAGCAGTGGAACCCACGCTTGGAGACTTGAGCGTTCTTAGCAGCGATGAACACTGGAGCGAATTGATCAAGATGTATGAATGTATACCAGAAATTCTGAAAGCCCAACTGAATGGTGAAGCTCTAGGCTTAGTGATGAAAGTTTACACTCGTAGCGAGGATGATTCGTTGGTAGCTTGCGGGCTGGAAATCTTTGATACACACGCAGCGAAGTGGATTATCTCGGCGTGCACGGCAGCAGTGGAGGCACTGCCACAAACCCGCCAATACGACATTCTCCTCACACTTGCAGACGAGATGAGGCGCCACGGAATCAAGTGGACTCCATCCATCTACAACATGGTTGCTCTGGCCAATATTCGCAACGGATCCATCAATAAAGCACAGTGTCTATTGAAACTCGTGCGTGGAATGCTATCGTAAGCTGATCCGACACTACGAAACTCGCGGTAATATGACGGAGACGAAGCAGATTGAGCGTGGAGATGATGCAGAACAATGCGCACGTAGGACTTGAAGACTGGCAAAGAGCACTCGAACCCTCGATCCAGCTTCCGGATCACACCTCGTATCGGATTTTGCTCAAATTACTGGACGTCAATGGTGGGGCAATTGCAAATGAACTCCCAGAGCATCTTCTACTCCCAGAAGACAACTCGCAGTGAAGCTGGTGATTGCAGGGATCTAATACGGCATTTGATTGACAAATAGTAGTAAGATCCACAAGCAGCTGTAGTGTGAGTTCTTGAGAAATTCAGCGCTAACTCTGCAGACTTGCTGCAGTGTCGAGTTGATGATTATCCTCAGGCAGCAAAAGGTTCTCGCGAAGTTCGTTCAAGGGGGCACCATGCAGTCGTAGCCATTTGCGCAGTTCCCAGTAAATTGAGCGGTCCGTAAGCTGCAACGAAAGCTCCAATGCTGTGCGCCAATCCTCGATATTCACCTCGGTATTGTTCTGCATCATCAGCACGCAGAGCTTACTTGCCTCGAGGTTGTCGTTACAAACCTTCGCGTAGTGCTGAATGAGCTCACGATAACATTCCACACTGATGTTGCTCATGCGTTTTGCGTTGTCATCTAGCAGTTGTCTAGCTTGATCCGTGAAGCCGCTACGGATGTGAGCCATCACAACGCTGTGGTACATCAACGGAGTCAGCTTTAACCCTTGCTTAGTTGCGTCGTCGGCTGGAGAGATCACCTCGGGATATTGTTTTGCTTCCAACAGTGCAACCATTGCCGCCATGTACGGGAAAGGCTTACATATCGTCTTGTGCACGTTGCAAATCTCCACTGTACGCAACTGCAGCTCCTCGCTTTCTGCTTGAGAATGTGCTAAGAGAACTGAGGCCAACGCTTTCTCGTCCAGCAATGGTCGGAAATCGTCTGGCATCCCGTTGTACACTTCGATCACCATTTTCCAGAAATTATCCTTGCCACATCCGGTTAGCAACAAATTGAACTTCAGTCACATACGAAAGCCTTCTCAACTTGATCGCAGCATTTAGAGCTTTCAGGTATGCCCGCGCACTCGGAGACGCATCGTCATTCATCAACGTCTTGAATATTTCCAGAGCGCGATCATACTTCTTGGCTTTACTCAGAGCATCGAAAGTAGCCACACGCGCAAATGGTTTCGGAATTATCCCTCGCTCTTTAAAGTAGTGCCACATTTCAACACAGTCGCTGACTCGGTCGTGTTGGGTCATAGTCACAAGAAGCTTTGATGCCACATTCACCGTAAGACCATCGCCATTAGCTCCCTGAATGTCACGGAAACTCTTCAGTGCCAGTGCTACATCTGAGTACAACTCGGACTTCGTTCCTGCTTCTGTTTGTTCAAACGCACGATGCTCAGAGCCTTCTGGTGGTGGCAACATCAAATGGGCGGGTAGATCAGTTCTCAAGTTGCGAGCATTCAGCCACAACTGCTTGCGAAAACTCCAATACACAGTCTGGTCTGGAAGCTGAAGCGCGAGCTCAAATGCATTGCACCAGTCAGCGAACGTCAACTTGAGCTTGTGCTGAAACATCTCGAGGTAAAGATGACAAGCCTCTTGAACATTCCCACTAGTGTTGGCGTAGTGCTCGATAAGTTCACGGTAGCATAAAGCACTATCGTCTTGCATGCGCTTGGCATTTGCGTGAAGAAATCGCCTTGCCTTGTCAATAGACCCGCTGCGAATGTACGCCAGCGTCACCATCTTGAATATCGATGGATCCCATTTTATGTCATGGGACTGCATATCGTTCGCGAGCGCCAGCAACACATCGAACTGCTCAGTCTGCAGAAGTCCCTCCAATGCCGCAGTGCACGCAAGTTTGTTCCACTTTTCCTTGTGTTTACCGAAGATATCCAACCCTCGCGAAATTAACTTGTCATTGTCGCTCTGAGTATGCGCCATCACAACGTGACCTAGCGACGTCCCATTCAACTGCGAGAAAATACCTTGTGGCATTTCCTCAAACACCTTGATCACGTCACTACACCTTTCCTCCTTAACACGCACCGCCAGCACTGACGAGTAAACATCCGCTGGCCATTCTTCTGCATTGTCGAGTAAACATCCAACGTCATCTCTGACTCATTCGACTTTTCGGCAAAAATAACGAGTGATCGAAATGCAAATTTTGACAATTTGACATCTCGATCACGCACATTTTTCCACATGTCGTACACTCCTCCGTTAACTTCCACGGTTTCGTTTTTCAGCAATTGTTGAAAAATCTCCTTGACAAGTTCTTGTCGCTCCAACTTGGTCACTGCATCGAGTGCTCCAGCAAACAGCCAAGGCTATAAATCTGCGTTTTCATCACTTTGTAAAGCTTCAAATTCCTTGAGTGCCAACTCAAATTCCTTCTTTAAACACAAAACACTGAAGCCCACGACTCGTGCGGAAGGATTCAATCGCACATTGCGCTCTTGACATGTGCGCAACAATTTCACACATTCATCATGACGTTTGTGCTTGGCCAAAGTGGCGATTAGCGTTGACACTTGGCTTTTCGTCAATTTTGCAGTTTCTGAGTCTCGAATTTCGTGGAAACTTCGAAGCGCAGTGGGTAAATCCATTGACGGCATCTTGATGAACTTTCGGCCATGGTTTCGTGAATTTTTCGAGAAGGAACGGGAGGTTGTGGACTCGAAGAAATGTAGAGAAAGTGGCGCGGGCGCTTGTACGGCAAGTCGCGAATGCCGGACCGAGCGCCGCAGCAGCGAAGACGTGGAGCATCTCGGTGAATGACAGCCTCGCGTGGAGCCGTTACGCTTTTCGTACTTAGGAGAGAATCGAGTAGCCAATCATATTACAGTATCGATCCACTTCAACTGTGACTTACTAACTTAGTAGCAATAGTGCGAACAGGTGAGAACTGTAGTATTGCTGAGCTGTTTTTAATACTCATATCGAGTTTTCTCAAGCACACTTTTCCTTCGCCATCTACACGGTGGACACAGCGGTAGTACTTATTCTAATACATGTATATTCGGTAAAATCAATGGACTGATAATGTATTTCAAGTGCTATGGGGTCGTCTACGCTGCCTGGAACACTCCTCGTGCTACTCCCGACTCTTCTTCCTGCTGGCTTGCGAACGAGTTGAAGATCTGCTCCAACGTCGTCTGTGAAACGCTGTACTCGCGAATGTGCATCGAGGTTTTAATATCCTCGATCAACGCGAACATTCTGGACAACTTCACATCGCCACGCACTTTGAAGCGGCAAAAGTCATTTTGCCTCTCCAGCACCACGACACCGTCCGCTCCAAAAGCTTGGCGAAGGTAGTTGTTCAGAGCATCGAATCGTGTCTCCTCGACACACCACGAGCAGAACGCCTCGGCTCGGACAAACCCGTCGCGTTCAATGGCTGCTGCGAGACTGTAACCCGTCGGGTGAGAAGCTGTAACACGCTTAGCCAACTCAACGTTGCCAAACACCCGGCACTTATCCTCCATATCCGTCGGCGTCACGTAGTCGTTGCCATCACTGAACACCTTATGAAGCAGATTGTCCAGCTCATCTGGAGTGACCGAGTCGAACTTGGTGTCGAACACGAGACCGTCGCCGAATCGAGACTTCAGATGCTGGACACTTCCGTAGCAGCGAAGACGGCCACCTACCATGATACCAACCTTCGAACACAGCGCCTCGCACTCTTCCATGCTGTGAGTCGTTAAAACGATAGTGGATTCCTTGCCTCGAGTGGAGATATCGGCGATGACGTCCCACATAAAGCGACGGGAGACCGGATCCACGCCGGTCGAAGGTTCATCCAAAAAGATAATAGGCGGACTGCCGATCAACGCAATAGCCACCGACAATTTGCGCTTGTTGCCACCACTGAGACTGCCTGCGAGTTTGTGCTCAAAGTCTGCAAGGTTCGATTGCTGGATCTTCTCCGTCACAACGTTCTCCATGTCAGCTCGAGTGACGCCTTTGATCGCAGCGAACAGCTCCAAGTGTTCACGCACCGTCATCTGCTCGAACAAGGCGTCAAACTGTGGACAGTAGCCGATTTGACGACGCACTTCAATCTGCTGCGTCAAGATGTCGAAGCCTCCCAGTGTAGCAGATCCATTGGTAGGTGGCACGTCGCCTGTGAGCATTTTCATCGTAGTAGTCTTTCCAGCTCCGTTGATGCCGAGGAAGCCGAAGCACTCGCCACGCTTCAAACCGAACGATAAGTCACGAACTGCAACTTTGCCACCTTTGTAGACCTTCCGGAGTCCAGCAACTTTCACAGCGTCACCGTCTGCTCCACCACTAGCAACTCGCTGAGCTTCATTCGCAACATCCACGTCGACGATAAAGCTGGTATCTTCAGTTTGGTGACCAGCAGCTTTGCGTCGAAGCCCCGGAATCTTCACACGATAGTCGATGGCAAGCACCACAGCCGAGAAGAGGAACGTCGTGAGCACCAGATAGATCATCTCACCGCCCATGAGGTCTGTGGAGAACGGACTTTTCTTCTCAGTTGTGCCGTCTTGCAATATATCAAGCTCGTTCAGTACCAGCGAGAGCAAACCGTTGCCAAGATCAAAGAGTGGTGACAGTCTCCAGAGAAACTTGAGCACCGAATTGACAGATTTGGTTGACTCGATCACATCCAGAATATACGACACGATCATCAGCACGACACCAAGGAGGAAGTTAATCTTCATCGTGAACGTTTGCGACGCCGCGTGCTCCTTGAACAGGAACGACAGGCAGTAAGTGAACGGGCAGATAGCCAAGCCAAAGAGAACGAACAGCAGCATCACAGCGGGGAACGTCTCGGACGTGCAACCCGTGCACTCGGAATTGCCAGTCAAAGCTGAAACATCGAACACCTTGATGAGGATAATGGCCGCAATGCATGGCACGACATACATCATGAGGTCCCAGAGGTAGTTGGCGAGCCAAAACGCTGTCAGCGAAATCCCGGAGACCAATTGCTGATGCTTCGAGTTGTGGTTCGCCTCCTTCTCTCTCACCAAATAGACCACGACAGGCAATGGGAAATATGAGAACGAGATGCACACGAAGACGCAGGCACTAAATGCCAAGAACGAGCCGAAGAACGCCTTGGCTGCTGCCGTCAAAGGAAGTGGGTGGTTGTTCACCGTCAGGTCTACGGTCGAAGCGCCCGAGTCACTTAAGTTGGCGGCAAAGAATCGAAAAATTGCTTGATCCATCAACGCCTTGAAAATCGCCGGTGCGTGAGTCGCAGTCGTGTTGACGAACAAGTTGTAGCCGAAAATTTGCTCACTGCTGTCGCCGTACACCAAGTAAGCGCCGTATTGATCGTCCACCACCTTCGTATTGTTGGTTCCATAGCCTCTGTTGTAAAGCTCTTGACCCATTCGAAGTCCATAACCGGTAGAGTCCGTCGCGTTAATTGTCGGGTCTGAGTACGTCACGTCGAAGACTGTCGGTGAACTCGAATCATAAGCTGGCGAAGAAATGGAGAGTTCTTGAGCGTCCCCATCGGTGAAATGTGACCCCAAGACTGCAGTGCACCACTCACCATCCGCTTGGCAGTAGTATGCCGTCGGGGTAGAGTTATCAGAGCTGTACGCGTTCATGTTCAACACCAGGTTCGGGTCGTCGGACGTAGTACTGCTGCTCTTCAAAATCACCAACCCTGCCAACAGGAGCAAGATTGGGTAGAACGTCGTGTAGATGATCATCTTCTTTTCTCGTTTGGCATGATGGAATCGCTTGAAAAGTAGAGCACGCAAGTGCGAGAAGAACAGGCCACTTGTCTGCAACACCACTCCAGCGGTAAGCTCCTTGGAGTCGGGACGTGTTCTGTGGCCCAGTGTGTGTTGGTGATTCACGTCGTCAGCTTCAGCCACTTTGATGAAAACTTCCTCCAACGTCGTAGCTGAAATACCGTACGATAGCAAACCAAGTTTCGACATCTTCTTGTCCATCTCAGTGAACATGGGGGCAAACATCGGTGAGCTTTTCTGAGGAAGTTGGAAAGCGATCTCGCTGCCAACGTTGCTAAGTGGCTCAGCGGATGGGACGTACGATCTGATGAGGTTGGTAACAGCCTTGTCGTCGCACTTGGGGTCGTCTTTCACCATAGTCAAATTGTACCCTGCGCCGTATTGATTCTTCAAGAACAGCGACGACCCACAGCAACGTAGTTCACCTTCCGCCATAATAGCGATACGATCTCCTAAGATGTCGGCCTCATCCATAAAGTGTGTAGTTAGCACCATGACACGGTCGTTGCGGTTGTTCAGCAGGATCTCCCACGTGCTACGTCGACTGTAAGGGTCCATACCTGAGGTCGGTTCGTCCAAAAACACCAACGAACTATCACCAAGCAGAGAAATCGCCACTGACAATTTACGCTTCATGCCGCCTGATAATTCCTTTGAGAGGACATGACGTTTCTCAGTCAGACCGACTTGACGGATCTGCGTGTCCACCAGCTCCTGAAGATCTTGGTTCCGGTAGCCTTTAACCCGTCCAAACACCAGAAGATGCTCCTCGACTGTTAAATCCTCGAAAAGTACGTCGTGTTGGAAGCAGATGCCGAGGGATTCACGAATTTCCTCCATATCTTGGTTCAATGAGAGACCGCGGTACGTAGCATCACCAGTTGATGGAGCTGTCATGCCTGTAAGCATCGAAATGAGTGTCGATTTACCGGCACCGTTGTGACCTAGTAGACACGTGATCTGATCTTTGTACATGACCAAATCCAGACCTTTCACTGCCACTTTCGTGCCGCCAGGAACCTCAAAAGTTTTCCGCAGACGCTGTACGGACAACGCTTCACCTCGACGTTCTTGCTCACGAAGCTCAGCACTCACTCGCTCAATATTCGGGTTCAAATCCACAGCAACACTGTCCAAAAGCGTATCCGTCGGCGTCTCCGTCGTGTTTGAAGGAACTGGTTTGTTGCGTCCACGCCAATACGACGGAGAAAACGGGAAATACCATTTAAGTGAAGTACCGTACTGCTTCGGGATAACTCTTTCAAAGTACAGACCCAAGAGCGTGTAGAGCACGCAGTCGAGGAGGAACATCTGCAATGCCGTATTGAGACGGAAATTCACGTTGAGCGTGTCCAAATTGCTGAAGTTGGCGCCAATACCCGAAGTCTCAAAGTCAGCAATGGTCGACAATCCAAACGAAAGCGCCACTGGTGGCATGATGCAGGCTTGAGTAATGTCTTGTTCAGGTGAGTCGTCCGTAAACGCTTGAGCCACGAAATACATGAGGAAAAACACGATCATTCCCACAAAGGAGCCCGTACGTGCGTTGCTGAAGAGGGTACTGATGAAGAATGCATAGCACAGTACGCTGAGTCCGAACAAGAAGAAGAAGAGGAAGATCACGATCACCGAACTGTTCGCAAAGAGTCCGACGAGGCCCATACCAGCTTGAAGCACGGAGCCGAGAAACAGGATAATGATATACGTGATGTACCAAGTCACGACAATCACGCGCTCCTTCACGCCTAAGATCTTCATGTACTCACGTAGACGAAGTTCCTTCTCCTGGATGAAAACAACCAGGATTCTTGACGTCACGTACAAGTACGAGAAGATGAAGATAATGGCGAAAACTCCAGAGATATCGTCGTAAAACGGCGAACTTGTGTACGCTTCAATGGGAAATGGCGCTACAGATGCTCCCAGATATGGCTGCGGAGCCTGTCGCAAAGGTATCAACAGCGTCTCTTTCGTCGTAGTTGACAACAGCGATAACGTATTCGAGAGCATAGCGTTGGATGCCCCAGTGCTAGTGGCATATTCACTTAGAGCGGATGTCAGCATGGCATCGTTCTCCAGAGATTTCAAGAGACGTTCATCCAGCGCTTCTGATGCTGCTGCTGTGGCTTGCTCTCGCTGACATTGACCGGTTGTGGTCTGCGTCTTGGTATCCCAATCGGGCATACACGTCACAAAGCGAGTCACCAGCGTCTGCAACGTCATGAAGCCTGTCAGTGTGTAGCGAGTGTAATAATCCGTCGAGATAGACTTCTTCGACGGATACAATGCAGCAGCATCACCGTTCGTCGGTGGGATAAGCCCCAGAGCCCCACTATTAGTCTCCGTTGAATTCAACCGAAGTGTGTACTCAATCGACGAGAACGATCCGATATCGTCGTCATTGGGATACTTGTCAAACACGATTCCTCCGTAAATTTTCGGGTTTTCCATACTGGAGCCGTAACTTTTCCCCTTCACATACTCTTCCAGTGCATCTTCCGTAGCGAAGAAAGCCACACTTTCACTGAAACTTGCAAATTGCAGCGACGTTGATTCATTCATGAGATTCACACGAGGGTACCAAAGTTCCATTGTTTGCATGAAATACTCCCGAGTGAAGGCACTGTCTGGTACAACTGCAAGTTTGTATGGCACCACACGACCGGCACATTCAGACGGCACACTGGACTGTGAGGACGAATTTGTGTCCACGTATCCGTACATGGCTACACCAGCAGTACAGGTCGTGTAGTCACTGGTGGACAGTTCGTTGAGCTTCACACCGTCCGTCACGGACTGACGAGCCATGTACCATAGCAAACCCGTCACAGACGTCTCGTATTGAGTCCATTTGGGCAACTCCGTTGGGATCGAAGAGAGAGAAAACCCATTCGGGTCGTAGAGGTTGTACGTGGTTCCTACTGTGCTGCTGTTGTCTGGATTGGTACTGTCACTCCAACCTGCAGGGACGTCGACGTCGTCCACGAGGTGTTTTAGAGCACCCAATAGCAGCACGAACAGACACGGGAGTGCGATCTCGAAGATTGTAGCACGAAGGTGTCGACGTTTGAGTGTGTAGTTCTTCCACAGCAACGTCCGCATGTGAGCTACCATAGTACGGTTGGCTGCAAGTGACGATGACTCGCCCTCGTTCTTCATATTGCAAGGACTGAATGGAATGAAGGCTCAATGGTGGGAATTGGGTTGTTGGTGACTTGTTGGCGAAGTGGCGGAATTGGAAATGAACTGTAGGTCGGAATCTGCACCAACAGATCCTCAACATGATATGTACAATGGCTACAGCGGCGATTACCGGGATGAAGCGATTTGCGATCCTAAATAAAACTGTGTTTCAGTAGTTTGAGGACATTTTTAATGTCAAAGCGTAATAAAACGTACATGTACTACTGACATAAGTTATGATTACTGCAGACAAATCCGTGTTCAAGGATTCGACCAGTAGATTTTCACTTCGTTTCGACGGGTAAAAATCGTGTTTGACAGCTAGCATCAATGGGTCCGTCTTGCGGTGCCGGCTGGATATTGTTCTGCCTGCTCGATTTCGCGATGCATGTGTAGCTCTAAAGAAGTAACTTCTTGAGCAGGTTCTTTAAGAACCTGCTCATGATGGCCACGATGGCGTTGAACTTCTTGATGGAGCCATAAATGGCAATAAAATCCATGTGCGGGCAGTCACTTGCTAGATCCATTTGAGCTTGGTGGAATAAATTCAGGGCACCAAGCGATTGCGAGAAACACGCTATCACTTCACCAAAACGCAGGAGCAACAGTCAGCCGGCCACTCTGAGGCATTATTCTTAACTCTTTCACTGAGAGTAGTGAAAGAGCTAACTCTTTTTCACTACCCCTTCCCCCCCAACTCTTTTTAAAAAAAAGATTTAAAACAAAGTTAAGGGCATCTATTTAGTACTCTGGGCCAGGATCAGAAAAGTTTCAGAATAAAAGAAGTATCTAAAGGATTTACCATCGCCGTTCCAACAGACAAAAAACCGGGTTAAGCTGGAATGTCCGTGGTGGTCAGCTGTTCGGCTCCTGGTACATGTACATGCACTGTAGATGCACCTGTGTTTTTATACTTTTTCTAGTTGGTGTCCACGCAGCCGTCTGCGACGCTAACGTCGTTTTAGGCTGGCTGTTCTTAGACGCGATGTACCCCAGAGCCAATCACGCACGGACATACTAGGCCATGTTCACCTTTGGTCCATAGCGTTTGGTAAAGCGCCAGAAACACGAACGCGGTTTACCAGCTAGGGGGCAGCTAGGGACTGTAAGCCTGACAGCGAGTTTGGCCGAAGTGCTGGGAACAACTTACATCTATAAATTCAACAATTTGGACCCTGGTAAACACATACTAGATCAAGAATAATACATTAATGAAAACACGAACTGCAGTTGGGGGCGTCAGGGGCAAAATAGTGATCTTCACTGCTTTTCGAATACTACTGGTAAGCTTGACTTTGCCGACTATAACATTTTATTTCAAGTCACTGCGATGTGCCCCTCCTCCCCCTCCCTTTCTTGGATGCAAGAATATTCGTTCACGTCGGCACATCTTCCATCTCAACGTCAAACTTTGCGCCCGGCATATTCGTATCCTCTTGTAGCTCCAATTCGCGGCGAGAGAGGGCTCCCCCGATAACCTCGTTAGACGTTGATCTGCTCGATTTTTTCCAGAAGTTGGGGCGGTTGCCTTTATTTTGGTTCTTATGCAGATCAGGTTAGGATCTGCTTACCATACAATACCCCACTGTCGATATTTCTTGGATGCAACGTAGGAGAAGACTCCAACTAACTTCCTCAGCTGGAATACGCCCACCGGACGCTCTTACGTCCTCAGATTTCCATTCATCCAGCTTCCTTGCCGAACTCTGCAACTCGTGGATTGTCAGTAGTCAGGAGTTTTCGTCGTAGAAGTAGTTGTACTGTGATATTGTGCTTTTCTTTGAAGTTGCCGATTCGCCCAATCGATCCAATATTGTGGGTTCTAGTAAAAAAAAAGGTATTGGGCGATTCGACCCCCACGAATCGCCCAATGCACTTAGAATCGTTTTAGCTTATGTTTTTTTAAAACATCTCGAATTTCTTCAGCCAGGATAACAACGCCGGTGTTGCCTTAAAAATTGGCACAGAGCAGCAGCCGGACGTCTTGTATGTTGGTGTGAGCCCTTCGTTTTTCTCGTGTCCCTAGTCACTTTTGGAGAAACATGGTGTCACCTCCTTTCCATCCAATTACTGCCGGTTCGTTGCTGTTGGAGGTGGGACAACCTCCAGAATGGAAATCGTTTAAAGTTGTGCTCGCTGGAGCCAGCATCGCAGTTTGGGGCTCTACTACTATCCCGGATACCCGCAAAGCATGATGGCCGTGATTGGGTTTTGACCCAATGTGCTTTTCTGCAAATGAGTTCTGGAAACGGCGTTTTTGGAGAAACATCGTGTCACCTCCTTTCCATCCATTCAAATGAAAAGACCTTCCGCTCTCGCTTAGGTAAGGTAGGTGATTTTTTTCTGAAGTTCTCCATTTCCGAAATTGCCGCCTGAAGGAAAGATGGATGAGGGGGATGTGAAGATGGAAGAGGAGAAAAAAACAACCCTTGTCGGTTGTGTCGTTGGAGACGGAAGCGTGCTCATCGTTGACATCGTCAAAGGAATGAAACTGGAGGGCCACTTGAAAATCGCGATGACGAAACAGTACGCGAACTCGATCATTAACGGTGTGAAAGACTTCAAGCTCTTCCCGGCGAAGATGACGGACGGCACGTGGCTCTCGTCTGTCTTGGATTCTTTACGTCAAGACGTGAAGGAGTTGAAGAAGGGCAATACGACTGCTCACATCGAAGCGCTAATACAGGACGACCTAGAACTGCAGGTAGAGGATCCGATTACCGAGTTCCTTGCTCATACGGATCCTCCGAAAACAAAACAGATCCACCTGCTTGTGGTTCCAAAAAACGAGGCAGCGTCGCTGACCAGTGTGCACGGTAAACGATCGACGCAGATGATAAGATGCCCAACAGGACGAGCCCTCCCTAAGAATCGAAGACCCCGAAATACGTCGCATACTCTGGACCACTGGGCGAGATGGACTTCAGTGTCCCGTTGGAAATATACCTGCCTTTAAACAGATTCGTGAGGGCTTCTCTGGTAGTGACCGCGCCCTTTATCTGCTGTATGGTCCTCGCCAATTTGGGAAGACTACTATCGCAAATGGCATTGATAAATTTCTTACGACTAGCTGCTCGAACGTCATGTGCCTATTTTTCGAGGTGACTGCATTAGAATCGGCGAACGAGACCGAGTTCTGGAAAAGCCTAGGGAAATTGATCGACGAGGACAGCGAGTGTAACGATTACTCTTCGTTCAAGCATCTAGTTGCAACGTACACACCTAAGGAGGGGAAAAAGTTCTGCCTTATTTTGGATAAAATGGATTGTCTGTTCTCCAATCCTGAACTGTTCGACCAAATTTTTGCGGGTTCTTCGCTCATGGAAAGCACAGTCAGGGCGTCCTTTTTAAGGTTTCTTGGTATTGGAAGCTACCAATTGGAGAATATCTGCAAGGAATTTCGTGGAGTTGATAAGTCAAGCTCTTTCATGATGCGCATTCGATTGAGGTCGAGCCATTTTCAACAACCCAAATGACCAATATTTTCAGTCTGATCAAGCATCGTTGGCCATTTCCAACCTCACTTCAGCAAGGGATTATGGATTATTCTGGTGACGCCCCTGGTGTGTTCGGGTCACTTGTTCGATTCACGATTAATGAAGAGACATGGAAGCTTGAGCTGAATCAATGGGAGGTGTGGTTCTTAGAGCCCTATTACACACTTGGTGAATTCGCGGCACCGCCGCGAATGTGTGTTTCCGTTGCCTGGTCGGGGCGATGGTTTCAAAACTCCTGCGTTTGGGCGCCGACTCGGCGGCCTCGAGAACGCAGTAGAGCGAGCTCACTCGGCAATTTGCCTCAAGCTCGCAACCCACCCACCCACTCCATATTTTAGAACTTAGTTTACGAAATAGGATTCAGCTTATGTCCACCAGGACAAAAGCTTCATTCGACCTTGTCAGCCGTCACTCAATACAAGTCGAGTATTTGCCCCATCACCCCCACCGCACAGGTTAAGAAGGAGGAAAGCAACATCACCTATGCTCGTATTCAACAAGATTTGCATCAGTTGAACGACAAGGAGTGGCGGCTATTGAAACAACTACTTGGAAGACGTGAGGATTTAACGGCTGAAGACAAAACGGCTGCTCGCTTACTGAGTATGGGAGTTGTGGTCAAACGGCGCGTTGACAGTAAATATGTACTGGGCTTGGTTTCTCCGATGATGCGTCGAGTCTGCCTCGAAGCGCTTCCCGCACGAGATATTCCTTGAGCTGTGGATGTTGAGGATCTCGTCCCGCTCTAATCTGTTGCACCCACCAAGGTGACGGGCGCAGAGTTTGACGATGAGATCGAAAACGTGCTGACGTGAACTGAATCATGAATACATCTCCAAAAACGGGTGAGCATGTAGAGGACAGCAATTTGAGATAGGATATGGCTTGAAGGCACCAAAAGGTTCGATATGGGTTAAGCTTGGTCCTCTTAGATAAGCATCCTTAGTCGGCAAAGTCAGATTGTGTGCAAGTTGAAATCTGCGCTTAGATCGCACTCGTTCGTCTGGCTTCATCTTTCCAAAGTGCCATCGGCACTACAGCCCAGCCCCTCTGCATGTAGTTTATACTTGCTCTCTTGAGCGTAGCATAGCATTTGCCAGTGCCCTCTTACATCATTTTGTATGTATTCATACATATTCGGTAAAATCAACAATCTGGCCACCACCAACGCCATCGTCAAGCAAACTTACAGCCGTAGAGCACGTTCTCGACTTCGTCCGTCAAGTTGCACTCGTTGATGTCGCTGAGCTTTTCAAGCTCAATATATATATTCATATATATTCGATAAAATCAATAGCTGATAATGTATGTCAACATGCTATGGGAACACTCCTCGTGCTCTGGCTTGCGAACGAGTTGAAGATCTGCTCCAGCGTCGTCTGTGAAACGCTGTACTCGCGAATGTGCATCGAGGTTTTAATATCCTCGATCAACGCGAATATTCTGGACAACTTGACATCGCCAACCACTTTGAAGCGGCAAAAGTCATTTTGCCTCTCCAGCACCACGACACCGTCCGCTCCAAAAGCTTGGCGAAGGTAGTTGTTCAGAGCATCGAATCGTGTCTCCTCGACACACCACGAGTAGGACGTCTCGGCTCGGACAAACCCGTCGCGTTCAATGGCTGCTGCGAGACTGTAACCCGTCGGGTGAGAAGCTGTAACACGCTTAGCCAACTCCGCGTTGCTAAATGCGCGGCACATGTCCTACAGATCTGGCGACGTCACGTATCCGGTGCCGTCACTAAACAAGTTCTGTAGTAGTTTGTCCAGCTCGTCAGGAGTGACCGAGTCGACTTTGGTGTCGAACACGAGACCGTCGCCGAAGCGACAAGACTGCACTACACCATCCGCTTGGCAAAAGTATGCCGTCGAGGTAGAGTTATCAGAGCTGTAAGGTAAGTGGGCAACGTATAGCGCACTTGAGAGGGTGGACCCACATGGGTTCCCAGGTCTTAACACCAGCTCTGCAAAATGCGGGAATATCTTGAGCACTTGGAACAACGCCGCGATGTTCAACCATAAAGTTGTACTAAGTACCATTCAAGCACCACGTTCGGATCGTCAGACGTGGTACTGCTGCTCTTCAAGATCACCAACCCTGCCAACAGGAGCAAGATTGGGTAGAACGTCGTGTTGATCATCATCTTCTTCTCTCGTTTGGCATGATGGAATCGCTTGAAAAGTAGAGCACGCAAGTGCGAGAAGAACAGGCCACTTGTCAGCTTCGACATCTTCTTGTCCATCTCAGTGAACATGAGGGCGAACACTGGCGAGCTTTTCTGCGGTATCATGGCTGGAAAGCGATTTCGCTGACGACGATGCTAAGCAGCTCAGCAAACGCCTTGATGAGGCTGGTAACAGCCTTGTCATCACCTTCCGCCATAATGGCGATACGGTCTCCCAAGATGTCGGCCATGAAGTGGGACATCAACCCTGCCAAATGCTGGTCGGAGGTTGAAAGCTCTTGCTGACTACGAAAAACTGTTGGCCAGTTGGTGTAGCTTTTGCCTAGTTTATCCACGCTATAGTGAGTGGGAGGTAGAATTTTCCTCGGAAACCGAAGGGATAAGAGCAGACTGATGTAAATCGCTGCGTCCCAATTTGGGAATACGGGAGAACATGTAGGTTGTACTGTATACTTACTTTGGAGAAAAAATCCGAAAGTTTTTTTTTTTGCCTTTTTGACGTGGTGTCATCTTTTTTCGATGTGCTGTACTTCTCTACATAGGTTGTAGGCACATATTTTGCATTCTGTTTGGCACGGGGGAACCGATCTACCAAACCCGTACGGGTGCAATGAACCTCTTGTCATCAAGCTGTAAACTTCAGTTACCTATCTAACAACATGCTTACAGCCTACACATCGATCTCGAGAAAGAGCCCACGGCGATTAATTCTACAACAAGCTCTGTGTTACTACTGTAGATACGACCACTGCACCACGCTACTGTACATGTAAAGCCGAATGAACGCGTCATTTAATCCAATAAATGACAGGCTTCGGGTACCAGTGCCTTTGAAGACAAGGGTGTTGCAATCAATAGATGCAAGCGCCGCCCGATCCAAAGAAAAATACACAGATTTCACCGTGATGCACACTGAGCAGCACAGGACTCCCGTGGCAGGAGTTATTTGCTGTTACCGGTACCGGTAAATTAATTTGTGATACTCTCGACTGTACAACACTGCGAATGCGACACGAGAGATTTAACTAACTGGTTGTTGGTCGTTTGTTTATTGCCCGTCGAAAGCACTGCCATTTTATAATTTATCAATTCACCCTCGGACAGCCACAGATCGTATCCTGACGTTTGATCGTGAGGTGAGTGGCTGTAGTGGGGGTTTAGCAGAGCAAGCCAGCCCATTCACCAGCCAGCTTGGCGGCATCTATCCGTTGATGCGTCACCAGTTTATAGCACAGAACAGGATAGAAGCCGTGCGACCAACAGAGAGGTCGCAGGCTGAGATCACTTGAAGATTAACCTAGAACCACAACAGAGCTTTGGTTTGCCTGGTAGCGCCAGCTTCCCTCGTAGTGTTCCGAAACCTACTACAGTGGCTTGCTGTGCGAAGTGGTTGGAAGGACGGTATCATGAATACAGTCCGTTGGTTTTTGATGCCCAGGATTTTCAGTTACCCAGGATTTTCAGTTACCCAGGAGTTCATTTTAATCTCCAGAAACTTCAGGTTCGCTCACCTAGAACGAGGTTTTCGTTAGTGGTTGAGTTTTCATGACTGACTGGAAGAGGTATGAATTTACCCTTTGTTCATTGAAGCCACAGTGACTCATGATTGATCCCACGATAGGCGGATAGTCGTAGAGACTATCCTTTGCACAGTAGACAGTGCTCAAACACGTTTACACTACAAGTAGTGAAGCCCATACCCAGCACGGGCTCCGATCCAAAGACTGATATTCACATGTCAGTTTGCATTTGGTTACCATACGAGCCAATACGTGGCGCGTATGCATGGAACGACAATACGCATGCGACCTTGAGGACAGACGAACAGCAACGCGAGCACGGTCGCCGTGCCATAATGACGTTCCATTGCTTTCGCATTGTTTCCTGACTTCATACAGGTACAGTAGTTCCCTCTCACTGTCCGATTTCCCCATTAACGGTCCAACCCAACGTGCACTATGAAAATCTTTATGCTCCCCCTCGTGACACTTGCTGGCCTCGCGACCAGTGCAGCAGCTTCGTCCGGCGTCGAGTGTAGCAGTCCAGACGCGTAGACCAAGGCACCAGTCAACGTCAACTCCACAGGCGCATGCGCTGGAGAGCAAACGCGGACCCAGCCCCCGTCGGGTGCTATCGTTGTCGACGCCACTGGTGCGTACAACGGCAGTTACAAGACGGTGGCGGAGGGCGTGGCAAACGTGCCGAACACGACGGATGAACATACGCTCTTCTTGTTCCCAGGCGTGTACAATGAGCAAGTGGTGGTCCCCAAGCTGAATGGGCCTCTGGACCAGAGGCTCTGGTTCTACAGGGATACACGTGCGATACAATGTCGTACGCTGCCAACGAAGTTACTATCGCCCAGGCCAAGGCGCAGGCGGATATCCCTCCGGAGATCGAGGACAACCACAACTTCCTGACAACCACCTTGGGGTTCAAGTCCAGTAGCGGCGTGAAGGTATACAACCTCAACGTCGCCAACGTCGCCAAGTCGTCCGTGGGCCGAGTTGTGTTCCAGAACTGTGAGCTCGGTGATGTTGTTAACCTAGAAGGTTGGGCACCTTGGGACGACAAAACCAGCACGGACAACGTCTACTTCAAGGAGTTCAACAACAACGGCCCCAGCGCGGTTACGGACCAGCGTGTGGCCTACAGTGGTCGATTGAGTGCTTCTGTGGACATCACGGAGATCCTCGGTGACGACTACGCCTCTCAGTGGTGGGTTGACTCCAGCTTTTTGTAAGAGAGGGGTGACCCTCCGTACGTGCCACAGACGCAGTCTGTAGTCTAGTCAATTCGCTAGGTTGTGCATCCGCCAATAAGTTGTGTAAAGCATCAATTGCTGGCTGTTGGTTGTCGATGGTATCCACTTGGAAAATTCTAGAGATGTGACTTGCCACTGACAACATCTTCAATCAGTCTTTCGGCCGTCCAAATTTCACGGTAGTAATTTTGGTTTTTGTGCATGTGCAGACATGTTGACAAACATGATCAGCTACTTCTAAACAAACCCACTCGGATCCAACACTTCACCCTCAGCCAAAGTCAATGTGCACCTAAGGAAGTAAATTCCCGATCACTGAGGTTTGGTCACCGCAATAGAGCCATCTGGAAACATACCGCCATCCTTGCTCATCGGCGCCACTAAGTTCACTTGCCGGTAAAAAAACTGTGGAAAGCAGCTTTCAAAGCGGACCGTCACCCCCTTGTTATTCCACACGCTCATCTATGAATTTGTGGTGGATGAAATAAGCGTCGACGTAATGTAACAATATGCGTCGAACGTGCTAGATTTTTTTGTTTGTTTAAGGAACTCTCATTTCATGGTAAACACTACAACTCTCACTGGCTGCGCGGTGACGATTGCAGCAGAGAGCCACTCGGGCACTAGAAGCTGCTAGCTTCCTTATAATGTATTCCCTCATGCTGTCTTGAAGACATCTTGATTTACTCGGACTTGTTCTGGCATTTGCTCATCGTACCCGATTCGAGCTGGCACTTGAGGTTATCGGTGCAAGGCACAGCCCATGGACCATCCACGCCCTTTCCGCCGCACTGGTCGCCGAGTCCTGGCTTCCTCTTCATGCAGTATCCAGTGTGTTTGTCCGACTTCTGACAGAACGTATCAGCATCACACTTGACAGCCTTGTCCTCCCACTCGCACTGCTGGCCCGCAACCGCCAACTCGGTCAGGATGTGCACGCGCAGGTGCGTGGTGGCGTCTGCAGCCTGGATCGCGATCCCCAGTAAGGCAGTGATGAAAAGTGAGAGCTGCATGGTACGTAGATCCTTGTGAGAACTTGGGAGTAGATTCGCGAATGAATGGTGCCGGAGGCGACGAAGTGAAGCCTTGGGGTTGCATGCCAGCGGTCACCACGAAATGATCATGATCCTTTCGCGCCAAGATCGCCCTGAGTTAAGGATCTTCGCTTGGAGGGACGCCTGAGCAATTGGTGGGACAACTGCAAGTTGAAGTTGTAGGGCCAGATTAATAATTACATGTTTGAATTTACAAATTCAGCACATTGGGGATACCCAAAGGTAAAGTTGCTCACGTTCACTACTCCCATTCATCGTGCCCATAGGATGCTACACTCCAGTTATTGCTCTTTTGTGCATAACAAATACGTAGTCGGTGAGAGCGACGCAATTATTCAATACTCGAGGTAGTGTTACCACTGGTTAGCAATAGAACAAACAGCCTTGAGAGAAGGTGGGCGATAAAAGAGTCGGAGTTATTTAATAAAGTGGCTGACGGAATGGAGCGCATTTTGTTGTAGTACTGTAGAGCACTTGTCGGGTCTTTTCGGAACAAGGCGAGAGCCCATAACATCATACGATGAGAGATCGTTATACTACATTTTGCTTTATATTATTCTCTGCTTCGCCGGGTCGAGCAAAAAGAAAAGAATAAATGTAGCATGGCCAAGTTGATGCTTCATCATGGCGATGTTAGCTGCTGTTTCTTTAAATCCTGTCGACTTGACGTCGTCGATCATGTCGCCCCCCAGTTGTTTTTGGTTGCTTGCCCTATTGATCCTTGTTTCATAAGCACGTCAATAACACTTCAACTTTATGCGCATCAGGATGCCTACGACTGGACGAAGAGAAACTCGCACTGGTAAACTCTCCTGTGCTCTGTCCTTTCGGAAGAGTATGTACCGGGGGCTCGTGGGCTCATGCGCAGTCACATACGCTGAGTCACGTCAATAAGCAAGTGGTGCGATCCGCCTCAGGCGGATGGTTGTACAGATGATCCTCTCGGTAGCGATATCCTCGTTTGTAATTATCCCGATGAGGCATACCTCTATACTTTAAGTAGCGATCAAAAGTTTTGTCCAAAACGGCCCTTATCGCTATTGGCACGTGCCTAACTATAAGATTTTATCATTCTATACAGGAATCCAGCGGCGTAACGTGGTCAGTTAGCATTCTTGATGTTACACCCGTAGCCACCAAAGTCCTATAGCCTATAGAGATATCTCTATGTTGCGATAAACAATGTAGCTATCACTAACGAGAGTATCGCCTATACCGCATAGGCAAGAGCGAGTAGTCTTTCAAGACAGTTTGGCACACAGTTGGCTCATTCCTGTAGACCATGCGGCCTCAAGTCTTGAGTCAACAAAGTATAATCAATCTACTGTACTAGCATCATGTTGCTCCATCATGTTGCTCGTCTACCCACAATATCTGTTTCTAACATACCTTCACGTGGAACCGGGTGGAGCACTCACTAAACAGTATGAACTGAGCCGTTGACAAACAACACCACGCAATCAAAAGTACCCCAATCACCGGTCCTTTGGTAGTGAGAGATTATTGTAGACAGCTCACTTTGAGTTTTTCTCGTCAACACCCACCTCAACGGACAATGCGCGCATTCCTTCTACCCCTTTTGGCACTGGTCGTCCTCGCGACATCCACCGTTGATGCTTCCTGCAACGGAGCCTCTGCCCGGACCACACCCGCTTCGGGGGCTATCGTCGTTGATGTCACGGGTAAATACTCCGGAAGCGTCAAGACCGTGTCGGCAGGTGTGGCAAAGCTGAGTACCACAAATACATCGCCGCAGACCATCTTCATTAACCCAGGCACCTACAAGGAGCAGGTTTTAATCCCCGCGTTAAGTGGTCCACTGGTGGTGCAAGGCTACACGTGTAACACCATGAAGTACGCTGACAATCAGGTGACTATCACTCATGCGATGTCCCAGAAGGACCTTTCCTCCAGTGTTATTGAAGGCAGAAACGACCTGATCAGTACGCTGCGTCTCAAGTCGAAGGCCGGTGTGAAGATTTACAACATCAATGTCGCCAACACGGCTGGCAACGTCGGGCAGGCGGTTGCGGCTTACGTCGACGCTTCAAACCATGGATTCTACGGTTGTAGCTTTACGGGTTACCAGGATACTCTGTGTGCCAACAAGGGCAACGAACTCTATGCTCGATCTTACATTGAAGGTGCCATCGACTTTGTCTTTGGTCTCGAGGCTAAGGCGTGGTTCGAGTCTTGTGATATCAAGTCTGTCGGCAATGGTTGTATCACCGCTAACGGCAACTCGGCCAGTACTGTCACGTCCGAATATGTCTTCAACAAGGCGCGTGTGTACGGCTCTGGTAGTGGTAATGCCTACCTGGGTCGTCCGTGGCGTCCCTACGCCCACGTCGTGTTCCAGAACAGCGAGCTGGGCAATGCCATCAACTCGGCGGGTTGGCAGCACTGGGACAGCAGCATCAGCACGGCTAACGTCTACTTCAAGGAGTACAACAACAGCGGCAATGGTGCGTCTACCAGCAACAGAGTGTCCTTCAGCGGACAGCTGGTCAAAGCTGTGGCCATTACTGACATCCTCGGATCGAGTTACAAGTCTCAGTGGTACGTTGATACCGACTTCTTGTAAAGGTGAACGCCCTACGTTCCCAGTTGCGTTTGAAAACGGTAGTTGTTACCCTGACACTGTACAGTTGCAGCAATACAACCTCAACATGTATTTTTCTTGGTATCCATAATGGTCTCATAGCACTGATTCGGAGAGCGAAACAAATAGGCCATCCAGCTCATTTATTTGGGGGGATCGATTTCCCGATTTCAGCGAAAATCGCACCGTGAGATCCACGGAAACACAATGTGTATCCATGTCATGTAGTGAAGCTTTCCGAAGATTCGGATACAAGTGTACACTCCTCGATCCTCTGGTACTTGGCAAAAGCTGTACAAGATTCGACTGTAGTCAACTTCACCGTCAACTTCTAGTCACTTTCTTGGGACATCTTCTGGGCAATAGCGAAGTGCAGCCCCGTACTTGTCAAATTTTCCCCTACTTCGTGAGCGACTTGAATAGAGGCAATGAAAGCTGTCCGAGTTGACTACAAACATAAAGGAACCGTATAGATCCTATGGTGCACTATGCCTACTATTGTTGCCACTGGAAACTCGAACGACGACGGATTTTGTTTTCCTCACGTACCATCGTGGACAGCGTTTCAATGTCCAGTCCCCATTCCTCCGCATCTCCAAACTTCCTCGAGATGTTTTCGTAGTCCTTCATAGTGACATTATTGCCGTTTTTCCGCATGTGATCAACGATCTTGGTAACTTGTTCACGTCGTCCCAGCTTCATCGCAGCAATCAACGCCATCGGGAAAACCCATTTATGCAGGGCCAAATCGTCAAGCAGAACTGTTTCAAACAATTGCAACGCTTGTTCATCTTCGTCCTCTTTGCAAAACGCCCTGAACGCAGCCAAGCGGGCAAAAGGTTTTGGAGTTACGCCTTGCTCCTTGAAGTAATCGAGCATTTCCATGCACGCGTCAATACGCTTGTACTTGGCCATAGTCATGAGCAGCTTCGTGGCCATATTAGCCGTTAGACCTGAACCGCCAGCCTTCCAAATATCGTCAAATACTTCCAATGCGAGGGCTACATTTGCTGGTGCGGGAGGAAACTCGTGCACCACTTGCGTGCCTTCATCTCGCAATAACGACAGGACTTGGGCTCCTGGGTTTTCTCGCTTTGAAAGTAACAAGTGAGAAGGAATCTTTTGATCAGAAAAGTAGCCACGCATCCACAACTGCTTGCGAACACGCCAGTACGTCGTATGATCTGGAAGCTCAAGAGCGACCTCAAGTGCAGTACACCAGTCCGAAAATTGCAGTTCCCAGTTGTTCTGCATCATCTCTTCAAAAAGCTGGAGTGCTTCAATGGTGTCCTCACGTGTCCTCGCATAGTAGTTTATAAGCTCACGATAACAGGCTGTACTGTCATTCTCCATGCACTTTGAATGGGTTTGTAGTAATCGCCTCGCCTTGTCGATTGAGCCGCTTCGAATATGCGCCAATGTCACCATTCTGTAAGTAAACGAGCTCCACTTCACATGATGAATTTTCATGTCATTTGCGAGAGTAAGTACCTCATCCAACCGGTAAGTCTGCAAGAATGCCTCCAGAGCTGCATTGCACGCAAACCCACTCCACTTTGACGAATGGTCGTCGAATAACTCCAACCCGCGAGCAATTAGGTCATCGTCATCATTTTTCGTATGTGCCATGATAACAGACCCCAAAGCAGCGCCACTGAGCTTTTGAAGGACATTTTCCGGTATACCCTCGAATATATTTAGGACATCACTCCACTGTTCGTTCTTGCTACAAGCAATCAGAACTGTTCCGTAAATTTCACTTGTGAGTTCCATACCTTCATGCTGCATCGTGGAAAAGACATCCAGCGCCAATTCAGACTGGTACGATTTATCTGCAAAACTCGCAAGTGATCGGAGAGCAAATTCTGAGATGTGAATACCACGATCGCGGGCATCGTTCAGCATTCCGTATACGCTATCGTCATTCGTCTTCACTTGGAATTTTTCAGGCGTAATGGGGTCTTCATTACATCTCCTTGCACTCCCTTGTGCCGCTAGCATGCGATGGAATATCGTATGAAGTGATTCCTGTCGATTCAAATTGGTAGCTGCATCCATCGCCCACGCATATACCCACGGCTCTAGCTTGCAACTGCTCTTGTACAAGGTCTCAAACACATGCAGGGCTTGATCGAACTCCTTTGCTTCACTAAACACGTTATAAGCAGCAAACAATGCGAAAGGCTTTGGATGCACGCCTTGGCTCTCAAAGTAGCGTAGCATCTCGATACAGTCGTAAACACGTTTGTGTGTCGCCATCGTTATCAGAAATGTAGATGCTGTGTTCGTCGACAACACCAGACCATGGTTCCTGATTTTGTTGAAACTCTTCCGTGCCAAGGATACGTCTGAGACTTCAGTGGATCTTTGGGTGAAGACTCGTTTAGGTTGTACATATATCTCACTCAAGTTTTCCGGGTTGTCGACGTTGTAAGGTTTGTGCGTTACCACCTGGTTGTCCTTGACTTGAGTGCTCGCTGTCATCACCCAGCTCAAAGATGCACCATTCAGCTGCGAGCTTTGATGCTCTGGCATGGATTCGTACACTTGTAGCACATCGTCCCAACGTTTGTTCGCACCATACAGATTCAACACTGACCCGTGCACGTCAAGCGTAACGCAAATGCCTTCACTCTGCATGATTGACAACACGTCCAGAGCTAGCTCTAAGTTGCTTGATCTGTCTGCAAACATGGCGAGCGAACGGAGAGCAGTCTTCGAAAGTTTCACGCCTCGATCACGAGCCTCATGCAACATAGCACGAATTCCGTCATCAGTTGTCTCCACATTGTATCCTTTAAATGCATCGCCATCACGCAGTAAATACCGGAAAATATAGAGAACAAGCTCTTTTCGATTTAATCTGGTGGCCACATCCAGTACTCGTCCACATAGAGAAGGAGACAAGTAAATTTTGTCCTTCCGCAAGGTTTCAAAGACTTGCAGAGCATCTTCGAGTCTATCAGCATCATGCAAGGCATAGAAAGCAGCGCTCCGTGAAGAACTATCAGGAGACAGGTTTTGCTCTTGGCAGTGGCTTAGCAACTCCAGGCACGAATCAGCTAATTTGTTCTTGGCAAGCTTCACAAGACATTTTGAGGCCTGTTCGACCGTCAACGCCTTGTAATCAGTGTCCCTCTTGCTAGGGACTCCTGATTGCGGTGAAACAGCATCCCTGGCTTCCTTTACTGGCTCAAACTCTATCTTCTTCGGTATATCTGGCAATGCAGATACCTTGTTCTCAATCAGATCTTCTTCCACAGACAAAAGTAAACGTGAAGGAATCATCGCTTCTGTTGATTTGTGGCAACGTTGCAACTGCTTGCGGAAGCGCCAATACATTGTCTGATCCGGGAGCTGAAGCGCATGCTCAAGCGCACTGCGCCAATCTGACAGCTCTAATTGTACGTTGTTCTGTAACATATCCATATACAGTTGACAAACGTCCTGACAATCTCCAAGCGCTGCCGCAATGAGCTCACGGTAACATTCCGCACCAAAATCAGCTATGTTCGCAGTATTAGCGAGTAGCATTTGCTTGGCCTTCTCAACACAGTCAATTTCAATGTACGCCTTTGTCACCACTTTGTATGCAAACTCGTCCCATTTCACACCTTGTTCTTTCATCTCATCAGCGAGGGCGAACAATTGATCAAACTGCCGTGTCTGCAGCAGCGCCTCCAGCGCCGCATTACATGGAAAGATGCTCCATTTTCCCTTCTCATGCTGTTGGAAGATATCCAAGCCTCGAAGTACCAGTTCTTCGTTCTTACTCCGAGTGTGCGCTCTGACCACCAAACTCAGCGACCTGCTGTACAACTTGGTCCTTAACTTGTCCGGCATCTCATTATACACTTCCACGAGTTCTCCCCACTTCTCCTCCTTCCCACACGCCTCCAACACCGACGCATATACATCCACCGTAACTTCCATTCCACCTTTCTTCATTAAATCCAACACCTCCAGTGCCAATTCCGCTTCTCCTGCTCGATCCGCGAAAAGCACAATAGACCTCAATGCAAACTCATCCAGCTTCTCCCCACTCTCCTTCAACATCTTAAACACACTTTCCTTGTCACTTTTCACCATAAAATTCTTCGTCAATAACCGGAATATTTTCGTAACATTTTCCGATCGATTCAACTTGGTGGCGGCATCCAGCGCTCGTCCGACCATCCACGGCTTCAATTTAACGTTGTCACTCTTTATTAAACCCTCAAAAAGTTGCAGTGATTGTGTGAACTCGCCCGCATCACTTAACGTTCGGAACGCCATTGTCCGTGCTGAGACCTCCGTAGCCACACGTTGGTCTTGACAGTACCGTAGTAGCCCAATGCAATCGTCCACACGCTTCTGCTTGGCGAATGACATGAGCAACGTCGTTGCCTCATCGTCGCTTAGCTCGACGTCTCTGATCTCTTGTGCCATGAGTTTGGCGGCCTGTGAAGCGTCCGAGAGCGAGGATTTGAGGCGTCCCAGGAGAGTCTCGCTATTGTCATTTTGTTGCGAGAACTGACGCGTGGACGTTGCAACTTGCAATGTAAGATGTGTGGATGTATGTGGGGATAGTAATGAGCTGTGGTGGGGCTGGTGGGCGAGGGAACGCAGCAACGTAGACGTCGAGCGGCGCAGACTCTGCCGAACCGACAGCATGATGCTGATTATGACAGCCAATTGATTATGACAATGAAAACAAAATATTTGGATATTAATGTGATATTTGAGAGGACAGTCCTCTATTCGAAGAAGAGGTCTTCTATTCGGGTGATAGAATGTACTGACGTCGTTGAAGCAGTACGTATTAGGGTTTGCATCAAGCTCTGAGCCTCAGAGGTTGCATTGGGTGGCTGAATTCAGTTCCGTGCTCACGATAAAAGCTTGAGTTCTGGTCATTGGAAAGAAAATGTGATATTTGGCTCGATCACTTATGTGTAAAACGCTTGAAGCTTATGTCCTAGAGGATTTTGGTGTCTTCAGACGCCGGCAGAATCACCGTCTGCATAGAATTGGCCGGGATCGTCAGCGTGAAAGTGTTCGAGTCGGTTTGTTTAACACTGATTGTGACTTCATCGCTGTCGCGGTTCAAGAACTGCATCACAATCTGATTGTTGGGCGTCACGAAAGCGCAGCGATGGAAATCGTCGAGCGTCTCCGATTTCGGGAACTCGATGCGCTTGGATCCAGGAGGAATTAACTTGGAGAAGTGGCCCATAATGTAGAACATGGGCTGCTTGTAGAACTCGGTGCCATCTTGCTCGTCAATAAGAATTGGCGCATCAACCATATTCTTGGCCCAACTCGGGCCACCTTTCGTGTCCAAGTAGAAGTTCCAGTCGACCCATCCAGCTGCCATGTTGTTCATGTCTTCAATGATGTCACGAGCGTAATTCTGAGCGCGTTTCCAGGACTTCTTGAGGTTGCCCAATGCCGGTCCCTTGCCAGTGCCAATGAGGGCAGGTAAGTATCCTGAACATGCCTCCGTTCCGAGCATGAACATGTCAGGATGTGCCATTGAGAACTTTTCCAGCTGCTTAAAGTCTCCACCACCGGGCAAAATGAAGTCCATGTTCTTGTACCAGTGGAATGCAAGTCCACTCAGATACTTCTTCGACTCTGGGTCATCAAACATCTCTAAACGACCCATGATGTCGGGCTTTTGTTCATCATGTGCCATGATTTTCAGCTCAGGGTGGTTCTTCTCCATGGTTGGGCCAAGGTTAAGCTTGATAAAATCTCTCTCCTCCTCTCCACTAATTCGCAGAGATTCCCAAGTCGAGAAAATCGATGAGAAAGGAGGTTTCTTGGGCTCATTCTGCACAGTCATCGCCCAGAACTCAACTCCTTCCTCCTTGTAAGCGTCGAAGAACTTGGAATAGTACAACGCCAGCGCAGACCAATACTCGTCACCAGGTTTTCCCTTCATGACACAGTTAATAACCGAGTCTCCCTGCGTCATCCAAAGCGGAGGAGCCCACGAAGACGCAAACAATTTCATGTTACTCGAAATTTCCAGTGTACGTTGAATCATGTCGAGTTTGTGTGAAAGCGGCTCCTTGTCACAAGCGATGGAGAAGTTGGTCATCTTAAAGTCGTCCACCTTGTCGTTGTAAGTGTACGAATGCGTGGAGAAGTCCGTGGACCCGATAGGTACACGACCAAGGTTGTATTCCAGACCGGTCTTTCCAAAATACTGGTCCAGAGCCACGTCCTGCAGCTTGGGGGTCAGTTTGTACAAGTTAATAGCTGCAGCGTCTGTGAAACCTCCACCAAAACCAATCATGGTTTGGTGCTGAGTACCGACGTCGATCGTGTAGGTTGGGTCATCCACTGGAGACTCGTCGATGTTTGCAACCGTGTAAACCAAACGTGCGCCGGCTTTAGACGACGTGTAAACGCCAACTTCTCCCGCCTTGAGCTTCGTATAGCTATTAACGATTGAGTCGCATTTCTTTTCGTTGCAAACACAAACACCTTCCAGGTCACGTTGGAATCGTGAAGAAAAGCTGGAGCAAGCCTCCGAAGCCTCGAACGAAGCGAGCAGAAGGCTGGAAGCGATGAAAGCGGCAGGAGTCAAAACCTTCATCGCGGTGTGAGTCTGGAATGGCTTCGACACTTGCATCTCGCCGGTAAAGTTTTCATTCATTGGTTAATTTGGCCATAGTTACGGTGTGGGGATAGAAGTTTGGATGGGATTTTTACCGTATGGGGGTAAGCTTTCATTCCGCTGACATCGCGGATATCGTCAGGCCTCAGGCCTGTAAGATATCGTGGAAACGCTCTTGTTCCTGCATCGCACCAGGCAAAGGAATACATGTAGTTCCAATCCACCTTCCTGTATCCATCTTCCCAGTGCGATGAAAACTATAATAGACCTTCACGAGTACTTGTACAGGTTAATTAATGTTAGTTAGGGCTTGGCCTCCTCACCTGGAACCCGATTCGGAGTGTTGGTCCTTTTTTCGACATCAATGATGGCACGATACTGTATCAGCAGGAGAAGAAGGTCGTTTGCACTGCCGAGTCGGAAGAGTTGGTACATGTATTATACCGGTACATGTATCTTTGTCACCAGTGCGTCCGTGAGATCATTGGAGAAGATTTGTACATGTACTCGCAAATTGCGAGTCGCAATACAGCTTGAGAAGTCTTGGTGTTGAGACTCAACTTCGATTGGTTGCTTGCAACACAGGCTTGCGTGATTCATGCAGCGTTAAAGAGTATCAGCGAAGGCAAAATGATTCACCAAAAACTTCTTCGTATTTCGCAGCGGAGGCATAGGTACAAGACATTTAGCTTGGTAACCAAACACTGTGTGTACCGTAACGAGCTGAACGGAGGCGCCTCCCTAAGTAGTGGGGCGAGCTCTTGAGCGAGTGAAACCAACCACACAGTACAGTACATATTGTACATGTATATCGGCTGGGCGTTTCAGACTCATCATTGCTGTTGATGATGGCACGCTTTCGTGCCATCAACATACTTGGTGTTTGTATGATACATGTATTAACAGCCGGCGATTGCGACTAAGTGTGAACAATCGGTGTTGATGGAACGCTGCGAGATGAAAAGTGTCGTATGCACCCTAAGCTGTCGCTCCTTGGTGATTTAACATTACTGGTACAACATTTCTCGGTCAACCGGAGCCGAATGCGATTCATTCCGACGTCATTCTCAAATTTCCCATTTACTCGACACCAACTAACGAACCAACAACTTCAACAATCGATTCGATGGGAGACAACCACAACGAGTCCCCCGCAACCAAACAGTTGAGCTACGAGTCCGGCACATCATTGATGGCCGAAGGACCGGAAGTTCTACACGAGTTAATCGCAGCGAAGATGGAGGCAGCTACAGGTCAACCACTTCCGGAAGTCAATGTCCACTTCGCCAATCTGTCGATTTTAGCAGACATCTCCGTCGCTGACAAGAACGACGCTAAGAACGAGCTACCGACGATGTTCAATGAGACCAAGAAGATGTTCATTGTGTCCAAGAAACACACTGTGCGTAAGCAGATCTTGAAAGACGTCACTGGGGCGTTCAAACCAGGGACGATCACGCTGCTACTGGGTCAACCTGGTTCGGGCAAGTCTTCGCTCATGAAGATCCTCAGTGGTCGATTCCCCGTGGAGAAGAACATCACTATCGAAGGTGACATCTCGTATAATGGGATTTCACGGACATCTCTGCTTAACCGCCTCCCACAAGTCGTGTCGTACGTGAACCAACGTGATAAGCACTATCCTCTGCTGACGGTGAACGAGACGCTCAAGTTTGCACACGAAGTCGGTGGCGCCGAGTTCCTACGTGAAGCTGAAGAGAAACACTTGAAGAACCCAGAACAGACCGACACTGGAGCGCTTGAGACCATGCGAGCAATTTCATCGCACTATCCCAACCTGATCGTTCAACAGTTTGGGCTTCAGAACTGCCAGGACACGATCGTGGGCGATGCCATGACACGCGGTGTGTCGGGTGGTGAGCGGAAGCGTGTGACTACGGCCGAAATGGAGTTTGGCTTGAAGAGTGTGATCCTTATGGACGAGATCAGTACTGGTCTAGATAGTGCTGCGACGTTCGACATCATCAACACTCAACGCAGTGTAGCGAGGAAGCTCCACAAGACTGTGGTCATTGGACTTCTTCAGCCGTCACCCGAGGTTTTCGCTCTGTTCGACGATGTGATGATCCTGAACGAAGGAGAAGTCATGTATCATGGTCCTTGTGATCGTGTGCAGGGATACTTCGAAGAACTCGGGTTCTCGTGTCCACCGGAACGTGATCTCGCAGACTTTTTGTTGGATCTCGGTACATCGCAGCAGTATCGCTACCAAATTGAGTCATACCAGAGGAACCATCCACGTCTCGCAAGTGACTTTGCAGAGCACTTCCGACAGTCTCAGATCCACCAGGAAATGCTCCATCAATTGGCATCTCCACCTGATCCTATCGCGCTTCAAATGGCGGAAGAACGCTTGGATAAAGTACCAGATTTTCAGCAATCGTTCATGAAAAGCATGCAGACGCTGCTCCAACGCCAAGTGATGGTACTGTACCGCAACAAACCTTTCATCATTGGGCGCGTGTTGATGATCTTGATCATGGGACTTCTGTACGCGACGGTCTTTTACGATTTCGATCCAACCGAGGTTTCCGTCGTCATGGGTGTGCTTTTCGGCTCGATCCTGTTCCTCTCCATGGGTCAGTCGTCCCAAGTCCCGACGTACATCGCGGAACGTGACATTTTCTACAAGCAACGAGGTGCAAACTTTTTCAGTACGAAAGCGTACGTGTTGGCCACGTCAGCCAGCCAGATCCCATTGATCCTGGCTGAGTCAATCATCTTCGGCGTCTTGGTGTACTGGATATGTGGCTTTGAGGCGGACGCAATGCGGTTCATCATCTTCGAGATCATCTTGTTCTTGACGAACCTTGCTATGGGAATGTGGTTCTCTTTCCTGGCTGCTATCAGTCCGAACGCTAACGTTGCAGCACCTCTAGGTATCGTATCGCTCCTGGTGTTCATCATTTTCGCGGGTTTCATCGTCACGAAAGACAACATCCCAGACTTTCTCATCTGGGGACACTGGATCAGTCCTATGAGTTGGAGTCTCCGAGCTCTTGCCATCAACGAGTACCGTGCTAGCACATTCGACGTGTGTTTCTACAAAGGTATCGACTACTGTGCGATGTACGGAGTCACGATGGGCGAGTACAACCTGAAATTGTTTTCCATGCAGACGGACAAGACGTGGGTCCTGTACGGCATCATGTACACGTTCGCCATTTATCTCGTCTTCATGTTCCTCTCGTATCTGGCGCTGGAGTACCTCCGTTTCGAATCTCCTGAGAACGTCGATGTATCGGAGAATACAGTTGAAGGCGAGTCCTACGCGTTGGTCGAGACCCCGAAGAATGGACTCTCAGTAAACACTGAGGATTGTGCTGTTGATATTGAAAGCCGTGAGAGACTTTCAATTGATCCCGTGACGGTGGCTTTCCAGGACTTGTGGTACTCGGTTCCTGACCCTCACAACCCGAAGGAGTCACTGGACTTGCTCAAGGGCATCACTGGCTTCGCTCTTCCTGGCTCAATCACGGCTTTAATGGGTTCCTCCGGCGCGGGCAAGACCACCTTGATGGATGTCATCGCCGGCCGTAAGACTGGGGGCAAGATTGGCGGCAAGATCCTGTTGAATGGCTATGAGGCGAACGACTTGGCCATTCGCCGATCGACCGGCTACTGCGAGCAAATGGATGTGCATTCGGAGGCTGCTACGTTCCGGGAGGCACTCACGTTCAGTGCTTTTCTGCGTATGGACAGCTCTCTGTCGGACACCAAGATGTACGAATCCGTGAACGAGTGCATTGAGCTTCTTGGCTTGGAGGACATCGTGGACCAAATCATCCGTGGCAGTTCAATGGAGCAGATGAAGCGACTGACGATCGGTGTGGAGCTTGCAGCGCAACCCAGCGTGATTTTCCTTGATGAACCAACGAGTGGCTTGGATGCACGTTCAGCTAAGCTCATCATGACGGGAGTTCGGAAAGTGGCCGACTCGGGACGTACCATTATCTGCACGATTCACCAGCCGTCATCAGATGTGTTTGCCTTGTTCGACAGCTTGCTGTTGCTCAAGCGTGGTGGTGAGACGGTCTTCTTCGGTGATTTAGGAGACAACTGCCGCAATTTGATCGACTACTTTGAGGATATCTCCGGTGTATCACCTCTCCCAACAGGCTACAACCCGGCCACTTGGATGTTAGAATGTATTGGCGCTGGTGTGGGCAACGGAGCGATCACAACTGACTTTGTCAAGGTCTTCAACAAGAGTTCGTACAAACAACTGCTGGACACGAACATGTCGAAGGAAGGAATCTCCATCCCGTCACCGGATCTTCCGGAAATGGTCTTTGGCAAGAAGCGCGCCGCCAACTCTGTCACGCAGATGAAGTTTGTCGTAACTCGCTTCATTCAAGCATACTGGCGTACACCATCGTACAACCTGACTCGAATCCTGGTGTCGCTGTTCCTGGGCGTGGTCTTCGGTCTGGTGTTCGTCGACGCAAAATACACGACATATTCTGGTCTGAACTCGGGTGCTGGTTTGATCTACATGGCTGCTCTCTTCAACGCATTCGTGTCTTTTGAGAGTGTTCTGCCGGTTGTGTTCGACGATCGAGCCGCTTTCTACCGTGAGCGTGCCTCACAGACGTACAATGCCTTCTGGTACTTTGTGGGCTCGACTATCGTGGAAATCCCCTACTCTTTCGCCAGTTGTTTGATCTTCACAGTCGTGTTCTACCCCCTTGTGGGCTTCACGGGTTTCGACACTGCTGTGGTTTACTGGCTGGCGTACTCGATGATGACCCTGATGCAAGTGTACCAGGGTCAGATGCTCGCGTTTGTGTTCCCGACCGAAGAGGTGGCAATTGTTGCAGGATACTTGGTAAACGCGATTTTCATGATGTTCATGGGCTTCACTCCGCCAGCGAACGCCATCCCATCGGGCTACACGTGGTTGTACAAGATTTCTCCCCTTAAGTATCCGCTGGCCACCATGGTGTCTCTGGTATTCGCTGACTGCGACCATCTTCCGACGTGGGACGAGTCTACGCAGACGTACATCAATGTGGGCTCGCAGTTGGGCTGTCAGCCGATGGCGAATGCTCCCGTGACGGTGGGCCACACCACTCTCAAGGAGTACACGGAGGATCACTTTGGCATGAAGCACGACCGAATTGCTCGCAATTTCGCCGTCATCGTCGCTATCATCGTCATCTATCGCTTCTTGGGTCTGTTGGCGATTCGCTTCATCAACCATCAAAAGCGGTAGACACTTGACCAGCTAGCTTTGCACATTTGCTTTCCATAACTCGATAAACAATGCACGTTTCTCTCTTTTGCATTTCCATTTGCTCAACCCTCTACAAAACTTCTGCGAGCTAGAACCGAACTGTCACTTGAAGAACGATGACAGATAGTCCATGATTCCAGAAGACGGGGTTGTTGATTCCGTGTCCTTCTTGTTCTGATCAACGACCCACAGTTTCAGCCTCTGACCAACATTGTCATTGTGCTCATTCATAATATCAACGGCACGCAGTTGAAGCTCCTTGTCATTAGATAGCGCGTGCCCACGCACCACCGCTCGTAAGCTACGGCCTACGAGCTTTTTCCGAAGTTCCTCCGGCATCAATTCGTAGATATCAACTGCAACATCCACGTGATGGCGCTTCTCACATTCATTCAAACCCATGGTGTACATGATCATTGTAGGCGTCAGACCGTCGTTGGGTAATTCAGCTATGGTGTCAATAAACACATTCCACTGGTCCGTTTTGGCAGCGCACTTGAGTAAGGAGTAGGCAATACTTTCAGTGACTTTGATGCCACAACGGCGCATGGCACTTCGAATATTCAGCGCAGTATCAAGGTCGCTCACGCGACCGCAGTATCAAGGTCGCTCACGCGACCGCAGCTCTTCAACATAACGGCGCACATGTCCTGAGTCAAAGTCACGCCATTATTCGCCATGTGCTTGTCAATCTGGATGACCAGGTCGTGCTGCTTGGCCTTATTCGCAGCCCGCAGTGCATACAAGTAGTAGGGAGCGTCTGAATCCAATGAGTGCTTTAGCATCAAATTCAAGATCAATTCCACATCCTTCTTCTTTTCGTTAGCTTCACGCAGCGCAGTACTGTATGCAGCTACCTTGTTGAATGTTTGCTTGAGATGGCTGTCCAAAATGTCGGTGGTCTCCCTGGTTTCATCTAGCGGCGTGCCGGTAGCAGTATGCTTATCCACATTGTCGAGAAGAAGCTGAACGAGGTCGTGTCGTTTGGTGTTGCGTGCTGTTTCCAATGCAAAATTGTAAGAATCCGTACCCGCATCATCGTTGTCCTTATCATTACAGATCTCCAGCACGACTTCATGCTGTTTCAGACGAATTGCAGCTACCAAAGCAACTTTGTGAAGAACTTCCTCCCGATGATAGCCGAGTTCGCCCATAGCTTCATAGGTACGCAAGAGGTGTTTGTAGCATTTGGCTTTGTTGAATGACACGACCACGTGTGAGAATTCTCCACTTGCGTCTAAACCATTCTCAACCATCTTCTTCAGAACCCCGTGGACAAAATCGTATCTTTTTAGTAAGAACGCAGTTCTGACTGCAGTGGTGTACGGTATCGTCCTGTCGCCCACGTTTTCATGAATACGATCCAAGAGATCCAATGCAACTTGATGCTGATCTGTCTGAATAGCTGCTCCCACCAGCTTCGAGAAAATATCCTCCGATGCCTTAGACAGATCCAGTTTCACATTCATTTCGTCAAGAATTTGAAAAACCAAGTCGCGTTTTCTTAGCTTGATCGCTGCGATTGTTGCCAGCAGCACCACATCATACGCTTTGTCGTCACACAAGTAGCCAGCATCACACACATGATCAAAAACTTTCAGCATTTGTTCACACAAGCCCGCCTTGTGCAATGACATGAGGTAGACTGTGTACCCCTCCACTGGATCCAGCCCGTACTCTTCCATTTGGTTCACAAGCTCCATCACGAATTCATGTTCACCCAATATGACCGCCGATCCAATCGTACTTTTATACGCAACGAGATTTCGATTCCTTCCTCGTGCATGTAGTCAAGAATCTCACGCACTAGTCGATGTTGACGTGTTCGACATGCAATCCCGAGTACGAGTCCGAACGTCTTGGAGGTGTCCACCGTATCTGCGGTCAAGTCGTTCACGATTTCGAACACACGATCCTTCTGCTCTAGTTTTACTGCAGCAAATAACGCCGTAGTAACGAATGACGTGGACATTGAATATCCATCTCGATGCATATCTTCCCACACACGAAGTACAGCCGCGAAGTCCTCGCCCTTAAATACGACCGAAGCTGAATCGCTATCAAGCGGCACTTGTTTCTCTTGTGCGTACTCCACTAGCCACCGACACTCGTCGATCGCCCCTTCCTTTGCCAAAGTGGAGAAAATACTGGAGGCCACAAATCTGGACAAGGCACTGCCGCCACCTTCTCGAATGTCTTCAAAGACGAGTCGAGCGAGTTCAGCGTCGTTCGGAGACGACTCAAGTTGCTTTCGATAGTCCGCAGCGAGTGATTGGTCTCTTTGCGTTATGGCACGCTTCGTCGGTGTGTCGGTTGTTGCCGGCTGCGAGTAGAACCGACAGGGGGCCTGTAGGATTAAAGGGGGAGGATTCCGAGTTTTGACGGCGCCAGAACAAAGTGGAAACTGCGAGTTCCGACGAAAAAATGACGTGGTGAGGAGTGCAGACACTTGGCAGAGCGCGGTATCTTAAGTGTATGCGACCATAGACCCCGGGGGCCTTGAACAGCGACACCAACACGGCGTCTGCCTTGCAGCGACAGCATTTTGCTGCGCCAACAGCCGCTAGTTTTTGACATTTTTGACAGGTCTATTTCGACTAAGTACGAATTACTGGAACCTTGGAGAAAGCGGCGCGTTGAAGTGGGATATTGACACTTGACCTTTTTTGACCAGCACAAAGTGTAGGTGGGAACTATTCTTTATTACTGGTATTTAGTCTACTAGAAACTAGAACCCAATCAAACCAAGGTCTCCGTTCCTGCGCAGACTTTCACACTTTAGTTCTCGAGGACGACACGGTAGCGCACCGTGCCATCGCGCACCATCTTGATGCCTTCGTTCACCTTAGCCATCGGCAGCTTCTGGATCACGGCACGCACGTTCTTCTTGGACGCCACCTCCAGCATATCCTTGATATCCTGGATGCTGCCAATGTTGCTGCCCACGAACTTGGCGCCCTTACCCACAACACCGAACGCGTTGAACTTGACGTCGTCGTTCGGTAGACCCACCACGATGCACGAGCCGCGCACGGCCAGGAAGCTCAGGAACCGCGTGTATGGCATGTTGTCGGCGTTAGCACAGATCAGCAGCACGTCCACGGAACCGGCAGCGGCGGCGGCCTGCTCCTCGGCCGTGTACACCACGAACTCGGTCGCGCCGAGAGCACGCACTTCAGCCTCCTTGTTGGCCGAGCGAGAGAAAGCCACCAAAGCATCGGCGTCCCTGGCCTTGGCGAACTGAATGCCCAGGTGGCCCAAACCACCGCTTGCCAGGCTTGACATCAGCCTCCTTCAACGGCGTGAAAACGGTGGCACCAGCGCAGAGCAGCGGAGCGGCAACGTCCGACGGGATGTTGTCCGGGATCTTGAAAGCGTATTTGTGGGCAACACGCACATAGTCCGCGTATCCGCCGTACGAGTTGGCGCCGTCGTTCTTGTACGTGTCGTTTTAGGTCCAAATTTTGTGGGCGCAATAGGCATCGTCACCGCTGGCACACTCCTTGCATGGAGCAGCAAGGTCCTTGTTCAGACAAGCCCACACCTGAGCGCCGACACCGACACGGTCACCGACCTTCAGACCCTTGACATCGGATCCAGCCAGCGTCACCTCTCCGACGATCTCGTGGCCGACGACGCACGGGTAAATGGTCGGACCCCAGCCGCTCTCAATTGTGTGCAGGTCCGACCAACACTTGGGGACAGATCGGTGGTCGACATCCTTTGTCGCCAATGTCGCAGCCGTGCTGTTCAACTTCAGCTGAGTCAGCCCCGACTTCGCTGTTGTCAGAAGTACAGTGGACAAGTTGCAACAAGATGAGTGGACATGCCAAAATCGGTGCTGCCTGCTTATTGCCAGCCAGAGTTCTGAAGCGCACCATGGCTTGCCGCTAAAGCATGCGGGGTAGTAGCCGTCAATTGCGGGCCGCCATCGCCACCAGCACACCGAATCGCTTCGTGATCAGCTTCGCTGCTTTCAATTGACTGGACAAAGTGAAGCTCGAAAGTTGCTTGACGCTCGAGGCTCGAGGCTCTCATGTCGAATGAGCACTTCAAGTGGAATCACCACCCGAGGCATCGGTGGCCCTGGCAACCAACACTTGTACGCTTCCACTATGTTGCACGTGGAGTTTTCTGCAATGATGATTGAGCGAAATCGACAGACTCCTTAAAGAAGCTGATTCGTATCTGCAGACCTGTACGAAACAAAGGCATGGGCGTCAGCTACAGCTTGTAGCCTACAGATACAGCAAGCCTTGGAATCCAAGGCTTGGATATTCGACACAGCTCCGATGGAAGCGCGCAAAGGTACATTTCGACACGCGCTGCGCGTCACTGTCTGAAGCGGGCAAAGTACCGTATTTGATTTAATAATTCTTAAGATTGATAACCTTTCGTATCATATTTAATTTTTTGTGTTAAATGGTCACCTTCGTAACAGTATGTATTTTGATAATTACATTTGTTGTAGACTGTATAATTACTAATATGTCAATGTAGTTACTTACGGCTCTCAGTCACAAGCCCACGCAAACATGGCTTCATGTGCGTGGCAAGTAGTGTCATAAGCAAATTTCACCTGAAACCCTCAAGCTCCAATCAGCATCAACCGCTTATCCGCCATGTCGACCGCTCCACGTACCATCAAGGCGCTTGCTTGCTTCGGCAAGAGCGAACCTGTCCAGCCTTGGGAATACGAGTCGCGTCCGCTGGGTGTCGAGGACGTGGAGATCAAAATCTCGCATTGCGGTATCTGTGGTTCCGACGTGCACGTGATCGACAGCGGGTGGAAGCCCACGCTGTACCCGTGCGTCGTTGGCCACGAGATCGTTGGCGAGGTGACGCAGGTGGGTCCCGACGTGAAGGACCTGAAGGTCGGAGACCGTGTCGGAGTCGGCGCACAGGTCTGGGCCTGCCTTAACAAAGACCCCAAGAACCCGTGCAAGGACTGTGCCAAGGGTGCCGACGCCTACTGCAGCAGCATTGTGGGCACTTATAACTCCAAGTACCAAGACGGTAGCAAGACCTATGGTGGCTATGCCGAGTACGTGCGTGTACTGGGCGCCTATGCCTTCAAGATCCCCGAGAGCATCCCGTCGGACGCTGCAGCCCCACTGCTGTGTGCTGGCACGACTGTATACACGCCGTTCAAGGAGGCTGGCTTGAAGCCTGGTGATCGTGTGGGTATTGTGGGCATTGGCGGCCTTGGTCATTTGGCTATTCAATTTGCTAAAGCCATGGGCGCCGACGCTGTCGTGGCCTTCTCCCGTTCGGCCAACAAGGAGACTGAAGTGCGTTCTCTGGGTGCCGACGAGTTCGTCGACTACTCGGACCCCGAGCAAGCCAAGGCTGCGGAAGGCTCCGTGGACATCTTGCTGGTGACGGCTGATGCTGATGGCATGCCATACCAGCTCTTCTTGAGCTTCCTTGCGTCGCGTGGTACGTGCATCATGGTGGGTCTGCCGAATGATGAGGTTCACTTCAAGCCTGCTCAGGTGGTCATGAAGGGCGCTAAGTTCGTGGGCAGTCACATTGGCAGCATTCAGGACGTCAAGGACATGTTGGCACTCGCGGCCGAGAAGAACGTGCGACCTGTGATCCAGAAGCTGTCCATGAGCAAAGCCAACGAGGGCATTCAGATGCTGCGTGACGGAAAGGTCCGCTACCGCGTTGTGCTGGAGAACTAGACGAGCAATGTTAGTTTGTAGCAGTAGAAGCGCATCGAAGTCTCAACACTGCTTTCATTTGCGTTGCATTTCCTGTGCATTCTTCCGAGCGTTGATACGGTTTACCTAGTCCGTGTCGATATCGTTACCGACGGTGTTGTCCTCGACAACAACCTCGCTGACCTCGTAGTTGGGCTTTCCGATATACACGTACATGAGGATCGCAATGATAACCGTCACCACGGCAGCGACGATAGCCGGGTTCTGTCGAATACGTGCCACCAGCGTACCCGCTTCTGCAGTGTCAGTAGTTTTGCTGCCTCCCAGCTTCGAGTACAGTTTCCGTTCCAGAGCCTTCTGATCGCGCTTCTTCTTCTTGAGCTGCACCAGTAACTGACGCACCTTGGCGTTCTTTGGTTCGATCTCAAGAGCTTTACGGAGAAACATATTTGCCTCATCAAACTCGTTCTGGTCCAGTGCGATCTGGCCAATACGATACATGGCCTTGACGTTCTTCCCATCCAGCTGCAGCACCTCAAGACTGGACTGACGCGCTTCCTTGTACTGCTTCAACTTGTGCTGCACGTTGCCGACATTATTTCCCAACGCAATGAGCAACTCTTTGCATTGTGCCGCGTCCTCTTCCGAGTGTTCCCACGTTTCCAGCAACTTAAGCGCGCGCTTGTACAACTTGGCCGCCTGCTCATAGTTCTTCTCCTTAAAGTAGCGATTGCCACTCTCCTTCTTCTGTGTAGCCTCAACAATCAGCTCCTGCGAGGTCATTTCAGCCGTGATCTTCTTGCCCACACGACAGAGTTCCACCACAAGCTTGATCTCGTCCCCTGGGGCCACATGTGGCTCCAAACCCACGTCTCCATAGCCAAAACGGGCGTCACAACGCACCTCACACACTTCACCTACGTGCATCATCTTGGCCACAAGCTCCAGTGCAGGCATCACCTCTCCATCTCCAATACGGAACTTGCGGGTCTCATCCACCGCCACCTTCTGTCCGGACTTAAGCGCCCATGTCGAGTATTTGACGCCCACTTCCTCGCCAAATTCTGCATTCCACGTGTCATAATGTCATGAAAAATGTCAATATCTCAATGAATACAATGCCGATGGACACAGAAGTTGAACCACAATGTTACCTGCTTGGATACCGTCGTTGTTCACGGTCAACATCTTGCGGAAAATGCCTCCGCTGCCCAGGACATCGTCGAATCCCTCGCGCTCCGACTCGCTAATTGTCACCATGCTTCCAAAATGACAACTAACGTGTCGAAAACAGCGAATACAATATGAGACATGTCAAGTGATTACGTCTGCAAACGTGTTTTGTCAAAAATACCGATGAGGCTCTACATATACTGTCGAAGTTGAAGTGACCAAAACTATCGATGTGGTGTTACAGATACTGTCGAAGTTGAAGTGACCGTAACGACTTTGTCTTCAAAAGGTCGCGACCGCTTCATTCCCGAACCAACTTCCTCCGCCTCGCACCCCGTTGCCATCTTCTCAGATGGATGGCAACTAGAGACCACCCTCTTCCAGGCCAGATCCCGCACCTTGACGAGATTATTGAGGAATCTCCACGGCAACAAACCCCCACCACTAGTGGCTCTACCAGCCCCGCTTACCGTCTCATTCCAAACTCGAAACCCCCTGAACCTCCAGTGTCACCGAGGACGCAGCTGATGGCATCTCGCCCACCTTCTCCTGTTGGGTCGACACCTGGACAGGCTGAAAATGACGGGGGTGACGGTACCACCAACACTACCGTTGAGAGCAAACCCACAACTGAAAGTTCATCAACTACACCAGAACCCTCAATAATGGGGTCTCAACTTCCGATCCAATCACCACGCACTGCGTCAATTCGAGTGAGATCTCCTAGACAAACAATTGACATTCAAACTAACAAGCCAATGGAAGGTTCCACTGCTCCGACTCAACCTTATCGTCGTCAAACCATGGCGAGAAACAACAGTGGGTCACGGGTTGCGTCACGTATGTCTCGACAAATTGGTCAATCGGGCTCAAATTCAACGCTTTCGGAAGGAGAAATTGTCTCGCAGCAGTCGGGAACTACCAGTAATGAAGAAGAAGCTGGAGATATCGATGAATTAACGTTCACGTTGCCAGAGTTGTCGAAAGAAGGAGATGACACTGGAAGGACAGTACGGGAGACGTGGCCAACCGACCATGTGATGTTGCTCTATATGCTGTCGAGATACGCCGTATGTGCAAGAACGAAGGAAGATAAAGAGTCCTGGATTCGTCAAATCCCCTTGTTAGTGTTGATGTACGAAGGGATCGCTGCAGGGGCTTTAAACTTTGACTACGCACCAGCAGCTATGGTTATCGCACAGGAAGGACGACCGAAGCGTATTTGGATGAACACAACACAAGACGGCAAGTCTGCGATCGACGATCTTCGTGAAGCCAACCTTATCAATGGTTTGAAACTCTCTACTAAGGATTACCACTCAGTGACGGCGTTCCAAGTTTCTCTCCGCGGTCTTCAGCTTTTATCTCAAGTTAGTAAGGAGCTCAAGGCGAATGTCGACGCCTTTATCTTTGCTCCGAAACCTTATCGTCGTGAGCTTCTTAAAATCCGCTACATCCCGATCCGAGACCCACCAGACCCCACCACAACCTCTGAAGTAAATGCTCCTGCATGGACATTCACTAAGGGAAGTGAGAAAAATCTACCTGCTGGTGCAAGTGGAGAAACTCAAATAGCTGCTGAAGAAGAACCCGAATTTAATGAGGAAGGTCGCTTTATCTTGGAATCTATCGGATACTTTCGATACTCCGGAGTCACTGAGACAGAAGACGTCTCGTACGTGTCCAGTCCTTTTGTCCCGCAGTGCGTACGCAGCATGGAAGCTTATCAACAATTATCCTCTAACGCACATCGAGCTTTAGAGGCTGCAAGTGGACAGTCGAACATTCGTGATACGCTTTCTGAGGCGATAGTACTAGCTAATCCAGTATGTCTTGTTGGAGAGTGGATTCCGTTCGGATCGAACCAAATTGTCGCTTTGAACGAACGACTTGGGTCAATGGATCGATGTCAGGGAGGCTTATTCACGTCTCTTATCGATGATCGCCCCACCGACACGCAATTTGAAGTTCCTCCAGGTCTAACAGAAGTTCGTATTCTCGACTATGACCCCGTACGATATATCAACTTTGAGGCTGAAATCAACTTCCCAGAAGATGACGGTATCGTACAAGTCGAGAACTTCGGTATTCACCTCAACGTGGACGGCACGATCTTCTACGGGATTAAAGTGGACGCTATCTTGGATAAACGAGCGGACCGAATTTCTGTGGACTTGTTGTCTCGATTACTGGTTGATATTCATCAAGATTCGTCCGAGATCATGGACGATTTACTGTCTTCCTACCAAACGAGTTTGTTGGACATGGTTTTCCTTGGGGATATTGCAAACCGAGGCAAATTCAACATGATCATGGCCAATCAAATCGACCCATTCATGCCTGGACTGGAATACATGGACCGAGGTGACTTTGAGAACGAGTTGAAGCAGGTACTGGGCGATATTCACTGCGCGTACGATATTGGGGAAGACAGTGTACTGATAGTCGGGAGGGACGGCATGCTCATCGCCGGATCTGCATCCAAACGATACGAAAAGGTGTTTATCTCGTATTTTTCGCTGTTGTGTCGAGAAATGTTCCTTCGCAGCTTCTTCACGCGTATTTTCGTTCTTGAGGAGCTGCTGAAGTACATCCGAGAGCTCATTTTCCGTGCTAAGGAGGATCCACATCATCTCATCTCAATCCGAGCGAAACTGAACGTGGCAACGAACGACCTCATTCTTGTAAGTGTGTTTTAAGTGTTTGCTGTGATACGAAATCCTTACTAACTTTTTTTGTGTTTGCAGTTCACTGACACGTTGGGATATCTGCTCGAATCGCTAGAATTCGTTAAAATTCCTCAAAAATCACCGAATGCGAGTGAAGAAGAGGAATCAATCTTCAGCTACCTCGATCTGAAGAAACAGCACCATGACATTCTCCTCCGTGCACGTGACTTGGAAAAACTTGTGCACGGAGCAAAGTACGAGATCGTCAACTTACGGCAAATGGCGGAAGTGCTCAATACTTCCGAGCTCGAAGACATTTTCAAGACTGTAGAAGGCAACACCAAGGCGCTCGCAGACTCGTCACTGACGGTTGAACAGTGTGGATCATCACTTGAGCTAGTACAAGTGTTACTTGCAGGCAGCTTCGCCTTCACCCTCTTGGACAGAATTCCAGGAGGCAGTTTGAACGTCGACATGCCTGAATGGGTGGAGACAACTTTCGCAAAACCAATTATCGATGTTCCTCTATTGTTCTTCGTGCTTAACCTCATTTGGATGGCTGGATGCATCTACGTTTTGATAAGGTACAAGAAGAAAAAGAGTCACGAAGTTGAGTACGGAAGACGAACATTGAGGATCAAGGTGAACAAGGCCATCGATATTGAAAAATTTGAGATCTTTTTGGGAACGCGCGTACTGGACAAGCAAGAAAGTGTCTCTCAATTAGCATCAGAGGTGCGTCGAGTGGTTTGGAAAGATCTGGGACTTCAAGCTTGCAACGATGAACGTGCTCATCCACGAAGAAGTATAGCTTACGCAAAAGGTTCTCTGTCATGGAAGCACAAACTTATTGATGCTTTCACGGCGTGGGTAGGAAAATTGAAAACACGACAAAGCAGACGACGCAGAGAAGCCGCTGGAGCTGGTACCTTGGCTGGAAATTCCGTCTCACCACTTAATGCTGAGGCTGCTGCTGGTATGTTGGAGCCTGGGATACCCGTGGAAGTGGAAGTCGAGTATGATAGTCGCTACGGCTACTTGCTCTTTGTCACTTTTAACTTTCATATTCGAGAGAAGGGGGTCCCTTTACGTCAACGGATGCGAACTTACGTAGCTCAAATGAAAGAACGTATTCGACTTGGAGGAAGAACAGCATCAAAGCCTAAGCGAATGCCGGAAGAAGGTTCTTGCCCACGAAATGAGACGTTGATCATGGAGCAAGAGCTAATGAGCTGGTTCGCCACGGAAATGAAACAACACGGTGTCATCAAGAGTGTCGACATGTTCTTGACGGCGCTTTAAGACCGAAAAACCAGGAATTGTTACAAACCAGAGAATGCAATTGACTTTTTGTCATCGTTTGTTGGACCTATCCTCTAGTTCCCAGAAAAAACTAAGAGAGATTGATTGAGCGCTTTGATATTCGTTGACCTAAACTTTGTTGGGGTCTTGCTAGTTCTCATTCCTCAACTTTCCTAGTCGAGCACAACTTCACCTTCGTTCTGCACCAGCTTCACCAAGATGACCAAGACTTCCAAGAATGGTTTATTCGCGCATATCAAGGCGCAAGAAGAACGAAAGCTAATTGACAAGCTTCGTGACATTGGCCTTGGTCAGTACGTTGAGCTCCCGCAAATTGCAGTCATGGGGGACACTTCCAGTGGAAAATCGTCATTGTTGTCTGCACTTTCGGGTGTCTCCTTCCCGTCGAACGACCAACTCACGACGAGATGCCCCACGCAACTCATCTTGACACGTGCCGATACTTTCCGTGGCACTGTGCGTCTTATTCGATTCCAGTCGAGTACTGCTAATGGTAGTGACGAAGGAGAGGAGAAGGAGGACCTCAACCGGTTGGAAGATGTCCCTGATACCATCACCAAACTCACCAAGAAACTCATCGACGAAGGCCAGTACATCAGCGACGACCAGATCGTGATCGAGATGAGTGGACCTGAGCTGCCTAACCTCACGCTCACAGACTTGCCTGGGCTGGTGCGTACAGTTGGTGATCACGAAGATCAAAGTATCATCCCGAGAGTGCGGCAAATGGTTGACCGGTACATGCAACAAGAGCGAACTGTGATCATCGCTGTGGTGCCAGCCAACGTGGATATGCACAATACGGAGATTCTACAAGCTGCTCAAGAGGCTGATCCAAATGGCACTCGAACGATTGCAGTAGTGACGAAGGTGGATTTGGTGGATGCTGGAGCCGAGTTGGCAGTACACGAATTGTTATTGAACAAGAAGAAGCGGATGCACCTCGGTTACCACGCAGTTAAGTGTCGTAGCCAGCGTGAGTTGACCAAAGGGACGAGTATCGAGAAAGGTTTGGCGAATGAGATGACGTTCTTCGGTCAGCACGAGTACTGGTGCCATTTGCCGACGCATTTGTGGGGAGTTCCAAGGTTGACAGAGCGCTTGGTGTCGATTTTACAAGATAACATTCGTCGTTCGTTGCCGAAGGTGATCACGGAGATCAGTTCTCGCATGGCTGAGACACAGAAGTCGCTATCTGCTTTAGGTTCTCCTATGGAATCTCCTGGTGCTCAACGCCAGCAATTTGGCAAATGGGCTGATCAGTATCTACGTATGATGGAAGCAGCAATGAGCGGACAATATGAACTATTACCTTCTTCCTCTTCAACGCTTTCAAGGCCCAAAACTACGAAAGATGTTGCCCAGAGTGAGGTAAATGCTCGATTGCGAGCAGTTCTTCGTGCTGAGGAAACTAAATTCCAGGAATTTATTAACGGAACTCAGGAACATGTTATTGGAGTTGAGAGTGAGAAAGATCAAGCAGAAGTAGCTGTCGGAGATGCAGTGCAGATTGAAATTGACGGCCAATGGCGTAGTGGACGTGTGAAGGGGATCAACGGAACGGACATTTGCTGTGAAGAATTCGATAACCAGTGGAAGTCAAGTCAAGGTTGGCGTTTTGATGAGCGTGCTGTGCTGAAACAATTCATTCGAGAGAATCGCGGCGACGAACTCGCTATTTTCCCGTCGTATCAAGTCTTTTGCAATTTATTTCGTCAATGTGTGGACAAGTGGGGGCTTCCGACGGAAAAACTTCTGCGTGCTTACCAGAATCAAACGAATTTGGTGTCTGACTACGTGTCTGGTGAAATTCAAGCAACTTCAAGAGTGGTGCAGTTTATCAGAAGCACAGCTTCCGACGTGTTGGATCGTGTAGTTGAGACTGCTAGTCGAGAGATGAACACCTTACTGCGTGCTGAAGGTCGTCCGTATACACAAGACGAACGTTTGTTTGAGGAGCTGGATCAGCAACGTCTGAAAGCTCTTGAAGAGCATGTGAACGCTACAGTTTCTGTCGACTCTGACGGAAAAGCGTCTCTTGTTGAAGTCATGAAGGCTGTTAAAGCGGTTGCACTCTCCGCACAAGACCGTGAAGCTCTGGAGATGCAAGTGGCGTTGCAAGCTTATTTGGATGTGGCAGTTCCTCGGTTCGTAGATGCCATTCCAATGCGACTGAACGATTTGGTTCTGCGCAAGTTTGTTGCTGAAATGACTAACGAGCTCAACGGATTGACGGATGAGAAGCTGGCGAGGTTGATGAAGGATTCAGAGCACAAAATTGCTGAGCGCCAACAACTGAAGGACGAACTTGCTTGTCTTGCCAGCGCTAAGAAGGAGATTGAGTTGGTTTGTTGATCGACAAGAATCTTGAGCTACTAACCGTAAGAACAAGAGCTTTTTACTACTTTCAACGAATTTTCCGAGCTCTCCTGGAGTTTTCCATCGTAAGATTCACGAGCAACTAACGGTTTAACCGTGTCACAGTAATCTGCTGAGCTCACACTTCGAGCGCAGTCTAAGCTGTGAATTGGTCGCACTTGTATGAGAGGAAGCAGTCGTGAAACACTCTTGACGACAAAGTTGTTGTATTTGTTGTTCTTGTTACACCTGTAGTCCTTGATATATTTGTCGGTGTTGTGTGTGGTTTCTATCTCACGTACAGTGAGGTCTCGGAGAGCCAAGCCAACACACGCTGCTTGGCCAAAGCAGTTCGAAAGTCGAAAGTGTTGTTATCTTTCGGGTTGATTCAAGAATGATAACTCTGACCCTTACTTACTCCTATAGTAAAGCTAAGTCATGATAAAATGCACGCATGGCATTGGCCATGCTCGTTCCTTGCGTACCCGCAACATCAACGGTCATCTCGTGGTTCACTGGCTTCTCCTATCTCGTGGCAAGCTGTTCCTGTCATCTTGCATGGCTGTTCGTTGTCTTGAACCCGTGACAAACCGTCTGATGGTTCATCCTCATCAGCATGTCCGAATTGACATTCAAAGCTCTCATTTCTCAATTTTCCAAGTGAAGCACACGCCACTTCAAGAGAATTTATCAAGATGGCAACGACGTAGAAGAACGGTTTATTGGCGCAGTTCAATGCCTTTAGTACCAGCTCCGAGGCTTCCGAGAACGGATTGTTCGCTCAATTCAATGCTCAAGAAGAACGTAAGCTGATCGACAAACTTCGTGACATTGGCCTTGGCCAATACATTGAGTTGCCGCAGATTGCCGTCATGGGAGACACTTCCAGTGGCAAGTCATCCCTACTATCGGCACTTTCGGGAGTCTCCTTCCCGTCCTCCCACTCGATCACCACAAGATGCCCCACACAGCTCATTCTAACCCGCGCCGACACCTTCCATGGCACAGTGCGGCTTGTCCGATTCCAGTCGGGTACTGGTGAAAATGAAGATAGTGAGGACAAGAAAGACCTCAATCGACTGGAAGACGTTCCCAATGCCATCACCAAACTCACCAAGAAGCTCATCGCTGAAGGACAGTACATTAGTGATGATACAATCGTGATCGAGATGAGTGGACCCAATCTACCCAACCTCACACTTACAGATCTACCTGGACTCGTACGCACCGTAAGCGACAACGAAGATAAAAGTATGATCCTACGAGTTCGTGAGATGGTAAATCGGTACATGAAGCAAGAACGTACTGTGATCATTGCTGTAGTGCCGGCTAATGTGGATATGCACAATATGGAGATTTTACAAGCTGCCCAAGAGGCTGATCCGAATGGTACACGCACTATTGCAGTGGTAACAAAAAAAGTGGATTTGGTGGATGCTGGTGCTGAACAAGCTGTGCACGGATTGCTGCGAAATAACAAGAAATACATGAAGTTGGGTTACCACGCTGTAAAGTGTCGTGGCCAGCGAGATCTGGATAATGGAACAACCATTGAGAAGGGTGTAGTCAATGATCGTGTGTTCTTCCGGCAGCACAAATATTGGTGCCAATTGGAAGAGGAATTGTGGGGTGTGCCGAGGTTGAGTGAACGATTGGTGTTAATTTTGCAAGACAACATCCGTCGTTCTTTACCAAAGGTGATTTCGGAGATTAATTTGCTGATGGCGTCGACACAGAAAAAATTGGATTGTCTTGGCTCGCCACTTGACTCACCTGGCGCTCAACGTCAGCAGTTTACCAAGTGGGTGGACCAGTATTTACTCCTCATGAATGCCGCTGAGTGGGAAATACGAAGTTTTCTCTTCTTCGCGTCCTCGGACTAAACCACTTTCGACTTCGAGCGGTGCTTCGTGCAGAGGAAACAAAACTACGAGTGGCGATTGAGGGAACCAAACTTCAATCAATCAGCAACAAACTACCCGAAGAAGTAGCTGTTGAAGATGCAGTGGAAGTGAAGGAGGGTGATCAATGGTGCAGCAGGCGCGTGAGACTGGTCAAGGGGACGGATATTATCTGTCATAATTGCTCGCCCTCGTGGATATCAATGGAGGATTGGCGATACAATGAGCACGAAGAGTTGAAAAAAATTATTCACGAGAACCGTGGTGATGAACTCGCAAATTTCCCGTCTTATCATGTATTCTGCAACTTATTTCGCTAATGCGTTGAGAAATGGGGCCAACCTACGGAAAAACTATTGAACTCTTATGGTGATCAGACTTAAGGCAGCCTCAGACTGCGTGGTCGGTGAAAAAAAAAACTTCATGCTACTTCTCGAGTTATGCAATTTATCAACGGTAAGTCTGCCTATGTGCTTGAACGTGTCGTGGAAGCTGCCAAGCAGGAAGTCAACTCGCTACTTCATGAACAATGTCGTCCATATACACAAGATCAGCGTTTGTTTACCGAGTTAGATCAACAACGTCTGAAAGCTCTTCAAGAACACGTGAAGAGTGGTGTTCGTCCAGACGCTCAAGGTCGAGTTCAACTCGCTGATGCTTTGAAGGCAGTTGAATCAGCTGCACTTGCTACGGAGGACCGTGAAGCGCTTGAAATGAAGATGGCAGTGCCGCGTTTTGTGGATGAAATTCCAATGCGTCTGAATGCTTTGGTGCTAGGAAAGTTTGTTGATGGAATGACTCATGAGCTTGGAGGTCTGACGGATGATAAGCTGTCAACTTTGATGAGAGACTCGGACCGAAAGGTGATGGAGCGTCAGCGCCTCGAGGATAAACTTTCAGTTGCCGCGAAGGCCAAAGAGGAGATCGAGATGATCTATTAACGAAATTTGATCGAGAGATACGAGCTCATTCACTTTGTGTTTGAATGTGTCTTACCAGTACTTGCTCTTCTCGACTATCTGTTTTCCTTTCTCAAAAGTGGCGAGCTGATTCAAAAGTTGTTGACGGCGTGCTGCCTTGTCACCACTCTCTCGTAGCAGTTCGGCCACCTTTTCATCTGAAGCAGCAGCTAGTAACTCACTCTCCATTTCACGTAGACAAGACTCTTAACAACAATCCGTTGAGCTTCATTGGTACCACGTCGACGAACCGATGTGAAGCCACTTCCAAGTACGCACGCAATGCAACCTCCATCTCCAGTGCTTCACGATCATCTGAAAATGGTCCCATAGAAATTCCTCCAAGAGCTCGCGTAACATCAGCTAGCGAAACTAAACCATGCTTATCTCCAGATGGAAGAGCAGCTTCCAGTCGAGCATGTAGAGCGCGTTGACGAAGTCTGTCAAGTTTGTCGTATAGACGTTGATCTTGTGTATAAGGCCGAGCTTCGTGTTGCAGTATCAACTCTAACTCCCGCTTAGCAGCTTCCTTTAGCACATCAAGCACACGATCAGTTGTCTCCTTGAAGAACCGTTCGACTCGAACATTGTCGCTGTCAGCTAGAACCATTGAGATCAAATGATGCGATGCCGATCTCGTCTGCGTGTAGTAGTGCTCGAGTAGTTCAATAGCAGGATACTCCCATTCTCTCACGCTCCGTTGTACACAGCTGCAAAATACACGATAGGATGGGAAAATGGCGAGCTCATCGCCGCGATTCGCTTGAATGAATTCTTTCAAAGCCACCGAGCCATTTTCCTGGGTAGTACCATCCAAATCCGACGCAAACTGCCAACGTGAAGCACCAAACCATTCTTTAGGTAATTCTTCGCAGAGAATATCCGTCCCACGCGTCTTCATCACTTTACAGATCATCGTTTCTTGACATCCAAGTCGTACAGCAATACTATCTCCAACGACAACACACGTTTGTGAGTTTGATCGATACGAATTCGACTTTGTCGGTGACAACGAATCACAAAACCCAAGAGCATTATCTGTCTTTGTAGCTTCAATCTTTGTCCGAAAGATTAGGTCTTTCTGCCTCAACACAGCTCTCAACCGAGCTTCCGGCATCCACGCACCAACCGGGAATAACAGTTCATATTGTCCGCTCATTGCTGCTTCCATCAGACGCAGATACTGGTTAATCCATTTGCCAAATTGCTGGCGTTGAGCACCAGGTGATTCCATAGGAATACCTAAAGCAGATAACGAATTCTATGTCTCAGCCATGCGAGAACTGATCTCCGTGATCACCTTCGGCAACGAACGACGAATGTTATCTTGTAAAATCGACACCAAGCGCTCTGTCAACCTTGGAACTCCCCACAAATGCGTCGGCAAACGGCACCAGTACTCGTGCTGACTGAAGAATGTCATCTCATTCGCCAAACCTTTCTCGACACTCGTCCCTTTGGTCAACTCACGCTGGCTACGACACTTAACTGCGTGGTAACCGAGGTGCATCCGCTTCTTCTTGTTCAATAACAATTCGTGTACTGCCAACTCGGCTCCAGCATCCACCAAATCCACCTTCGTCACTACTGCAATCGTTCGAGTGCCATTTGGATCAGCCTCTTGAGCAGCTTGTAGAATCTCCGTATTGTGCATATCCACGTTGGCTGGCACCACAGCGATGATCACAGTTCGCTCTTGTTGCATGTACCGGTCAACCATTTGCCGCACTCTCGGGATGATACTTTGATCTTCGTGATCACCAACTGTACGCACCAGCCCAGGCAAGTCTGTGAGCGTGAGGTTAGGCAGCTCAGGTCCACTCATCTCGATCACGATCTGGTCGTCGCTGATGTACTGGCCTTCGTCGATGAGTTTCTTGGTGAGTTTGGTGATGGTATCAGGGACATCTTCCAACCGGTTGAGGTCCTCCTTCTCCTCTCCTTCGTCACTACCATTAGCAGTACTCGACTGGAATCGAATAAGACGCACAGTGCCACGGAAAGTATCGGCACGTGTCAAGATGAGTTGCGTGGGGCATCTCGTCGTGAGTTGGTCGTTCGACGGGAAGGAGACACCCGAAAGTGCAGACAACAATGACGATTTTCCACTGGAAGTGTCCCCCATGACTGCAATTTGCGGGAGCTCAACGTACTGACCAAGGCCAATGTCACGAAGTTGATCAATCAGTTGTCGCTCTTCTTCACAAGAGCGAACCTTCGTCAGCAACCCGTTAATCCCGTTGAGCTTCATGGTTTTCGGTCGAGTTGATAATGAAAGGCAGCGCAGAACTTCCGACCAGGAGAATCTGTACAACAGATATGGACGTACGTCAGAACAAAATCCGTTAGACCAAAACGATTGAAGCTGAGCATCTTGCGAAGGTCAATACGGCGCATATCAAGTAGAAATGGCGACATGTATTGGGGATACGAACACTGTGTGGCGGCCATCGGGATTGATTCGTGCCATGATCCTCGTGCATTCAATACAGACTGCAAGGCCTGAAAGACAGTTAGGCCCAGCTCCATGGCTCCTCTTCTTGTTCTTCTTCGTACTTTTGCAAGAGCTTGAGCTGCATTTCTTCCTTTTCTGCCATGCGAATCGCCAGTTGCTTGTCACTCGCCTGCTGCGCTACTCGCGCCAGTTCCTGCTGCTGCAGAATCTGCATCGACCATGTTTCCAGCTCGAGAGCATCCAGCGCCTCCTGGTTCTTGCGTAAACGCTCGAGCAAATCTTTGCGTTCGTCTTCCAGCCTCATTCTCTGCTGCAGCTTCTGCTCCATCGTCAGGAACGGTGTCGTTGGGAACAACGACAACGAAGGAATAGCAGTAGTCCCCCAAGCGGGCGGAGCAGGCGGAGATAGCGGTACTGCTGGTCTCTCACTAATTGGATCTCCTGCTACACGATGGCTACCTGGCCACACTGGTTCCACCCACACTTCTTCTTCATCTTGCTTCAAGTAGACCAGGTCGTGAATGGCATCATCCAAAGGTTTCACAGCGACACGATACTGATACTGCTCCTGCATATCCAAGAACCAGTCGTTCAACGCATGCAGCCACGAGTGGATCTCCACAAACCAGTTCTTCTCCAAGAACTTAGTCAATAAGTCTTTCGTCGCCTCCTTCTGCTCGACACCGCTGCCTCCAAGTGCTCCATCACCCATAACCAACACGAGAGTGTTCTTATGCTTGGCGGTTCCCGCTGTCTCCAGTAAATCCAGCAACACGTAGTACAGTCCTCTATTCCCGCTAGAGCTCTGACTCAGCGCGTTGATCTCCCAGTCAAATTCCTGAAGTGGCAAGGCCAATTCCCTGGGCATCTTCCGATACGACGCCAACCTGCGTTTCACCAAACTCGTCTTCGTTCCACACACTCGCTCTGTCAAAGCTCGAAAATTCAGACGCACGTCGTAGCCGCTTCTGGCGCTTTCAATCCGTTGATACAGCCATTGACTATTGCAGACAGCCCCTGCAATATTGTCAAGATTCATAAAAACGTGACGTTGGCGATTGCCTACTGCATATTTCCCCGTCGGGAGCGCTGCTAACCTCGCTTTGCGTCGACCAATATCCCCCAACTCTTGTTCCAGCATCCCCGCTCGTTTATCTTCTTGTGTAGCTTGATAATAGCTCAACGACAACATTGATGCATCGAAAGGTTTCACTGGACTGCTACAACTGCTGTTACTATCGACACTATGGTCAGGTCGCAGTATGGGAGAACTCACTTTGCGTTCAAAGTCCGGTCGTCCACAGTGTTTAGCTGCGAAAAGTTTCTTGAGATATTTATCCACACTTTTAACTTCGAACCCTTCAAGTTGCGTAAATTGCCAGTCACTTTTCTTGTAAATGGAATCAAGTGTCACGAGTTGCACGTGCCATTGGGACTTCAAATAGGCGTCGACACAGCTCTTGAGACTTTTAGTAAGGGCTCCTGTAGCTAGTACCAATGTCTTTTTAGCTCCGTTCATAGCTCCAGCCTGGTTTAAATGTTTCTTGAGCATTTTCTCCAGTGTTGGATGTTGAGGTGTCCCTTTCTGCGTGAGTTTCCAGTCGATTGTAGTGCCGCCATCACTGCGTACAGCTTCGAGAGCTTTAGCTTCTGCAACGTTAGGGTTACAGTAAGTTCCTCTCCAGCATTGGACCCGACTGGGATGTTGGTCGTTCAATAGGACAGTGAGGTTATTAGGACATAGCGTCACGTCCGAAGAGAAACGCGCTAATTCCGTGTGGAATTGCGCTTCGTGGGTTAGGACATGCGAGTGCACGGAGGAGAGGAGGGAGTCGAGGTCCAGGAAGACGAAACGCTGGTTGACGTCCTGGCACGGCGCCTGGCGAGTGCTGGAAGCGCGGGGCATTGGAGATGGAGAAGGGGGTTGACGATGGGGAGTCGGACTTTTACGGCGACGGGGTGCAAGTTGCGGAATGTCTGAGATGTTGTAAGGTAAAATAGAGGAATAGGGTTGGATTGCTGTTGGTTGAAATGCACGTTCTCATGAGGCGGGACTTCGAAAAGATGGCGATCGTCTTTGACAGGTCAACAAACGTCATTTCGGCGGACGGCGCGAGCTTGCGATGGGCATGAAATGATAGGAATGCGTAATTCGGTGGAGTTTGACTGTGAACACAATCTCAGACTGGAAGATAAGGCTCGGAGACCAATGCACGGACTTCGAAGGCAGGAAGGAACATCATGATACCAAGCGAGTAGAAGGTGCCTGGACTTTTGCAGGGTTTGTAGTACATGTATTCGCTATCCTATAGGATACTTCTACCGGTATTTGCATCCTGTTCGACTCATTCTCTTCGCTTTCATGCTTGACGCTTACCATACGTACACGTACCATTTGGAGCCCGTACGTGGCGATATGGCTCTTGATATTGTACTGTACATGCGCTCATGTTTAGCAGCGATCTCGACCTGGGACTCGAGGTTCTCCAGAGCCTTGCTATTAGACTCCAGCTCAAGCTTAAGCTGCAGAACTCGAGCTTCTCATGTATGATACTTTCTCCACCATTACCACTGGTGTCAGTCAGCTGCACATTCTCACCTCGCTTGACCACCAACACCGGAAAAACTGTGTCGTTCTTCGTCTTCAGCCACTCGACTTCTCATGCTGAAACCTCCAGCCTCTCCTCCTTCACCGCCACTTGCACCGCCAACCGGCGTTTGTACTCTAACTTACGTTTCGATGTTGATCGCCTTCTCCATATCGATCTGCATCACTTGCACTGCTTCTAGTTTTGTTCTATGTAGCCATCAGTTGTTATCGTTATTTTCTATCGTAAATATTCGATTGGTAATTCAAACGTTTGAAATTTTGAAAAGGCAACACCTCGAAGCTGCACCTTTTGCCGTTGTGCAGCACCACCACTGCGCTGCGTTGCCACACAAAATGGCAATACGCTGCACAGTAGAGCTGCAAGTGGCGGACGGATGCACCGGCCGCAATATCTCCACAAGACTCTACCCAAAAACCATGGTGCCTATGCTGCTGATATTGTTACTGCTATCGCATTGCGTTAACCGTTCTGTTGTTGCCAGCTTATTCGACGGCGTGGTGGGCTGGAGGTGATGAGTGACGACCCACCGCTGCATAAGGCTGTCAAGATACAGGCGCACAAATACGAGGTCTACTCGAGTTACGCAGCCATGGGCAAGTTGGCACTCATCAGGCAGGTGTTGCAAAGTTACAATTGCTTTGTGTGTACAAGAGCGTTAATCGCTGTAGTAATAATTTTCTGCAGACGTGAGCGGACCCGAATCACTCAGTTTAATCTGCGTGAAGGCGACCCGGAGGAAATTGTGGCGTTACGGGACTTTTGTCTTCGGAATGGCGGCATTTCCAAGTCGAAGATTGTTGTTGCAGCACCGGCGGCTAGAAGATTTATGCAAGCGGCACCTTCAACTCCTGTGATCGATAGCCGAGCTGGCATCAAACGTTCTCGGAGTGCACTGACAGACTTGACCAACAGCTCGCAGTCGCCAGGTCCAAATGAGAGAGGTGCTCGACGACGCAAGACTTCGCATCATGCTACTTCTCTACTACGGCCAAATCACAGTCGTCAAAGTCTGACAACGGAGCAGGAACGTGTGCTGGAACTTGTTTCAAGAGGCAAAAATGTTTTCTTCACAGGCAGTGCAGGCACGGGCAAGTCCTTTTTGCTGCAGCACCTACTGAAGTACGGCTGCGGCCACGCAATGGGTCGAGTGTTTGCAACTGCTACGACAGGTATCGCTGCGTATAACATTGGGGGTATGACGCTCCATCATTTCGCCGGTATTGACCCGCGCGCCCACACATCGAGGCAGGAACTGCTGAAACAGGTCAGCCGCAAAAAAGACGCTATCGTTCGGTGGAAGGCGGCTCGAGTTCTAGTTATCGACGAGATTTCCATGCTGGACGGACGGCTATTCGACGACCTGGAAGCTGTCGCTAGGCAGATACGTCGTAGTACGGCCTTCTTCGGAGGTATCCAGCTCATTCTCTCGGGTGACTTCTTCCAGCTACCGCCATGTGGGAAAAGTAGGCACGGCCAAGGTACCGATTCCGCTCCACCACTGCTTTGTTTCGAGAGTAGCGCGTGGGTTAGAGGCGTCACCGAGACGGTTGTCTTGAAGGAGATTTTCCGCCAGCGGGACGACGAATTCGTGCGAATCCTGAATGCGTTCCGTGTTGGTCGACCTACGGCTGCGATGATCGACAAGCTCAACGAGCGGTACAAACCATCTTCTAGCAGTGACCGTGACGACGCCATCCACATCTTCTCACACAACAACGACGTATTACAGGTACGCTTCGTTACTCAGCTCTATTCGCATTCGGTGCTGGTATGTTTGATGCTTACTGCTTCATTTGTGCGTCGACAGACCAACACACGAGCTCTTGACGAGCTGGGAGGGAAGAAATTCAACTACCTCTCAGCGGATCGGTACGTTCACCGTCGAGGCAGTTATGTGCTTGGACTACAGCTAACATCATCTTCTTTGGAACGCTTGTATCAATAGCGGCAAAACCGAATTTCTCAGCACGTGTCCTGCCCCAGCAAAGCTGTCGCTCAAGAGTACAAACCAGAACTACCAACTTATCCGTTGTACATGTTTCTAACGATTTTTGCGCTTGTCCACCATTCTAGAAAATGCTCGAGTCCTGTTGATCAAGACGTTGAGTGCCGCACGCGGTCTGGTGAATGGATCGCGTGGAATCGTGGAAGGGTTCACGCCGCAGTCAAATCTGCCAATCGTTCGCTTCACCAATGGCGTTACGGAGGTCGTCGGGCAGGAAGAATTTTCAGTAAGCGTTGCTGATACTGTGCTGGCATCACGACGGCAGCTACCGTTGGCGCTGGCCTGGGCCATCAGCATCCACAAGAGTCAGGGACTGTCGTTCGACGCCGCCGTGTTGGATCTGTCGCGTGTGTTCGAGTTCGGCCAGGCCTACGTCGCGCTGTCTCGCGTGCGGTCGCTGGAAGGACTGCGACTGCGAGCTCGCATACGCGATGGGAATGGAGGCCGCTTGCTGGCGGACTCACGCGTGGTGGAGTTCTACGAGACCATCTCGATCTATTGAGCTGCGAAGGCAGAAACATTTATCACTACAAGGTGATACACTATTTATTGCGATAGACGCATTGCACAAGATTATCTCGCTGGCCACGTAGGTGCTGGCGCCAATTCATTGCTAGCATCTTCACATCAAGTTGTCCTTGGGTCGCCGTCTGACAAACATGCTGGCTTGTGTTGGGCTCCCTTTTGCGATGGCTCTCTGAAGCGGTGTCACCATCAGCAGCAACTCTTTTTAAGCTTGCGGAGGGTGCTTTTGCTTCCAGTGCTGTCAGCGCAACTCAAGCCACTTTAACATCCGCGCTACAGTTGCGTCGACATTCCAGAAGCAACTTAATCCAGGCGCAACTCACTTTGTGACCAGTCAGAATAATTGTCCAATCACAGGATCGATTGTGCAGTTGGTGGCGGAGGGAGCATGGCTCGCCGACGGCGCCAGATAGGCATGAAGCTGCTGTCACAAAACATGATTCTCGATTGCTACTGGTCAAAATCCGTCGATTCTGTCGCCCCTAGCCCGCCTGCATTTGGTTGGTTCGAGTGAAGCGGGCTCGCGATGACTTGGCGTTTGTATAGGCCCGTGTTTTGAAGGCCAGCGAAGCGCCTTGGACTTCCCGCCTCCGCTAGACTTATTTTACCCTTCCTTCCGCTCCGCGTTAAAGTCCCAAGCCCGAATCCAAGATGGTACGGCCTGCCTTTTCCTCTGCATAGCTCAGGCTGTGGGGCCCGGCGCACGATGGCGCTGGGCCGACCGTACTCCCCTTCGTCTCCTTTGCCTGGCGGCGGTCTCGGCGTCGCTGACCTCGCAGCGACGCAGCAGCTACTGCGTTGACCACCCAGCGTGTCATCCAGAACAGGCCTGTCCGGAATAAGCTTCCCCAGACCGCAATACAGGAGACGGACGGACGGAGACGCAGTCAATACAGCATCAGCAATGGATCAGAAGAAACTGACAAGTGTGTATGGATGGATTTGTGTCAATGTAGACGAAAGGTACGCAGAGTTTCGGTATGCGCCACAACAAGACCCACACCATCTGTAGACGGTGTGGGCGTAGCTCTTACCACATCCAGAAGAGCACGTGCTCTTCGTGTGGTTACCCTGCTGCCAAGATGCGCAAGTGTAAGTACCAATAGTGTTATCGTAGCTCTTCACACAAATGATTGCAGTGACTGACGTTTTGTATTGCAATTGCTATTGCGTTGCTACAGTCAACTGGAGCCAGAAGGCCCTGCGTCGTCGCACGACGGGCTCTGGCCGCATGCGCCACCTGAAGAACGTCCAGCGTCGTTTCAAGAACGGCTTCCGTGAGGGTTCTTCCGCTGTGTCGAAGAAGGCCGCCACCAATTAAGTACGCTCGAACTCGAGGGGAACAGGTTGGAAACAGGCAGCTTGGGGTAAAAAATCAACATACTAGCTAGCGAAGCGACAGGAAGACGGCGACCAGGACATTGGGGACGAATCGAAAGTGGAACGTGGAGCTCTTGGAGTGCAAACGATAACCGACGACACAGGCGAAAGCGTGCGGAGACGACTGTCTCGATCACTTATTGATGACATCATGGGACGCCTTCGACCTTCCAATCCAATATTCACATCCTTTAGCCGTTCATCCACTCGAGTTTTGTCGTTGTAGAGTAGATCTGTTGTATTTAGATGTATGCTACGTTGCTATAGTGTCTTCTCCTAGGTTCTCGAGGATACTGGCTTGTAGTCGACCGAACGAGGACGACAAGTTGTCGAGGATTTCGAGATCTTCCTTCTCACGCAAGCCCCTTTCAGCTCCAAGTTGAGCGTGCAGTGCCACCAACCCTCGCATGTGTGCAGATTGGTCTCGCTCGACAGCGCGATTGTCAACTCGCATGACGTGGTGGAACTCTTCTTGGCGCTCATGGAACTTCGCCAGGCGTCGTGCATTTTCAGTGCGGAAGCTTGCGTCCGTCTTACGTTCGTTGCTCTCTAGTGCGTGCAAGGCCTTCTTCTCGCGCTTTTGGATTTTGGCGTTCTCGATGTCGAACGTCTCGTAGTTCTTCAGCTTCCGAGTGATGGTGCCTTGCAGCTTCTCCATGATTTCGGGCACCGTCGTGTACGCGAATGTCCGGAACTCGGACTCGCACTCATGCAGCCTACAGAAGCAAAATCGATAAGTCAAAAGGCCTTGGCGCAGCTACATAGCAATAGCAAACGTACTTTTTCTCTTGTGTAGAAATATCTTGTGCTTCAAGCCGAGCAAAGTGCGAGAGTGTCTTCTGTTCAAGTGTGAGGAAGGCCGTTTGGAACTGTTTTCTGAAGTTCACTCGTAGTTGGTCGATAGAGCTCATCATAGCGTCGTGCTCCGTTGTCAGCTTCGCTTCGAGGTCGCGACCGCGTTGCTCCACTGCATCCTACAGTAATACCCGGCACGGTTAGCCGCAGACAGAAAGACAAACAGACTAGTTGACGTACGATACGCTGTAGGAACTCGACGTTGTACGCGTGCACAGCGGTCTTGAGCTCCTCCATGTCAACTTCGAGGTCTTCCTCGGCATCTTCGATCGTATCCGCTCGCTTGGATTCGGCTGGGAAATCATTCGGCGGTCGGATCTATTGCAGCGGCGACAAATAAGCTCACCAGATTAACACAAACGATAGCAGGAGACTACTCGACCGTACCACTCGAGATGATGGACCATCATGCGGAGCGATCATTTCATTGTACCTTGCCCGGTACACCTGCTCGAGAGGCGCAGGTGTCACTGTTGGCACAGCAGTCTCTGGTTTGACCACCTCATCGCCTGTATCTGGTTCCTCCACCGTAGTTGGCACGTCGGACTCCATGCTACGACGATAGGCTCACTAGGCACACTAAAAACGGCCAAGACTGCGCGTCTCTTCAAGACCGATGAGAACCAGCCTTGCAAACGTACATGAGGCAGCACGCTACCAACGTAGTAAAGACTAAGCTCACCAACGACGAACATGGATATCGTTAGTCGTCAAGAGCTGCGCATAAGACATGGCTACACAAAAGGCAAGTTGAAGTGGATAGGTACAGTGTACCGTTATCCAACCGGTTTTTTCCACCGGCTATTTTTAGTGGTGCACACTTTTGGCGCACGCGAGCCAACAGCTCTGCACAACTCCCCGTTCCTCGAGCTGCCTCTACACCGCTCACTTCTGCGTCTCCTGCGCTCTCGAGTAGTCTACCAAGCTCATCCCCAAGTCCGCCTACGTCTCAAGTACCTGCTGCATCATGGGGAGCGACGAGAAAGCCGTAACCAAGCCGTAAGACCGCGTTATCCACCTGCTATTGCCCCCGAAAGGGTGTAGTCGTCCTTTGCTGCAGCTTCTGACGCTGTTTTGTATGGTAAAATACAGTGCTGAGAAGGAAACCGCCGGCCAGAAGCGTAAGGCCCCGGAGGATACCAAGATCACGTCGTTCTTCAAGGCTGGAGACAAGAAGGAGGAGCCCTCCAAGAGCAAGGTTAAGAAGGAGGAGGACAAGGACGAAGAGGAGGACGAAGAAGAGAACGAGGAGGCCGAGGAGGAGGAGGGGGACGAGTCTGACAGCGAGGAGGAGGACATGGGTCCTAAGAAAAAGAAGCGGCGGACGCAGGACAGCGACGACGAAGACAGTGGCAACGAGTCGGAGCACGAGCTTAAGATGACGGAGGACGACCTGATCGGTGTCGATACGTCCAACATCATCCCGCGCTCACGACGTCGTGCAGCTGTGGCTGCCGAGGCGCTGGGCACAGAGGAGATCGCCGCTGCTAAGGGATCTGCACCTGCTGCTGCTGTTGCCGCTGCGAACGGTGACGACGATGACGGCGAGTCTAGTGACGAGGCCGAGTTCTAAGCGTGGCAAAAAAGGATGAATTCTGGATGCCAACGCAGTGATTCACATTTGAGATATACTCCTTTTACCAAGTTGATCTTATCTATCAGGATGTCTCTTGTGCCGCTTGAAAAGGTTGACTCACATGGTTGGAGGATACCTCCTAGCCTGTTATCGAAATTGATCTAAAAGTCTATTGTCCTCGACGGGCCGAGTCGACGAAAGCGTACGCGCCTACGGAGCAGGGCCGAGAAGTTTCTCGAAGTGCCAGTAAGCAGCCTCAGCTGCGCGGCCTCTCGCCAGCTTGTAGGAGGGTGCGCTTGCCTTCAAAATTGGCTGTAAAGTTGATAGCACAGCAAGAGTTAGTATCACACAGTCGAATAGCAACGACCGCAAGCATTTGAGCGCTTCATACCCTTCCTTTCACGTAGAGTTCCACGGTGTATTCAGAGGCATTTACGCGGGCCGGAAGATACCTGCACGTAGTCAAACAAAAGTTAGTACGCTAGGTACGATTGCTGTACTCTCTCCAAGATCGTACTTGTAAACAGGTTGGCCGTAGTAATGACCCTGCAGCAGATTCTGTAGCTCAACAATAGGCTCCCAAATGACGTCGCGAGTTGCGTACTCGACCGAGCGAGGAAGAATGTGCGTGGTCACGAAGTGCATCGCTGTCTCCATACCCTTCAAACAGCAAACGCCAACATCGTCAGTAACGTTACCTCCAAATCATCAGGTTTCCGTTTCGTACCTGATCAAGATAAATGGCCGCAATGAGTGACTCCACGGCACCTGCAGCAATTGTCACCCGTCCTTTGACGACAAATGGTGCAGCACTCGCCACACTGAATCCAGGCGGCCAAAGTAGCAGATCTGTAATGCCCAAATCTGCGCTGATCTTCGACAGTGTATCGTTATTCACCAATGCCGACTTCGCCCTTGAAAGCTGTCCTTCCTGGTGTTTCGGCAGCATCTGATATAGGTATCCCGCTGCAGCAGCACCAAGCAGTGAGTCTCCCAGAAACTCCAGACTTCGGTTCGACAGTCGCACGACGGGCACGTCCTCCGGCACGGGACTGTTGGGTAAACATCCATGATGTGTCAGCGCACTCTGCAGCAGTGTTACGTCCTGGAACTGGACTCCAATACGCTCTTGAAGCGTCTCGAGTCCAGCTTTCCATCCCTTGGGCATCGGAACCCTTTCAAAGTGTTCCGGCTTAATCAGTTGCCAGTCCGGAGTGTTCTTCGGGTACATCAATTGCTGCACTGTGATGCTCTCAGTGGTGATCACGTCTCTTTCCAAGTGGCGGCGCTCCAGCTTGGCCGTTTGATTGGGATCACGCGGGGTTTGACTCTTGCTCCGTCTGGCAGAGCTCTCAGCGTCGTTCTCAGCCGCTAGAGCAGCTGCAACGGCGTCTGCAACGGCCTGTGGACTGCGAAATCCGTCAGGAAGAGAGCTCTGTGAAGAAAATAAACGAACGTTGCCTGTAGGGCGCAGTGCACGACGACACCCGACAGTCAACACCTTGCGCATGCTCGCCATGATTGACAGCCTGACGTTTTCGTACATATAAGAACCTGGTAAAATTAATAATTTACCTGTCAACATTAGTAACGTGTAAATATCGTTTCGGTGGACCACATCAATCTTGCCAAGCGGCCCAATCAAAAGGCAGAGCTGAAAATCTCACTTCGAATTCAACCTGTGAAATTTTTGAAGCATCACGGACGAGTACGCGTACCCTTCGTTATCGGCATTAAGACGCACAGGCTTGACGACTTTAGAGGTAGCATCTGCACCACTGCCCGAAGCTTTAGAGCGTCAAGATGGCAACGTCCTTTCTACCGACCAAGTCTATAAGGAATCCAAGGAATCCGACCAAGATGACAGTGACTATAACGACCAAAACGATGAACATGTCGAATTAAGGACCGGAACAAGATGCAGTAGAAATGACCGACTATGACCGTAGACGACGTGAAAATGTCCTTCGCAACTTGTCGTTCATGAAGCAGGTTGGCGTGTCAACGGCGAAACTCGCGGCACGCACTTCAATTGGAAACGAAGCTGAGAAAGCTAAAAGGAAGTTACTAGTAATGAAACGCGCTATGCGAGCTGCTCAACAGGCTGAACGCTTACGTCGACCGCCGCGAAAGTCGCGACGTCTGGAATGAAGAGGAGTTGAGATGGGACCGGCAGGCAGTGATTACATTTGGACGGAAATCCAAGCAGAAAGTATCGAAGTGACCCGCGTGCTGAGTAAAAGGGAGAAGTTGCCACCCAAGAAGATGCTACCCAAGAAGAGCAACCCGAACTATCATAATGTTCACAAAATGAGTGAAGAAAACCGGGAATTCCTATCCGAGATTGCTCAAGAATTCAGGTGTGAGGAAGACACAATCGTCGACGAGGATGACGATGTCGAGGATTCATTAGTTGACGACGACGTTGTCAACGTATCGGAAAAGGGGATCCACTCGGTGGTTTTCTATCCTAGAGCTGATCGCATTGTTGTGGCCTGCGGAGATAAGAAAGGAAACGTGGCACTTTGGTCGCCATCAGCTAGTTCACCTTCACGCTTTGTTACCTACCGACCACACCACAATGCTGCTGTCACTGAGCTGCTTTTCTGCAGCACGTGCAAGTTGCTCTCGTCCAGTTATGATGGAACTGTGCGAGAGTTTGATCTACACACACTGCAGTCTTCTCTTGTGTACAAGCGACAGAATTGCCGATTCCAGCTTCTTTCGCTTATAGAATCAAGCAATCCGCAGTGCTACTACACAAGCTGGGAAGATGGTTCCGTGCACTTGATTGATCGGCGTGCAGAACAGATGCAAAGTGCGAGATATCAGCTTCATAAGCTGAAGGTCAATACGGTGCATCAACACCCCAGTCTCGACTCGTAAGTATCCCATGAGGTTTGAGGTGTGACCACTATTTGGTTTTACTAATGTTCATTGTGTGTGTCTGTGTTTTATTGCGCTAGCTGCATAGTGACAGCATCGCTGGACAACACACAGTGTCTTTATGAAATGCTCGGAAGTTGTCCTCTGACTTCAATACACCGCTACTGACTCTGCCGCATTTTCGCAGTGTTAATAGTGCCTCCTTCTCTCCACGGGACGGTGCAAGACTGGTGATCGTGGACCAGGACTCGTTCATCAACATATTCGATTCGTCCAGCCTCGCGAAGAGTGAAGCTTCACACGCACCAGAAAATAGTCTGCCCAGCTCTATCCGCATTCACCACCCGACCAAGACAGCAACGTCAGTGGCCAGATTGCAAGCAGCCTGGGATCCCAAGAGACCCAGCCAATTTGTAATCGGAAGCTTGGAGCTACCTCGAAAAATTCAAGTTTTTGAAGCTGGTCGTCATATTCCCGTACGCGAGCTGACGAGCGACAAGTTAAACTCGATCAGCCCTATCAATGTCTTCCACCCGTACTTGGATGCCATTGCTTCGGGGTGTACATCGGGAAAACTGGCACTGTGGCGCGACAAGAAGAATGTTTAAGAAGTTGCGGCTTGAAAACTCAGATACGGCCTGCGTTTGAGGATAAAATAAAATCAACGACGGCCATCAACACCGAAGCCTTTTATACTCAGAAACAGTGCTGCCTCGTGATGATAATTAACATGTAAAGTGCTGCAGGTTGAAGAGAAAACGATCAAAACGGGAGGCCAGGAGCTTGATGAAAACAATGGAGTATGAACGCAACCGACGCAAAAAAAAGCATCTTGTCTAGTGAATGAAGCTCGCAGCTTGTACTTCAATAACAACACAGGAAGACAAGGTGCAGACGTTGGCCTGCTCAGAAGACTGAGCGACTCAAACTGTCAAGTTTTTTTTTCTGGAGTCGAATACGGGTCGGGACTTAGATGGGGGTCGATGGAAATTCACATGATGGCTTTCGCCGTACAGTAGTACTAAGTACTAAGTACATGTACATGTAAATGTAGATTTTGCAACAACAACAGCTTACAACCTACTTCATTATTACGAAGTACTTAAGCTGTTAACTTTTCTAAATCATCTTTTTGTTTAATTAAACCAAAAGATAAAATGATAATGAAAATTGATAAAAATAAACTTAATATAATGATTAGTCACGGTTTAGTATCTAGTGGTTTATTCTTTTCAATGGGATGTTTATATGATCGATATCATACACGTTTTATTAATTATTACGGTGGTTTAGCACATACCATGCCATAGCCAAGGTGTTGGGCCATGCATGAGAAATACGATGCGGTTGCGTAGTAACTTTAAGCACCATATCTGCCCTCGCGCTTTTCGGCTTCCACCTTCATCTCGTTGTTTGCAGCCACGTTCTTGCCACGCCAGAGGGCCAATTTTCCAGAAGCGTCATCGGCACAACCAGCGATGAGCTCCAGGTGCGGGTGAAACACGTGGACGGAGGTGACATAGTCAAAATTTTCGCTCACTAACTCGCGCACAGGTTGAGAATTATCCGCTTGAAAAATCTGCGTTCGTTGAGGTTGGGTCAAATTCCCGATCGCGAACAGGTTGGATCCCTTGGGATCCCAACTTGCTTGTAGCTTACTTTTCGTGGAGTGCCAAAAGTGACTTGAAGTGTCCCGCCTAATAGTCGATGCGTCGGAGGTGTCTTCTTCAACAAACTGGTACATGTACCAGGCCACAACGTTGGCTGCTTGTTCACAGCCAAGTTGCAGCCCGTGCTGCAAATAGGGACGAAGCTGCACAGGACAGAAGTTGGCTGATAAAAGAGTCGAGTCGAGGCTAAGGCAACAGACACGAAAATGGGCAAAATGAACATCCAGAAAAGCTATGACGGACTACGAGCGGAAACGCCGCGAAAACATCACGTTGGTGTCTTGCACCACGCTACGGCCACAGGAAATGGTGCACAAAAGGAAGCAAAAAGGCAAGCACGAGTGGCTAATGAAGTAGTGCAAACTTGCACGCAGCGCGAAGCTTCTGAAGCAGCGGGTGCGACGTCGCGGCGCTTGGGAGGTGAAAGGGTTGCAAGATAAACAAACAGTGAACAGTCTGGGGTGGGAAAGAATGCGACAGCCTTACGGCAACAAGGTACTCTTTGTCGATGCTTCTGACAATAAAAAGAGGTATTTTCCGCTGTCGGTGGTCTGGACAAATCGGATAAACCATTAAGGACAAGGCAGGCTATTCGTTGGCAGACAGCGATGGTGTCAAGGCTTTGCCTTGCCGCATCACCATGACGGTTCAGATCGAATATTTTATTGTCTGGGGGAGAAGAAGACGACGTCACGCTCGGGTTACTTGGCTTCAGAGCGAAACTAGAGACCCACGCATCCTAGTCTTCCTTGTCGCAGTACAAGCTTTGACTTCATACGTTGGTTGCAATTTTCCCCATCCGGGCAAGCACCAAACCATATTGCATCTCGTTAAGTACGAAATATTTCGTATATTCGCGGTATTTTACCGCCAACCATTTGATCAGCGTCCGCAATGCACTTGGTCGAGGCCTCAGTGCAGCGTAAAAAGCGTCGGTGCCGTACCTCGAAGAAGAAGCGGATAAGACTGAAGAAACGTTCCAGTCTTGAGCCTAAAATTGAGATCAAAGATGACGAAATAACTAGCAACGACGACGAGGACGAAATTCATGAACACAGTCAAAATCAAGATAAACCACAGGACTACGGCACAGCTGAAGAGTTACAACAGCAGCAAGTAGAAGTGGCAACACATCAGGATCATTCACTGAAACACTCTGAAGTACTGGTTGAAGCACAAGTTCCAGATAAAAAGCAACACCACAGCGAGGATGAAGAAAGTGAAGAAGACGACGACATGACGGAGTACGAACGCAAACGCAGAGAAAATATTCTACGCAATCAGGCGTATATGAAAGAGGTCGGCATGTCGATAGCCAAGCTTGCTGCTCGTACCACCATTGGCGATGAAGCTGAAAAAGAAGCCAAGCGACAGCGGTTAGCGGAAAAAAGAGCGCTTCGAGCTGCACAACAACCCAAGCCGGTGCAGCAACGACACTCTTTGAGGATAAGGATGAAGCCGTACAGTGAGAACGTCCGTGCCAGGGCTCGTTTGATGGAGTCCATGGGTGTAGAGGTCTCCCTGCCCGTAATGAAGGCGCCGTCTGCATCTCAAGAAATGATGCATCAAAAAAGTGTTCAGGCACGTCATAAGCATGAACAAGTTAACGTGGAGCAAGAGACGACCGCAGGGTATTCGGCTAATCGTAATACAACCGAAACAGAAGGCAGGAAACAGGAACCGGACACTTCAACGTCTTTCGAGTTGCAAGCTGCACGTAGGGATGAGTTTGTGAATCGAGTTGCTCGCATGATTCGCAAACCGGTGAACAAGACGGCGAATGTGAAGTCGACGAACTTCCCATTCATAGACGCGATGAGGCAGCCTTCCGGTGACACACAGGTGCAGCTGCAACAACGAGTAAAAGCTTCGCCACATCCTGCTGTTGATCCCGTTAAGAACCTTGGTTTCAAGAAGCAATCAATTGGTCAATGCAATAAGCCAAATCATCACGATGGCAAAGATGAACATGACGAATTGACGGGATACGAATGCAAAAGTCGAAAGAATATCTTACGCAACCAGACGTTAACGCAACAAGTCGGCATGTTTGCACCCAAATTCGCAGCTCGCATGACAACATGGAATGAAGCAGAGCAAGAAGCCACGAGACAAATTATCACTGCTATTAAGCGAGCTCCACTCAACACTGATGGCGATGATGTTTTGCTTTCCAAGCGGCCAGTCCGCAAATCGCGGCGACTAGAATATGAGCCTGAGGTTGAACTGAATGTGCTGGATCGAGGCCACCCATTGGATTTGTTATGTTTGAAAACAAAGCGACAGCGCCACAACAACAAGGTTCATTTCATGGATGCAATGGATGAGGAGGCGAAAGGTTTCTTGGAAAACCTTACAACACATTTCGAGATGCCAGTTGCGTTGGAGGAAATAGCTCCGTTGATTGACTATGATCCCGTCGAGTATTTCTTGGCAAACAAGGATGTCGCTAAAGTCACACCGGATCCTATTCGCGCATTATCTTTCCTCCCACGTGCAGACCGCATTGTTATAGCGTCTGGGGATAAAGAGGGACATATAGCTCTCTGGTCACCAACTAGTGCAGCCGACAGCAGTTCATCTGCGGTGCTGTACCGGCCGCATGGCTTCGCTGTCAGTCAACTACTTTTTCCTGACGCAACAAGCTTGATCTCCAGCAGTTATGATGGAACTGTGCGTGAATTCGATCTGTGGACCTCCACGTTGTCCGTGGTATGCGATACTGGTTTTGGAATCTCTGCGCTTGCTGCATCGGGGAACCCACAATTCTATTATGCAGGCTGTGATGACGGTACCTTGCGGCTCATTGATCGCCGGGCACGGAAGCTGGATAAGTTGGGCTATCGATTGCACGAAGCAAGAATCAACACACTGGATCAGCACCCCTGTCTGGACTAGTAAGTATTGACGATGCCGTGCATGTGTATCGTTAAGTTAACTGTGGTGTCTTTGTATGGTCTTAGTTGCGTGGCAACTGCTTCGCAGGATAACACCGTGTGTTTGTGGGATAAACGCAGAATTTCTCCCAAGTTGAACATACCGCTGGCAACACTATCGCATGGCAACACGGTCGACTGTGCATACTTCTCTCCGCATACTGGTGCGTGGCTAGCGACGGTAAGTCAAGACTCGTTCATTAACATCTACGACACGTCGGTTCTCTCTACGCGCAAGAACTCCGGCCCGCTACCCATCCAGCTACCCAGTCCTGTCCGCATCCAGCACAATAATTCTATGGGTAGCGCAGGAAGCAAGTTTGCGTTGCACGCTGCTTGGGACCCCAAGAGGACAAACCAGTTCGTACTTGGGTGCATGGAGAAACCTCCAAGGGTACAGATCTTCACCGCCGGACGTCATCAAACCGTTCGTGAACTGACGAGCAGTAATTTCGACACTATCAGCCAAGTAAACGTGTTCCATCCACACTTGGATATAATCGCAAGCGCGGGTGGACGAGTATCACTTTGGCGTGGCAAGCCTAAAGAGTAAAATAAATGAACGATTTCGCTTCAAAACGTACTACAGTCGCGCCGCTAGCCAGAACTGGATCCTTTTCTATTTTGAGCAAGCGGAACACGAACGCCACCGGCTTCTTCATTCTTCTTTGCATTGTGAAGCATCTCATCTTACTACACTACTTACATGTATTACATGTCATGTATACTCAAACTTCAGGTAGTATCCATAGAAGTAGAAATAACCTTTGCATAGCTTATACCCGAATACAAAACGAGGCGGAGCTCTCGAGATTTTTTTTGCGTTATTTTCCGAGCAGAGGTACATGTAGTAGAAGTCATTGGCGCAATATCTGAGAATCTGACGTCACCTTTCGTTCTTACATTTTAGCCCGTAGGCTTTTGGGTACTACTTCGATAATTCGGGTAATTTTTTAACGCAAAGAATTCAGCCTGTTGATTTCTTTGCGAGTCTGTTCTGCAAGTAAACTTAACTTGGATGTGTAGTGCTAAGTACGAAATATTTCGTATTTTCTCGGTATTTTATCGCACCCGTTTTGTGATGTTCGCAACGCACTTGATGGAGTTGGACATGTACAAGTAGCGTCTTCCGCAACAAGGTTGGCAGTTTAGTCGGCGACTTGGATCTTTTTAAGGTTAAAATAAATATGCTTAATTTCCAACACTTCCAGCAACACATATTTCTGCGTCATGCAGCTGCAAAATTTTTTTTATGCGTCTACTAAGTACAACATTACAACATTTTCCATATTTTCGCGGTGTTTTACGCGAAAAGAATGCCGGACAGGAGATCACGTCAATCGGGCAGCTATCGATGCAAACGATAGGCATCATGAGCAACTCGAAGCGGCTCCCTGGTGGACATGCTATTTCAGCATTCATAAATGGTGGATATGTGTCGACACCATCCGAAATCGATCAATACGACTCGGTTCTTGAAAGAATCCCACATCACGTTATTCTCCCGAAGATTGCCATAGACAAAAGATGCAGCTTTCAAAGTGTTTTGGATCTTGAGCAGTTGATCACGAACCATCGTATCATCGGCCAGACGAAGGGGGTGACAGATGTTCCATAACGATAAACATCCAACCAATTGGCAAAAACCACAGAACAACAGTTCGGAAGCAAATCCGGCGCTCGAGCAATATTCATGGGCTTTCTTCCCGTATCGCTTGGCGAACTTGACGATAACGTTGTTTCCAGCATGCTGTGCCTTGAAGGCATACCGGTGAACCACTTCGATATTGAAACGAGATTTCTGCTCCGTTGCATTCGACAGAATCTTTGTACGGGAATCTCAATCGATCGAGAGCAGTTGTACCCATACAACTCGCACGTTTTGAAGGCTGAGCTCGTCCCACGCATCCGTCAGCTCCTGCACAACAGCCTTCAATGACGCGCACATGCGAGTCAACGATACCATCAACCAGTCTTTGTCGAAAAATAATAGTGAGAAACTCATGACTAGAGACTCGCAAATCGCTTCTTCGTCGCCCGTGTTCACAAATCCACAAACACTTATGAACGGTCCACAAATATCCACCAAGAAACATGGGAATTGACGGTCGATCACGAGTGGAAAGTTCTTGATGTAGTATGCAACGTTCTGCATTGTCGGATCCTCACCGCCGTTTCCGTTTTGAAGTCTGCATACCAAGTTAAGTAGCAGCGTTTTCTAAAACAATAGGAACCATCTGAGACTGACCCATTAACAGTTGCCGGTGTGATCGTAGAGACTGGAATGTCAGCGAGCAGGTATCCGGTTAGCAATTCCCGCGCCTTCTCTGCAAATGCAGCTTCGCTGTCGTAAGGAGTAGACAAACCATGGCACAGCTTGCTCACAAAATCACAGTCGTTTGGACTGAACTTGATCTGCTTGCAATTTCCTCAAACCTTGCGAACGTTTCGTTTAAAGGCACAACCGGAATCGGTGTTTTATCACCCGAACGTTCAACACGGTGACACTCAGTCTGACCGTCGAGTTTCTTCAACCATTTCACCCAGCAGCCACCTCCCTTACACTTTGCGAATGAAGATGGTGTAATTAACTCGCTCATTTCAGCAAGTTTTCTCTTCTTGGTCGACGAGGGAACTAGCTTCCGTTGTGGAACCACCACCAGGACGCGCACAGGGATCTTTCCGGCTTTAACGTCTTCCTTCGTGACTCGGAACCGCACGTCTTTGAGTGGCCCACCCACAACGTCCAACGGTTTCAGGCCCCTGGTGTTTTTCACGCCTTTCATCACCTCTTTATCCGGCAGCCACGCACCGTCGCCTCTCTCCTTCTTCGCCAGGTAGAGCTGCAGGTCCCTGGCGTCACATTTCATAATCGCTGGGTTCTTTGCCTTGATTTTGTCCTTCAGGTGGCCCACCGACAAACTCTGATCGATGTCCACATGGAACGTGCTTTTAGCGACACCAACGACGGCGCAGTCCACAGTCATCATCTTTCCTCGCTCGACTCGACAGATTCTCGAATGAGAGAGGGGAGAGATAGTATCTGAGAATTTGAAGTCAACATTGATTGACAAGTTCCTTGTTCTTGACATTCTTAGTCCGTAGACATTGGGTACTAGTTCAGTGTACCGGTAAAGTTACAACTCATGACTTTTGTGATAATTTTTTTAACGCAAAGAAATCAACAGTCAAACTTGTTAATTTCTTTGCTATGGGTCTGTCAGCTCTTCTGTTCTGCAACCGGATACATGTGCACAAATTTTGAGCAAGCACCAACTTGATCCATACGCACATCATTAAGTACGAAATATTTCGTATTTTCGCGGTATTTTACCGCCACCCGTTTTGTGATGGTCGCTACGCACTTGGTCGAGTTGGACGAGGCCCCGGTGCCGCATAAGAAGCGTCGATGTCGTACATCGAAGAAGAAGCGGCTGAGGGCGAAGAAACGTGTCAGTCTTGAGCCTAACGTCGAAATCAAAGATGATGAAATACAGAGCAATAAGAACGAACCGATGAAAGACCAACAACACATTCAGCACAAAGGAACCGAAGTGCAGCGCATTGATGTACAACACCACAAGCAACAACAAAAAATGGAGCCTGTAAATTGCAGTAAGCAACTGCAACTGACACAAATTCGTGCCGAGGATGCTAACGATCTGGAAGCTTCACAAAGAGATGAAATTTCGACTCTACTTTCCGCCAAACCCAAGAGCAAAACGACGGACATTCAACCAGCGCAGTCGTCACCAATAGAAATGAAGAGACAATTTTCCAGTGACAATTCATCCATGCACCTGCAACAACAATTGGAAGCAAACGCAGTATCCACGAACCAAGAAACTGGTCAAGACGAGCAGCAAGGCCCCCACAATGGACACAATGAACAGAGTGAAGATAAAATGACGGAGTACGAACGCAAACGTCGCAAACAAATCCTACGCAACCAGGCTTTTCTAGAGCAGGTCGGTGTATCGGCAGCTAAACTCGCAGCTCGTACGGCCATCGGAGATGAAGCACAGAAGGAAGCCAGGAGACAAGATCTGGCTGCGAAACGAGTATTAACGGCAGCTCGGCGTGCTGAGCTTCTGAAGCGGCCAAAGCGCAAGTCCCAGCGTTTGGGTGGTGAAAAGGTGTCGGTCTTGACTCACTCAATGGACTTGGGCCATCCGTTAGATACGTTCTATGTGAACAAGATGCGTCAACGTCTCGACAGCAAACTTTACGTCATGGATGCTACGGATGAGGAAGGTGCGGCATTTTGCAAAGAAATCGCCGGTGATTTGGACGTGCTGGAGAAAAATGAGGCTGTGAATGTCAATGATGATGTAGATTATTCACTGGCTGACAACGACGTTGTCAAGGTGTTGCCATACCATACAACTACGATGGCTTTCCTCCCACGAGCAGATCGAGTCGTTGTTGCTGGTGGAGACAAAGAGGGTCATGTAGCGCTTTGGTCACCTTGTACTGATGCCAGCAGCTCGTCGATAGCACTGTCACGGCCTCATGGTTATCCTTTGAGCCACTTGATCTTCCCCGACTCGTCAACGTTGATTTCCAGCAGCATCGATGGTACTGTGCGTGAGTTTGATCTCTGCACTGCACAATCTTCTCCAATATGTGATCTTAGGGATGAGGCTGGGATCACATCACTAATTGGATCGGGCAATCCTCAATTCTACTATGCAAGCTGTGAGGACGGCACGTTGAGACTGGTTGATCGTCGAGCTCGGATGGCGCACAGCTCAAGGTATGCGCTGCACATGAAGAGGATCAACTCGGTGGACCAGCACCCAAGTCTTGACTTGTAAGGTTTATCTATATTTTCGTTGGATTGGCCGTGCTAACATGTTGTTTGTGGTTCGTTAGCTGCATTGCAACAGCTTCGAAAGATGCTACGGTGTGTCTGTGGGATAAGCGGAAGATCTCTTCCGAGGAAAGTGTGGCTTTGGCAAGGATACGACACAAGACCAATATGCTCTCTGCGCATTTCTCCCCGCAAGATGGAACTTGGTTAACAGCAGTGAGCCTCGATTCGTACTTCGACATGTACGACATGTCAAATCTCGTCAAGTGCCAGGCCTGGGATGTTAATCCATTCACGCTATCCAACTGGGTCCGTGTTCCACATAACATCAAGACAGCAGTGAGAACAAACCCTCGCCCGGCGTGGGACCCAAAGAGGACAAACAGGTTTGTGATCGCGAGCTTGGATCAACCGGTCACGTTGCAGATCTTCCGTGCCGGACAATCTCAGCCGATTCAAGAGCTGAAGACAAAAAGCGTCGACATGGTTAATGTGTATCACCCGCACCTAGACCTCATCGCGAGCGGCAACTCGGCTGGACGCCTATCACTTTGGCGCGGCAAACCAAAAATGTGAACAATTCACTTCAAAGCGGATACTGCAGAACTTTTATCATAGAAGTCGTGTAAGCATTGGCAGTTTGGGTCGGATAATGAAAAGAAATCTGCAAAAATCTAGCACGTCCAGAATTCTAGGTCATGCAACTGCAAAATACCGGTAGTCCAAGCATCTACTAAGTACGAAATGTTTCATATTTTCGCGGTATTTTACGCAACTCGAACAACCGTTGGCGCCAATAAACCAGCCCAGTACACTTTGAGCAGTTTTCGCCATGCGGCGCACCCGTTCCAGTGGTTTGGCTGAGGACTCTGCACCTCCTCAACGCTTACGCTCTCTCCGTTCTTCAACCCGGAACCCTCCGCTCTCACCGCCTCTTGTCGCGTCACTCCGTCGCTCGTCACGTCGGACTCCCCCAGTCAAGTTGGAACCTAAAATTCCTAAAAAGGAGAAAGTAAAAATTCAGGATCAGGACGAAAGTAGCAGTGAAGAAGAGCAGGATGCAGGACTCACCGAGTACGAACGCAAACGTCGCGAGAATATTCAACGCAACCTGGCATTTATGCAGCAAATGGGGGTCTCGACTGCTATAATTCAGGCCAGAACAGCGGTAGGAGATGATCCTGCAAAAGAGGCTAAAAAGGAGCAACAAGCAGTGAAACGAGCTCTTCAGGCTGCCAGAAGAGCGGAACGGTTGACACAACCGGTCCGTAAATCTAGGCGCCTTGAAGGCAAGAAGGTCGAGGTGGAACCTATTGAGGCTATTGACCAATATGAGATGGAGAAAATGCATGGACCTCGTCCTCCGAGAGGAAGCAATCTCCATGTAATGGATACAGTAGATGGAGAGAGTAAAGCTTTTCTTGGAGGAATTACAGCCGATCTGGAAGAAGAGGAGGAACTGGAAGAAGATCCGATCTTGGACGATGATGACGGAGTCGAGTATACCTTGGCAGATGAAGATATCACTAAAGCAGTTCAAGAACGGATTTATTCTGTGGCATTTTTGCCGCGTGCAGATCGGGTGGTGGTTGCGTGTGGAGATAAAATGGGTCATGTGGCACTGTGGACCCCACCGAGTGGAGCGAGTATGAAAGTGGAGAGTTCGGCGTCGCCATTGGCAGTTTACAGACCGCACTATACTCCTGTGAGTCAATTGATCTTCCCAGACTCGTCGAAGTTGGTGTCGAGTAGCTTTGATGGAACTGTGAGAGAGTTTGATCTGAGAGCTGCGGAGTCGTCGGTGGTGTATGATACCAGTGATAATGCCAGTATTTCGTCACTGGTTGCAGCGGCCACGGCGCAGTGCTACTATGGTAGCTGTGACGATGGAACGGTTCGACTGATTGATCGACGCGCGAGGAAGGTGCAAAGCTCGACTTATCAATTGCACGAGAAGAAGATCAACACTGTGCATCAACACCCGAGTCTCGACTTGTAAGTTTTTGGTTTGCTGTAGTTTTTGTGACGCTGTTTTACTGACTTACATGGGCTGGTTGTTTGTACATGTAGCTGCATTGCAACGGCTTCGCTGGACCGCACTGTGTGTCTCTGGGACGCTCGCAAGATGTCCTCGAAGAAAAATACGCCACTGGTGACGCTGCCACACTACCGCAGCATCAACTGTGCGTACTTCTCCCCTCGTGATGGTGCTTGGCTAGTGACGGTGGGTCAGGACTCATACATCGACATGTTCGACACCTCAAGCCTTACGGAGCGTAAGCCCTCGGACAAGTCGGCGATCACCTTGCCGGACTCAGTCCGCGTTCGACACAACAACATCACTGGTAGATGGTTGACGAAGCTTCACGCTGCTTGGGACCCGAAGAGACCAAACCAGTTCGTGATCGGATACATGGAGCAGCCGCGACGAATTCAGATCTTCCGTGCTGGGCGTCGTCGCCCTGTACGCGAACTGAAGAGCGACAACTTTGCATCAGTGCATTCGATCAACGCTTTCCACCCCCACCTTGAGCTGATTGCCGGTGGAAATTCGTCTGGCCGACTTGCACTCTGGCGCGGGACGAAGACCGAGAAAGATGAGGCTAAAGACAAGGTTCGTGTCAAAACCGAGTGACGAAGCCTTTTCCAGGCGTAGTTGATCAAGAGCAAAAATTATTCATCATGTGCAAATCCGAATTCGCCCGACGATCTCTGCTGAAGCATAGTGTCAACCAAGTAATACTATACCTCTGATCATTCTACTTGCGTTCATATTGCTCTTTCATTTACGCGTATCCCCCTATAATGTATCATTTATTCTCTTCATCTCCGAGTTTAAACGTTGGCCGTGTTCTGTTCCTTGGCCAACGATTTCTCGTACATTCCTATCAACAAAGCAGTCAGAATCCTGCAATGCCACAACATAACGTATCTAAATTCGCGAAGTAGAATCGTACCTTTCCTCCGAAGCTCGGTGTGCTTCGCTTGAACACTCTCAAAGTGAGCAAGCAGCGCGTCGGCATCAATGCGAGGAACAGTACCTGACGCAGGAGCTTCATTGCTTGATGTGCTGGACGGTGCCTCTCCACTCTTGCGTAGCCGACGTGAGTCTCCGTTCAAGTCAATGCGGCCGATTGCCGTGGCCATGCTTGTCACACTTGCTAGTCGGTCTCGCAAGACACGGAACGCGGCACTTTGCGGAAGCAGCATCAGCAGTCCATACAAACTTTTAACCAGGTCTGTGTGGTAATCCTCCTGAATCTCGAGAAGCTGTAGACGCATGTGAATGAAGATCGGCGACTCCAGCAGCTGAACGAGCTTGTCGATCTGCATCAGAAACCCTACGGACGCGTCAATGTCTGCAAATTTGCTAATGAGTGCCGCAGACAGCGAGTAGGACTGGGCCAGCAAGCAGAGGCTGAATGCCGCAATCGGGTTGTGACACCACGAACGGAAGAGCGCCGTGAACACCTGAACATCGTCCTCAGATGCACGCGGCTGGAAACTGCGACGTAAAATGTCACGGAGATGCTCCAACTCGTTGGCAGTCAGCAAAATCAGATTCAGCGTCTGAACCATCACTGCAGCAAACTCGCTGTCGGCTTGGCCGTCCAGATAGACAGCTTCGGTGCCCAGAACCTTGGCAAAAATGAGGTAAATGCTCTTGGAATCCAAAAGCACGCACAACTTGCGTATAATCATACTGCCACGCATCTCGAGCAAGCGTCGGTCCTGCGCGAATAGCAACAGAATCGCGTTGAGTACCTTCTCGAACTCGACCTTATTGAGCGAAATACGAGCCAGCACTTCCAAGTCCAGCAGCACCACGCTGTCTGAGATATCCGACAAAGTCCGAAGCAAAGCTGGTAGCAGTTGACCAATATGCGCTGAGAGTTGGTTCGGGTACTTCTCGAGCAGCATTGAGATCCAGCGTAGCGCAGCCATTCGTGTAGGCACGTGGTCACTGCTCAGCTCTGACGTGAGTTTCTGCATCAACGGTAGCAGCTCCACATCCTCCGTTGTAGATTTAACGAGCTGTAACAAGTCATCGTTCGCGCGCTCGGCCACTTGACGAATTTCATGCTCAGCGTCCGAAATGCAGTGCATGATAGCAGCCAGTAGGTCAGCATAGAACTCCACAAGCTTTTCACGTCCAAGGTTCACAAACTCCTGCACCCAGCTGACAGCAGTGAGTCTATTAAACCTCTCCTTGCTGTTACACTGTCCCACGAGGATATCCACCATGCGTCCGAACTCGACATCATCTGTCTGCTTGATCTCCCTCAAAAACTCCGCCAATGCACTATCCGCAGCTTGTCGGATCTCCCTGTTTCCATCACTCAGCATATTGAACAGTCCGTCCAAGAACTCGGGCAGCCAGTCCAACATGTCAATATCCGGGACAGAATCCAGCACTGTAATCCACCCCACAAGAAGTTGTCGAATGTACGGGTTGGTCATCCTGATGTACTTGTGTAGCAATGGGATAAACATATCCACGTCAAAGTACTCGCTCTCGGTCACAATATCTTTCACGAGTCTATCGAGTAAATTGGCTCCATTCTTGACATCCACATCCACATCTGCGAACAACTTGCACAAACCGTCAAAGATCTGGTTAAAGTACAGCAAAATATGTCCCCTGGCCACTTTTGCAATATTGTAGAGACTTTCGCACGCATAGTAGCGTACTCGACTCTCTGGATCATCGAAGCAGTGCAACACTGGAGGCAATAATTTGTCCAGATACAAGTGGGCATCATGCATGAGTCCAATAGCTGTAGCCGCCAATCCAATTAAACCCCCTTTACGGTGATTGGCATTGGATGAACAGGCAAAATCATTGCCCAATAATTCAATTATGGCCGGGATGCGTTGGCGACTAGGGTTGGGTACTGCAAATTGCGGGTTAGGAGTACCGTCGACGCTCTCACTTTCGGTCCCGTCGCCAATAGAAGACCCTCCAGCATTGAGACGTGAGCCTGGCGAGTCCTGATTGAGTTGCAGCTGATGTTGCTGGTGGAATTCGATGGATGCGGCGTTTTCCTGCAGCTTTTTGATGAGGTTTTCGAGTTCCATGGCGGCACCTTTGCGTTTGTCGTAGGAGCGGTCGCCTAGGTTCCGCATGAGGTTCGGGGACATTGGCAGCTGCACGGGGAAGTCGTTGGCGTCAGGGACGTCGCTGCCACCTAAGCCGAAAGGCATCGCGGCGGCTGCGGCTGCGGCGGCGGCCTGCGTCAGCGCCGACTGCGGCAGCATTGGCGAAGGATCCGTAGGATAGCTCATGCCTGTCGATGATTTTAGAGAATGGCTTCGAGGGTGTGGATTGGAACACACAATGGGGTGTGGACCACATCAAATGAAGTTGAAGTTGATAGGGCTACATCCTTTATCTGCAGTACACTCTATCCTTGTCGATGCCAGTCATGTACATCGTCTGCAAGAGGCTTTCCCTGCTCGTAGTAAGTCGCACCAGCGGCAGCAATGGGGCCGCCACCGTAGCAAAGTCCGTCATCACGGTACAACACTAAGGCTTGTTCGGGAGTAACACCACGCTGGGGATGGTCAAAGTCGATTCGCAAGTAGCTGTTCTTCTCGCGCTCCTTTCCTTCGTCATCGTCGTCATCTGCCAAAGGCTCGGGCTGCCAGTCGTGAAGTTTGCTAGCACTTGTGCGAGCCTCGCGGTTGGACACGAGCGAGATTGTACACTCGTCCAGGTCTTGGCGGTAACGCACCCGGTAGAAGCAGCGCATACGACCGGTGTCACGGAGCTCTTGAGGGATATCTCCTGTCATCCAGTTGAACTGCGCTGCTGAGGCGAAAAGCGCATCCGCAAACAGTGCCGGGTTGCGCGTACCCTCGGCGACGATCACGGAATGGTCGGACTTGTGCTTGCCTACGACAAACCACTTGGCGTTCATGCCTTGAAGTCTTGCGCCTTGGCCAACAGTATACGCTGTGAATCCGTGATGACGGTACATCTTCTCGCCGTCCACAGTGTAAAAGTATCCCTCTTGTAGTTTGATGTATTGATGAATGAAGTCGGCGAAGTTGCGTTTGCCAATGAAGCAGATGCCGACTGAGTCCTTCTTCGTCGCAGTGCAAAGACCTTCAGTCGCAGCAATCTCCCTCACCATTGTCTTCTTCATCCCTCCCAACGGGAACATCACATTAGCAAATGCTTTTCCGTCCACACTCGACAAGAAGTAACTCTGATCTTTCGTGTCATCCTCCGCAGCACAAAGGTTCGGAACTCCACCCTCTTCCGCAGGTCGCAATGCAGCGTAATGACCTGTCGCCACATAGCCCGCACCGATCTTCTTCGCGTACTCTGTGAAAGCCTTAAACTTGATCTCCCGATTGCAGAGGATGTCTGGATTCGGCGTCAGACCCTCTTCGTACCCCCTCCAAACACGGCGCGAACACCTGATTCCAGTACGACTGCACCAAGTTCACCTATAACAATCAAGTTCCGCGTCATTTAGCACCAGTAACCCCCCCCCCCCCCCTTCCCAACTCAATTTAATCACTCCACGCACCATCTGAGCCTCAATGTCGAGCTGCTCGCAGACCTTCTGCACATCTAAGTACTCCGAGTCCACAGGACACGCTGACTCTCCCTCTTCGTCACGGGTGTCCCAATTCTTCATATAAACACCAGTAACACGATACCCTTGACGCTTGAGCAGCAGTGCAGCCACCGAAGAGTCCACACCTCCAGACATTCCCACCACCACGTGCTTCTTGCTGTTATCAGGGTTAAATGATACATCGTGTGCAGTTGCAATGCTAGATAGATGTCTTGGCAAAGTATGAAGATGGTCAGAAACGCTGACAAGCACTCGGGAACGTCGACGCAACACAGTACTTGACCATGTGCGGCGCAACATTGCCAACGAAATGGTTGATTGGCAGACTGTACACAAAGAATACGTAATGTAGCCATGTTGAGGATTACCATGGATGGAGTGCAATGAGCCGAGAACCTAATGCTGAGAAGTGGTGGGCAGAGAAGTCCTCAGCGACACGAGCATCCACGTCGCCTTTTTGCCAATGATCAGCGGGGAGCAAGCGATATTTGTAGCGACGAAGCTGTTCTTGCACGTAAATGCGATTCATGGGCGTATCCGGGATGAAACCTGTATAGATGACCTCGCGAGGGATGGTGCCGACATGCTTGTAGCTGTTGGCGTGAGGGAGACGCCAGTCGAAGAAGATCACACTACCAGCTGCACAGCTAATGTGCTGGTAGCGGTCGATCACCGCGCGGTCTTCTTGCATACGCAGCGGTGAGAAGTCGCCCAGACAGACCTGCGGACGCCGGACCGGAGCAGTCAATTCTTCAGTTATAGCCTCAGGCTGGTTCTTGGCCACGTAGTCAGTGAACTCCTTGTGGAAGCCGGGTACACATTCGAATCCACCCGCGTTGGGATCCGTGTTGCTGGTAAGCACCGTGATGCACTGAATCGGTCTCCAGCGAGGTGTGTCCTTGCCTGAGTCGAACAACTTGGTCGGACAGCAGTCCCAGTGCGGTGTCAGCGATCTCTGCATCGGACGCGACTTCTTCTGTGCAAACTTCTTGGAGATTACATCAGGCACACGATAGCACACGCGGTTGATGTACATGTATCCACGCTTGCCGTCAAAGTCTCCGAACGGGTGTTGAAAATCCGGATGATTGTGTGCGTACGTCTCCTCCCACAAGTCTGTCATAACTGCAAAGACCTTCTCATGCTCGGCCACCTTGAGTCTCCACGACGGATAAAAGAGGTCCAAGATGCCACCTGCACCACCAGTACTCGACAGCTTCTTGAGGTTGTCACCGGTCTCCACCAAGTTCTCGTGGTCCTGAAAACAACGAGCCACAATAAAATACAATTGCAACAACATCAGAAACTCATTCCAATTGCATAACTAACAGTAAAATGTAGCTGCAACGCACCACTCCGTATTTGGCCAGCTCACTGTGCAGTCCGCGACGCGCCTCCGCCACTTCCTCGGGCATCAGGACATTAGGCACCACTAGGACGCCCTTCTCCATGAACTGCTGGATCTGCTCGTCCGTAAGATACCGCTCAATCATCGTCGGGGCGGCATCGTCGCCAGATATTGCCTGCTCCATAGGTGGCGCCGCAGACTCGTGTGCTGTCATTGTTGCCCAGGAGGTCTGATTCAGTCTGATTCTGAGGATCTGAGTCGATGTGAAATTTATCGTTGCCATACTGAATCCAAGTCAAATCGTTACTGCGACTCCCCCTCCATTAGGCGGTTGGGAACCATGCTGCGCAATGTGCTCATCATGGCGTCCAGCGGCATCGTGCTCTTCTCCAAGGAGTATGCGAACGCTATTGCCCAGGTATCTGTCTTCTTCATTGTCTTAGCTCTCTAATTGTGTCATTTTTACGCTCTGATTCGCTCTATTCGTCGAGTTCTAACAGAAAATGTGTGGCCATGTCTGTCGTGCATGGGGTATATGCTGCGCTTTAGCCGCGATTAGTGGGCTCCCTGATCACAGCGATGCTCGAGTTCTCCAATAAAGCGACCGGTGCGCCAGTGTCGTACATTCAGATGTCTTCCGGTGCGTTGATTCGCTCAGGTTGCTACGCTAGAGGCGTGTGAAAATGGAGAGGCGAGGGCAATTATTGACGTTTTACGCTATTTTTCGGGGCTGCCAGTGGCGGTAACAGTGGTGACCAACGACAAACACAAGGTTTTCTGTGCCATGTTCCACGACACGACGGACGGCGCGAGTTTCTCGGCATTCGTGGCGCAGGAGCTGCTGGCGGCATTCATTGCGCAGCATGGGGACGAGTTGGGCAATATGGGACACAATTTGCGGGACTTCCACCGCTTCCAGTACAGAATTCTTAGCGTCATACGCGAGTCAGTGAAGCCAATTGTCAGAAAATGTGAGTGTTGTGGGTGGATTATGATGGCTGGTGTGGTGTTCGGCAAATTTGGGATGTGACTAAACGTGTTGGTGTTTGAACAGTACAAAAGCAGCGAGGAATATTGAAGGCGATGCTTGTGGTGGATGGCGCAGTAACATGTGCAACAGGAGACGTAGATCCCATTGGCGTGCTGGCGAACTTGCAGGCGCTCGTGAACAGCTCGATCGATATGAGTACGTTGTGTTGACATGATGAACGCATAACTTTACCTTACAATTTTTTATTGAAATCCTGCAGTGTCGTTTTCCGGTGACGGTGTTAGCTCCATGGCGATCCAGAGCGGACGCAACTCGTGTATACAGGTGAGCGTTGTAGAAGGCAACGATGCATTGGTGGTAGTCTACAAGAAGGGCGCACAAGCTTCCAAAAACACGGCGGCAATAGAGGAGTGTGTCCGAGCATTACGTCACGGTACGTTCGATCTCGATGTCTTGCTGTGCTGGCTTTGACTAACCTCCTGTCTTTCTTGGTCTTGATGCTTGCAGTCTGCGTATTAGCGCGCACGTTACAGCAAAACTCGAGATAATGGAGACTGGACTCGCAGCTCCGCAACTCATTTAGTAGTATTAGCACCCACACAGGTTTTTTTCGACAACAACATCAGTTTTTTACGTAAGCCCGAGCGGCTCTCATGTATCATTTTTCGCCACTTCTACAGTAGTAACTTGAACTGTTGCGTGTCCGTCGTATCGTTCTGTTGCATTCTCTCAACATAAAGTGTTGGTCCCTGCTGCCGTCGCGCGGCTCTCATGCCGGCCGCGCTCGGATCGAGCTCTTCGACTTTATTTTCCTCATCCTCGTCCACTGTGAGACTCCGACTTAAACTCATTGCACGTCAGCAAGGGACCAACTGAGGACACGCAAGTTGTTTGCTGTCGGCATGCTCGGCGCACTGAAAATGTGTGCGTTCGGTGAGCAGGTTGCGAGGCCGCTCGACTAAAACTTAAGAGATCAGCTCCTCGCCACCAATTGCCGCAATGCAGATCCACACGAAGCGCGTAAAACAGCAACGCAAGGCGATGGCATCGATCTTGGACGCAAGCACAGATGATTGTGCGGTGGCTTATGCGCGCGCTCGTACTTAGTAGGAGCACGTCCTGCGAAAGTCACCAGCCAATCAGAACACACTTCAACAGGTAATCAGCGCGAACGCAACAACACTGCACTACTTGCCAATTTTGTCAGCAAAGCAACGCTGCTTCTTGTCCTCGTATTCCCCCCTGTAGGATGTATCGATTGACAGCTCGACGTGTGGTGTCACTTCGCCAGGCATCGCGCTGGAACTCGACGCTGGCGACGTCTATACCGTCCAGTCAGCACACGCTGCACGCCATCTACAAGCAGCGTGCAGACAGCGGCAACGTGACGTACGACCCTGTCCAGGTGCGTGCCGTTCACCACTTGGACGCACTGTACGATCAGGTCGTGAAATACGGTGGTACCAAGCCTAAGGCCGCTAGTACGAGCTCCTCTGGCTCGTGGTGGCAGAAGCTAACGGGCAAGGAAGATAAAGCTGAGTCTGAGACAGTCGATGCACCCAAAGGACTGTACCTTTACGGCGGCGTGGGATGCGGCAAGACCTACGTGATGGACATGTTCTTCGACAATGTGCCGGTAGAGCGTAAGCTGCGTGTGCATTTCCACGAGTTCATGCTGGACATCCACAAGCGGATGCACGAGTTGCGGCGCCAAGGCTTCCATGAAGATCCTATCCCGCATATTGCAGACGAACTACTGGAGAATAGTTGGCTGCTGTGCTTTGATGAGTTCCAAGTGACGGATGTGGCTGACGCGTTGATCTTGAGGAGATTGTTCTCGGCACTGCTCGCGAGAGGATTCGTTATGGTTGCAACGTCCAATAGACAACCCAGTGAGTTGTACAAGAACGGACTGCAGCGAGAGCTATTTGTGCCGTTTATTGATCTGCTGGGAGAGCGTTGCAACGTGGTGTCGCTCGAAGATTCGACGACAGACTATCGCGTGTTGAAAGGTGCAGTTCACGCGGATAATGTGTACGAATACCCGACCACTCCGGATACTCGAGCGGCGTTCGACTACGAATTCATGGCGTATTGCAATGGAGAGGAGACTGTACCAACCTACGTGACAACGCAGGGGCGTAAGGTGCATGTACCGGAGGCTGCGGTGAAAGCTGGCGCATGTCGCTTTTCGTTCCGTGACTTGTGCGATAAACCGCTGGGTGCAGCAGATTATCTGGCGATTGCGGAAGCATTCTCTGTCGTGTTTGTGAGTGATATTCCATTGCTCAACGCAGAGAAACTCAACCAGATGCGACGATTCATCACGTTCGTCGACTGTATGTACGACCGGGGTGTGCGGGTAAGTTTTGGCATTTCACTGTTTTTGATTATCGGTGTTCGTAGAGTGAACTGACAGTTTCTTTGTCTTGTTTGCTAGTTACATTGTTTGGCACCGGAAAGCCCTGAGCGTCTCTACCAAGTCGATGCCAACATGAAGTCACATGTCGACGAGGTCTTCGCGTTTGATCGCACGGTTTCCCGCCTGCTCGAGGTGCGTTGTTATCGCGATGATACTCTTGTACGCTGGTGTGATGCTAACTGGTGAACTTTTGCGATGTTGCAGATGGGAAGTGAGGCGTATTTGCTGGCACACAGCGAGCGACAGGAAGAGCTGCGTGGTCAATCTCGTGCACACTTGTTCTTGGCTCCTGGCGACGTCGGAACTGCCAATGAGCCGGTGGAAAGTGAAGAAGTAAATGAAGAGGATGAAGAACCCCGAACTGCCAGCGCGGGAAAGTAGATCGCACGTGTGGCTGGCCCTGTACAAACAACGAGATGATAACGAGATGGAGCAATTTGGTGCAACGAATTGGTTTTGGAATTGAAATATGAAGAAAGACTTGCACTGCCTCTGCTTTCTGTCTCCTTCTCTTCACTGAAGAGGAGACCCGTTGCGGCCATTAACTTGCCCTACCAGGTTGTTGATGTGGTAGTCCGTGTTATCTTCTTCCATGCGTCGGCCACGTCCACTCTCCTTGATCTTCTCAGTGGCCGCGACCAACTTCTTCACAACTTTTTTGCCGTCTTCACCGCTGAGCCGGCGACTCTCAGGTTTCTTCTTGAACTTCTCAATCGCGATCTTGAATGCACTGAGAGGCAAATCCGTCGTCGTATCTTCGGCTCGTAGTTGACGCTCAGCATTGATCGGTGCCAGAGCGAATACCACACAGCTCAGCACAATCAGAATCAGCGCCGCCTTCATCATGTGCCTGCGTGTTACTTAAGTACTATTGAAAAGTGAAGGAGAGGGCGATAGGTATTCCCCACGGTCAACCCATTTTGGGACGGTCTGGGTTCATTACTCTGAACATCGACCCAAAGTCCTTTCGATGGATTTTCGACAACAATGGATATACGTTACATGTACTTAGCTGAAGCGAGATCGAGATGACATATAGTCTGTACCACATGTAGATTTGAGTGAAAAAAAAACAAAAATACGGTAAGAACCGTTGACAACCAAGGATACTTTTTTTTGACAGACTGAATGATGTTCATCTATCGGGGGGAACGAGAACATGGTCTTTCATCGACTGGATGAAGGAAGTTGCGCTTACGGGTTTCTCCTTGTGTATAGGACCAGCCTCACTCAATGCGGCGGCGACGAAGGATCTCGGCCTCTTCAGGGGTCTGCTCGGGGGAGGCCAAGCTGGCCGAGCCCGTCGACTGGGTGGTCGAGGAACTCGCGGGATTGAGGTTCTGCACCATCGAGACGATGCTTCCGACAAGGTTGTTGAGGAGGCCTTCGCTGCGGAGCTGGCGGGTGTCGTCACGGTTGTCGAGATCCTTGACTTCAGCGTGAAAAATGTCGAGTGATGTTGAAGTCGTTGATGTAGTAACTTCGCGACGCAGTTGACGTGGAGGTGTATCAGCGGCGTTGGCAAAAGCAAGCAGGACGCAGCTCAGCAACAGAGTCAGCTTCATTGTGACAGTTCGGGTGTTCGTTTGAATATGGAGTCTGCGACGCGAGCCCAACAAGATGACTTGGGCGGACTGAGTGAAAGGCTCACTACAGTACTGCTGGCCTCAATCGTTGTGTTGCGCGGCATGGAGGGTAGAGGAAAGCTTTGCATGGACTGTTTGACTGTCCAGCGAACTCCTCATGTCGTGCGTTTTAGTCTTTCACGCGTCTGTCGCTTTCCAAGACTTTCTAGTCACACATCGAAGTCAAGATCAACAGTTTCAGAAGACTAACATCCGTATCGATGCTGTTTCTCAAAGTACAAGCACTAGGAAAGCACTGCTTAGTTGTCAGCAGCAGTTGTCAGCACTTGGTGACTGCAAACCGGAACTTACAGTCGCGAAGAAGCTTCTTTGGTTTGTTCCGGCTTCAAGAAACCTCTCATCATCGACGCTGCTTCGAGCCTGTGCTGCTAGAGAATGTTCCTTCTCTTCTCCCCAAGCAGCACGTTCCAGTCATCGCCGGTTATGTCTTCAATGCCGTCTGCAGCCAGAATCCTCGTGTCGCTCTGCACCTCCATCCCAGCTTCTGCGCGAAGCTTAGGAAGCTTAGGCCCGTTCCGTTTGGGAACCGCGTCCGATGGCGATGCCAGAAGTCTTGCCACCACGATAAACGCAGCCACCGCACTAATCTTCATTGTGATACGAGTGTTCTGCCCAAACCACCAATTAAGGAATGACCGAAGCGATCGATCTCAAGGTTGGAGCCGTCGTCCAGATCTTTATTGGTTTCGTCGTGAGCAACGCCGGAATCTTTGCCTACACAGTCATCTAGAGCTCATTTGCATCAAAGACAAAAGACAGTATCGGAAACGTTGCCATTCTCTTGAATCAAGAGTCTTGATTCAGTTAGTCACATGAACGACACTATGTTGGAGTTTGGCGATCGGGACTGGGTTCCTTTGCCTCCTTTTCCCTTCCGTAGCTCCTCACTCGATGAGCTCCACGTAGTTAGGAGAGCGCAAACGACGCATGCGGAACTTGGTGGGCTCGGCCTGCACCTCGTCGTTCTTGTTGTCCTCGTCCTGCATGATCTTCTCTTCCAAATCGCGCGTTGACTGGTGCTGGTTCTCGAAGAGCGAGGCCACTGCCTTCCCCACGCGTAGCTGGCGTCGCATAATGTCGGTGGCTTCGTTCGCTGTGCTGCCGTCCAGCTGGGAGACGCAGACGAGCGCTAGGATCAACGTCGACAGCTTCATGCTTTGTTTCTCTCTCTTTGTCTTGTGTTCGCGACGGTCTTGCTTGTGAAGTGTCGCTTCGACGAAATTCCTCTCTGGCTTCCTGCAGATGGTCGCTAACGGCTTTTCAAGATATGGATAAGGACCGTTTCAATCAGTCCAGTGCGCTAAGAGAAATGTCAAATCAGATGGATTTTGTAGGCTAAATAGGTCGAGTACATTCAGTTTGTCCTCATACATGTAGCTCTCAAATACACGTACATCAATCCCCACGCTATGGCACATTCTAAAGCAGCGTGCTTAAATGGAGCCGCTGAGCACGATCTGGATCGTCAGGAACACTATAAAGGCGAATGCAGTGGCCGACACTGTTGTTGGTACAGATTTAGTGTCCTCAAGTGACTCCGGTAGCAGCTCTTGCACTGCCACGTACGCCATAGCACCACCAGCAAAGCCTAGACCACACGGCAGAATAGGGAGCCACTGCTCCACGAACAGGAAGGCAGGTACAGCGAAGATCGGCTGTGGCGCGCTGGACATGATGCACCACAGAGCAGCGTAGAAGACGCTCAGTCCACGCGGCACAAGCGAAAGACTGATCGCGACACCTTCAGGGATATTGTGGATAGCCATCGTCATGGTGACAATGTGGCCACGACGGATGCCACCTTCACCGCCAAACGACACACCTACACCGATACCTTCGGATACGGAGTGCAGCGTCATGACAGCCATGATCAGCAGCGCTTTACGCGCGTCCAAACCTTTCAGTCCGCACACCGACACATCTTCATAGTCTTCCAGGAAAACCTTGGTAAACTTGATGAATAGCACGCCCAAGAACGCACCCAGGAACAGACGATAAGTCACGGATACGGCGTAGTCCGTGGCTTGAGGGAGGTACCATCCTTCGTAGAATAAACAACCTGTAGCTGCAATCATCATACCTGCTGCCAGACCGTTGCAGATCCCGAGCCAAAACTTGTCCAGGTCTCGGATCCAATAGAACGGCAACGCACCGATACCAGTGGCAATGGCCGTAAGCCAGCCGCACCACCAGACGTAGCGTGCGTTCTTGCCACTGCGTCCATGGAAATGGTAGTGCATGGGGAAGCTGTAGAACGTGATGAAGAGCATAGCCAATGCCAATGCGTAGGCGAATCTACGCGTGGTGGGGGACGATCCCAGCAGTGGCTTCTCCACTTCTTCGTCGTTCTCCTGTAGTTTATGGCTCTGCATTGAGGAGGCGTCTGAAGAGGCTTTGCCTGCTCGCTGCTTCATGATTTCGGGGTCGTTGTCGACGGGGATTTCGAGCGTCTCGAGCGGCTCGATGTTGGTGGTGGAGAGCGCGGTCTCCATGCGGCTTCGAAGGACGAGGAGAGCGCGGGTACTCGAAGCAGGAGGCGAGTGGCAAAGTGATCGGAGCTTGCTGACTTCCTGCTGAGAGAGTGGAAGAGTGAAAGTGACGTGTTGTCTGCTGCCACCGACTGTTAGCACGACGAGCGCGCGACTTCTATGTGTGGCACGCGTCGATTGGGTTCTGGCGTGCGGGACCGTGGCGCGATTGGCAGATTGTGGTGAAAATTGTAAGAAAAAAAAAGATAGGGGAAGGGGAGTTCGGACGTTAGAGCCTGTCACACGTTGACGGTCACTTGTCACCGCATCCGACTGCTGTGCTGTCAGCTAGCATTGTTAGCCTGGCAACCAAGGCACTTCAAGTTTTGAGATCACGCTGCTTGAGCCATCGATTCCGGATGCACTTAACAGGTGAGGTCTCCTCTTCATGCAGGTATCAATATAACTTGTACCGTACAAGTATAGTTGGTTGGACACTCCAGATCGAATCCGCCACGTGCTGCAGATTCAACCGCGCTTCATGCACTACACATCGAGCAAGAACTCATTCAAGGTCAAACGTTGCTTCCATAACGTTAGCAGGAAGCAACGTTTCCGTCTCCGCAACGGAGATCTTTGCTAGCGAGTCTCCGTTGAAAATTTGTCCGTTCAGTCTCAGTAGAGAAGGTAGATCAAAATACGAGAGCGCTACATGCAGTACATGTAAGCTTACAGGTATCTGGTGTTCATTGATGCGTGTTCATGACATGATGTGATCACTGCTGTTGCCTCGACAACAGCAAGGTGTCGTTACGAATATAGCCATTTCCACGATCAACCACAGTGGTGCCAGTCGCATTCAATTGGCCAAAACTCTGACACTACCAATCCGCAATCTTGCCCGCCATTTTCGATCAAGGCCAAGCAACCACTAACTTTAGCAGCCATGTCGACGTTGACCAGTACGGACATGGGTGAGCTCAAGCGCCCCACCACTCGCGTGCATGCACCTCCTGGTGGAGGCTCCAGCTGGAGCTTCGGCGACGACCCGGCACCCGCGCACACGGGCCGCAAGCGCTTCGTGCAGCCCCAGCAGGACGCCAAGATGGAGTCTGCTCCTACCCCCGCCCCTGCGGTAGCCCAAACTCCAACTCAATCTGCTACTAACGTACCGGAAGGTGCCGTGCGCGTGGCGCTGCTCAAGACCAGCAGCGACGCAGAGCTGGTGGACCGCGTGGTGCAGAACTGCTTCGAGAAGCTGGAAGGCCAATCCGTGAGCTCCGAGACCTTCACGGTGGCGTCACTGGAGCAGTTGCCGTACGCTGCCAATAAGTTGACGGAGTTCGGTGGTTTTGACGGCGTCATTTGCTTCGGCTTCCTCAACACGCAGGACCTGCACTTCCCGGCCCTGAGCGCAGCACTGGCGCAGAGTCTCATCGACATCAGTGTGAAGAATGTGCGTCCCGTCGTGCGTGCTGTGTTTGTTGGAGAGCCCCGTGTGGCATCGGTCAAGGTGAAGGGCGGCTGGGGCGCCGAGTTCGCGGATGGCGTGGTGTCGTTGGTCCAGCTAGGCGGATTTAAAGGATCCAAGTAAGAGATGCAGAGTGCATCGTCGGCTCATGGAACGCAAACTTCATAGTACGTGTTCGCTGCCGATGAAACTCAATTAATCAAATATCAGCTGTGGAAACGCTCGTCATACGTGCGTCTACGAAGTCAAGTTGCCACACTACTTTTTTCGGAGTGCGTCGAATAATATTTTCATACCGAAGTAGAGCTACAGGATGTCAGTACTCTTTGATGCCTCCGTATGAGCACTTCAACTGAAGCACGTACAGTCAGACGCCAAGGTGTTCAACAATGATGGAAATCAGGCTAGGCACGACTCAGAATGGAATCGAGATGAAATTCCTAATTTATTTTAGAAAAAAAAAAAATTCAACCATTTCACCAGCTTGAATTTGACTGTTTGGACCGCAACCCACGCAACCGCATATTGCACCATACTCGCGTTCGAAACGATAAGGAATTAGTGGGGACGGTGAATGCTCGTGCACCATTTCACAATGTATTTAGCATCACGATTGGGGCAGTGTTATCTCGCGCTACACCGAAAGACGATCGCTTGGTTTGCGAACGCAGTGCTTTGGGATCTACGTATGAATCGATCTGCACAATTGCCTTGTTTCTCTAAAATGTTTTAAAGGTGGATCGGGGAGATGTTGTAGCTACATCTCTACAGAAGCTACCTCCTAGTATTCCCAAACCAACTCCCGTTGTCCCGCCTGACTTGGAGCTTTTACAAGTCGCTTCACACATTAACGTGCGAATCTGACCCGAACAAATATGACCTCAAGTGTTTCCCGCCGTCGCGTAGTCCGACGGCAGATACGGATACTGTGGTGGGAGAGCTTTTTCACGCAAATAAATGGCCGCTTCTGCATCTTATCTCGTGTACGAAGTATCAATGGGTTTTTGCGGATTGCTTTCTCTCCGATAAAAATATGGGGTGCAGGTGATGCGTAACTAAACCTCCAAGCTACCGCACGTCCGTATCCACCCCGTTATTCTGTTTACACCATACTTTCTGCAGCATATTTTGCATTTCGTGTTGCACGTTCGGTAAAACACATTACACAAGGCTCAATATCGTAGTGGCCAAAGGAACGCAAGTTGAAGTTGGGGCGTATTTCCCGTCTTGTTGGCTTATCTTTTCATCGTTCATGCGTATTTTTCTGTTGAACAAAATTCATGCGTATTTTTCTGTCTTGTATAAAACCTCAAGGTTTTTCTTGTCGTTTCCCATATTCATGCCATATGATAAGGTTTCGTACTTACCGCAACGCCTAAGCGTTGGTTGGTCGAGGCGAGCTCGTAGCTCCTCGGCCATCGACGTGGACGTGCGCCGGTCATTCGAGTTCGCTCTCAATCCCCGAAGCTTCCTACCCCCTTTACTAGCATCCTCTATAAACAACATGGGCGCTCCACCTCCGGCTGGCGAAGAGAAGGTCGTCGTTCTGCGTACGGTGGGCGGCGAGGTTGCCCCCGCTTCGGCTCTGGCCCCTAAGGTCGGTCCCCTCGGTCTGTCCCCCAAGAAGATCGGCGAGGACATCTGCAAGGCCACCAAGGACTGGAAGGGACTGAACGTGACGGTGAAGCTCACCATCGTCAACCGTCAGGCCACCGTCACGCTGATTCCCAGCGCTTCGTCGCTGCTGGTCAAGGAACTCAAGGAGCCCCCGCGTGACCGCAAGAAGGTCAAGAACATCAAGCACGACGGCAACCTGTCGCTCGACCAGGTCATTTCGGTGGCCCGCATCATGCGTGAGCGCTCGATGGCCCGTACCCTGGCCGGCACGGTCAAGGAGATCCTGGGCACGGCCTCTTCGCTTGGCTGCACGGTCAACGGCGAGGCTCCCACGGAGATCCAGCGTCTCATCACTGAGGGCGAGCTGGACATCCCGGAGAACTAAGTGTTTCGATTGACTGGAATAACTTCAGGAATTGCAGATGAATCCTCAGGGTAACGATCGATTGGCGAGATGGCATTGCTACCTCAGTTGGTTGACCGAAACCAATACGACCCTGGGAACCTTTTTTGCAGAGCGAAGACGAGAGTGTTGTTGTGTTATGTTAGGGGTTTTGTTGTGGATTATAGGTGGCGAGGAGAAGGATACTGCGTTGGAGCGGCGAAAGGTAAGTTGGGTTGTGTGGTGTGTGTTGTATATTTGCATGTTGGGAGTTGTGTTGCCGATGATCGCCAATTCAACCTACTTTAATATACTCTGATCCGGAATGAGGACAAAGTACAGCACGTTGAGGCACACAACTTCTTAATTGTACAAGTGTAGATATAGTGCTGGTGATCTATGTCTAGCAATTAAAGGTGATGAATACTAGTTCTACCGTAGTACGAGACAGTCTTGGTGGAAGCCGACGTCTAAACGCATTGTATTGTTTGTTCTTTGAGCTTGGTAGCATTTGCAACCTAATGGCGTCACCCTGTCGTTCTACCTCTCATTATTTGAGGCCACTGCGCAGTGGCTACTTAGCCGAAGATGATGGAGCTTGCGCCGGCGCCATGCTGCTTCTTTCGTGCCACCTGGGGGTGGAAGCTTTCATTCGAGCGCTTGTTGGCGTCGCTCTCGACCTGAACGTTGGCAGTGGTGCTCACAGACTGGATGTCGTTAATCCCTTGTGCTTGAAGGTTCGCGCGGATAGCCTCCACATTTCCGGCAGCAATACCGATGTCGTCCTTCACTTCCTCAATGGTGTGCGATCCGTCAGCATGCTTCACGAGCACACGGCGGCACGTGGTGTTGGCCGACCAGCCCTCACCGCCACTGATGTGCCAGGCATTGCGGATCACCAGCTCAAAGTAGTCATCGTCGTCGATCGACGCGCTCACGTTGGCGTAGTAGCGCACAAATTCGCTCGGGTGGACCTTACCGTCCTTCTCGCCACCGTCAAACGTGTCCAGGAACTCAAGCAGCACCTCGTCCTCCGTCTTGCGGCCTTGCAGCACGTCGGGGTGCTCTTTAGCGCTGTACTTGACCTTAATGTCATTGAGGTCCACGACGCCGCTTCCATCCGCATCCAGGATCTTGAAAGCCGCAAGAACCAGCTGCGTGCGGCACTCATTGAGCTCACCGCGCACCGCCAGCAAAAACTCATCAAAATCCACGCCTCCCGAGTTGTTCGTGTCAATAAACTTGAACAACTCCTCCACCTCCTTGTCACTTAGCTCCAGTGCGTGCTCACGAATGGCCTTACTGAACTCTTCCAGACTCAGCGAGCGGTTGCCATCGTCGTCAATAATACGGAACTTACGTCCCAATCCACGAATGCCCTTCGCTCCGTGCTCATACAGCGAGTCCCTCAAGATCTCCAGCGACTGCAACACCGTCTTGGATCCACGCAGCAATTTAGCCGGCAAAACATTGCCACGACTGACCTCAAAGTGCTTCTTAACCGGCGCACCGGACGCCGAGTGTGCAATGGGTCCCACAAAGCCGCCCAAGCTGATCAAAGATACGACTCCGTCCGCGAAGTCAGCTCCCCAACCTCCTCGCACCTTTACGGAGGCCACACGAGGCTCTCCAATGAACACAGCTTGCACCACGGGGCGTACATTCTTGACACTGATCTTGATAAGACTCTGCGTCAATGCAGCACTTAGAGCCGCAAACTGCGGGTCCTGCGTATTGAGGAACCCGAAGCAGATGACGCTGTCGAAGCTGCCGAACTCTGTTAGTTTATTGGCAGCGTAAGGCAATTGCTCCAGGTTTACGACTGTGAAGGTCTCAGCACTGATCGACTGGGTCTGTAGCTTGGTGAGACAGTTCTGCACTGCGGCGTCAACGATCTCAGCATCGCTGCTGGTCTTGAGAAGAGCTATACGCACTACGGCATCGGTCTGAGGAGTAGCTACTTGCGTCTGAGTCTGAGTCTGAATCTGAGCAGGAGCAGGAGGAGGAGTCTCCATCTTGACATCTTCAGTTGGCTGGTTGAAGCGCTTGCGACCTGTGGATGCGGGCGTCGAGTCGTCGCCGAAACTCCAGCTGGAGCCGCCGCCGGGAGGCGCGTGCACGCGCGTGGTGGGGCGCTTGAGCTCACCCATGTCTGTGCTGGTGAGTGTCGACATCCTTGCAGGCTTCTTGGTGGCGTGTTGTAAGGGGGAAATGTGGATCCTTTGGAGAAATAATGATACTGAACTTTGATTGGAAGAAAATAGAAAATGGATACATTTGGCCACGTACTTGCTGTGCTGAACGATGTTGCATAATGACATCATGAACTACCTAGTTAGACAAGTAAACATCTTTGTGGTGTGCTGGCGAGCCTCAATGCCGTTTTAAGGTCGTGGCAGTGCTCTCGAGTCCGCGATTGAAAAGCTACAGCGGTGACTTCACCTTCAATGTGGCCCCGGCGCCAACCGATTCGGCCTGTGTATTTATTTTCGCAATACACCACGATACGAGTGACAAGAGCAGCAACCACCAATTTCGAAGCACCAGATTCAACGTCGCTATATAGGATCGAGCCTATCCAAATAGGGTCTTCAACGGCAAGCGGCTCAGACCGAAGGACTATCAGCGACTGCCTCGAAACTGCGACAGCTAGTTCCAGACCATGGGTGGTCTTGGAGATGTAAACTGCAAGAGGCGACAATAATGGAAGAAGCACGGTGTCGACATTTGGCGATTGTCGATTTACCAACGGCTTCCAGCACTTTGAATGGTCCGCGATCGATCCATGAGCGTTGAAGCAAACGAATTGCTCTGAACACGCTGCATCTGTGTCAGCTGCAGACCGAAGATACCGCAGATCTCCGCACTGTTTTGCCGTTGAACGGCGTCGTCTAGACTTCTCCTTGAGCACGCACGATAGCAGACCAACGGCATTTTACCCTGCAGCTGCAATGCAGCAAGCTATTCACGCATTTGGCAATCTGCTTTCGCAGAGCGGCATGGAGCTCACGAGCCGCTAGCAGAGTGCGGCGAACGAGTCTCGAAGGATAGTACCAAGAATACACAAGCTGCTACGAGATACCATTACCAGTGAATCCAAGGCAATCTCATTTGGAGCCTGATCTCTGCGTGGTGTGCTCGATGAAACGGACGGTCCGAATGGATCTTGGCGCCAAAGTCTCAGCTTGACCCATTGTCGACGCCGCCAAGTGCCGCCAAGAGCGAGGCCAAGAGCGAGGTCAGCGCCGCAGTGGCATTTGCTTGCTGCTGTCGACTTCAGTTGTTGTGGAGTTCGAGCTCCTGGGCATTGGTGGTCGACTGCAACATGCTTGGTCCGCCCTTGAGTCCCTTCCTGTGGTCTCGACGCTGTTCTTCGGTGGTTTCAACGTCCACCTGACGCCATCGGCGCCGCAGATTCGTTGCCATATGCCTGCGACGTTGCCAACGCGAGCTGTAATATCTAGCGTGAGGCAATCGTCAAGACACAGACAGCCACACCATCCGGCTCGCACCAGACAGCAAGGCCAGCATTGCCTTGCGTCGACCAAGGCAAAGTCTCCGCTGGAAGCTCGAGGCGCATCCCCTTTTTTCCTTCTTTTTTTTTACGAACGGTCGTATGCCCTTTCTTCCACACCTTTGGCCGTTACGAGCGGCTGGCCGCCCGACTATTGGCTGAAAAGAGCAAATGGCAGCCAATGGAGCGCCGCTGTCCGTTTCACCGCGCACTAAACCAAGCCAAAACTTTTGCGGCGACTTCAAAAACCAACAAACCGCCGACCACCCGCGTCGCCAAGGGCAAGTACTAAGTGCTTAGCCCGCATTTCTCCAACCACCCGATGCGACAGTGCCATCTATAGCAAAATAGTACAAAATATGCAAGTCTCGGCCATACCCGTGGTGGTGACGGACTCTCCGATTTTATCCGCATCGGACTCGCAAATCTTATGCTCCACCAACACTCGTGCCGCTGCGCCGGACAAGCGTCGAGCGTGGACACCCGAAGACGACAAAATAATTATGCAATTTGTAAGAGACTGCGGTACCAAGCGCTGGGCGAAGATCGCGGCGCTGCTGCCTGGGCGCACGCCTAAGCAATGCCGCACGCGCTGGCTCAACTTCCTGGACCCCAACATCGACAAAGCCCCGTGGCGCGCCGACGAGACGCAGCTCATCCTGGCGACCCAAGAGCGTCTTGGTAACCGCTGGGCCGAGATCGCTAAGCTGTTACCGGGCCGGACCGACAATGCCATCAAGAACCATTGGTACTCAACCTATCGCCGACGTTGTCGCCAAGCGGCAAAACTTCAGGAAAAAGCCACGCAAAACCAGACGGAAACGGCAATTTTAGAACACATGAACACATTGACAATACCCAAGCAAGAACAGATGCAGGTGCAAACGGCGACTTCAACTTTGCCGGCAACTTTAATATGGAGTGGAGCGTCAACGGCGATGAGTTTGCCGTCACCTGCTGGTGTAGGAGGCTTTGGATCGGGCATCCCGATGCTGCTGTCGCCGTTGAGGTTGTCGCACAGAGGAGCGGCCATGCAATCGTTTATGGCCATGTCAATGTCGATGTCGGTGCCATTGCCAATGCCGATGACATTGCCGTCTCCAAAGAGTCTATTTCCAGTGGAGAAAAATGTGTCATCTTCATTGTTTCCTCCTCCGGCTCTTTCAACTTCTGTGACGTTGGATGCAAATGTGCCACATCAAGGACCGACGTTGCAGAACCACCAGTCTGCATGGACGGGGTTACCGGGACTGCAATTGACGGACAATGAGTTTTCGTCATCAAGTAGCAGCTGTGATAGCACATCAAGTGTGGTGAATACGCCTCCTGTATCGGATATTGACAAGAATCGGTGGATGGGCAAGTCAAGAGTCGAGATCTTGAGACGACAAGGCACCCCAGGACGTGAACGCAGCAACTCGGCAGATTTGTTTTTGGATTGCGTCGAGATGATGAATCCCAAAACCGCAAACAGCAACAACTGCAGCTCGACATTGAGTATTGCAACAAACGAAACCGATGACGAAGGCAGCGACCAGCAATCTTTGGCATCTCCAATGGACTGTGAAAATCGCAATCAATGCAATTTTCCAGGATTGCAAAAACAGTGGTGGGACCACATTGGCACAGATTTGGGTGTCAAGAACAACGGAGACTTGTGCATCAACCCTGCAGCTCCAGTATTATCAACGACGTCCGTGTCAAGACAGCACTAGGATATTAGCTAGCAGGGTACTTGAAGTGCTAAAGCTGTCGTCGGGCGTGAAACTAATGGCATCATATTTTACTGTAATGATTCATGCTCCTACTCGGCGTCACAATTGAGCGTGAACTCGGCATCGCATTGCACCGAGAGAACAAACTTACCCAGTCGTCCAGGTTCGTATGTGGCAGGAACAATCACGTAGCCTCCTTTTGCTGCTGCAGAGAGAACAAGATCTGGTGGTGAACTTACAGAATGCAGCGGTACAAAGTCTGTCTCACTCCACGGTCGACCATTGATCAAAATAGGGTGCGTTGTGGAGTTTGGTTCACCTCCTTCCGCATTTGCATCAGCAGGACGCAAAAGTTTGCCAGACCCACCTCGAAACAAGTAAAATCCAATCATGGTGCCAACCGAATCGCGTTGGCAACGAGATTTCCACTCACGTTCGGATCGAGTGAGTGTGATACGTACTTTGGTAGGCCTCACGCCTTGTATTTGCAAGTAAAACTTTGGGTTCTGTCTCCAGTCAGGATGAAGATGACATCCTCCCGATTTCGCTGTTATCCACTCACCAGGAATACTTTGGACAGCACCTGCACCTTTGGGTAATTCATCAACGAGAAGTGGAAAATCACTATCAACCTGCAACTCAAATGAACCTTCAACACCAGGTTCACCTAACGTCGGGACAAGTAATAATCCACCTCCACCACTGGAATTCACAGCACTAGGTGAATCAGATGCGAGTAACCATTCCTTGGGCACATTTCGGAGATACAGACAAGCTGATGCTGGACTGGTGTATGAGGACAATCGACACCATTCCGTAGGTTTCACGACAAGTTTGGGAGTCGGGAAATTACCAGAGAATGATCCAGTTTCAGCTTGTTCTGGAGCTTCACCGTCATCATCTAAATCATCAACAACTCTCTCGGTTTTTTGGTTGCTTCGAGACTTGGTACCACGTATCAAATTTTCACTGATCGCTGTCGCTTTGGCGAATGGAGAATCGACAATTTCTCCGAGGAAGTTGGTCTTTTGGCCCTTGGCATGTGCTCGAAGTTGTGTAGCGGCTGAACTACCAGAACCTCCGACAACTACAGGTGGCGTTGAAATGGTTGGTGTTGCACGTACAACCGTAATTCCGACAAGGTTAGCACGGTCCTTCGCAGCTTCCCGTTGTTGTCGAGTTTTGCTACCGAGTGAGGCACGGTGAGACGTTTTACGGAGCACAACTTTGATAGTCACGTGAGCTTTAGCAGATAGCAATTTCCGCAGTCTACGAAGTTCACGTGGCGATCGCTCAGCAAACCGAATCCAGAACTGAGGATTTTGGCACCAAGCCGGATTCTCCTCACCAACTACGTGAGATTGTGGCAATGGTAGCATCAATAATGGACCGCCAGCATTTGCCATTTCACCAGTACTGCTGGTACCTCCAGCAGGAGCAGCGTTAGCATCACCATTTAGATTTCCTCCGTCATCGGCTCGCCAACGTCCTGTGCGAATCACCGACATAATGGGAGGAACACGCTCGACACGCAGAGGTTGAGGTGCCACTACACGGAGGAAAAATTCCATTTCGACTTTGGAGTTTGTCGTGTATGGAACGAGATAATAAGCCGCTCCTGGAGAAATCGTGACGTCTTCTTTGACTAGTTCACGTTCAGGGAGTGATTTCGGTTGACCTCCACTAGTGCCAGGCGTAGCAACAGCACCTGCCATTGGCGTCGCTGGATACGATAGAGAAGCTGCAGTTCCTGGCGTTGCAGGAGTTGCAACTCCAGACCAATCGATTGTAGTAGATGAAGTTTCGTACGAGTGAGCTTCAGCTACGACGTGACTGCGTTTGAATTCCCAGATAGCCGGAGGTGGATCGTTGGAGGATGCCGTAGCAAGTGTCAATTTCTCACGTAGCAGTACGAAGTTGATCGCGTAGTTATCTCCACCATATAGTCGGAAGTCACGCTGTGTGAGCGACACCAGTACGCCACTCACCGCTTTATCCACTATAATCTCTCCGTTGCCCGTACTAAGGTTTTCAAGCGGAATGGACAACTTGAACTGCGGGTTGCGATGCCAATTGGGGTCTGCGTCGTGAAGCCAACCCCACCGGGTCTTTTCAATCAGTATCTCTTTCAAACGAGCAGAATGACTGGTTTGGGCGTTGTGGTGGTGATCTTCACCTCCTACGATTGCTTGAGGTGCTGGTGTTGCTGTAATAGACTTCTTCACAGGAGCTCCAGCAGCGGTTGTGCCCACCCAGTCGCCTCGAACGCTGTATTGACGATCGTCCGGTTGGAAAACATGCACTACGAAGAGCTCCGTGAACGTGTCTAGCAAGTCCTCCCAAACCATCCAGAAACACCCGTCGTGTCCTGAACGTGAGAATTCACAACGTGGATCGGAACGCATTGCCTGTTCAATCTGCGCATGCTCTTCCCACTTGCTATCGTCATTTGACCATTCTCCTTTCCACATACCACGGCCCCAAACAGTTTTGAGTTTCACGAAGCGTAAAACCTCCTCGGGTACTTGTCGTCTAGTAGAACCTGAACCTCCTGACCCAGTAGATGGAAGCCCCACTTCTGTCACGTGCTGAATCACATATTGGCGGTTCTTGACAATGCCCATTGCTGTGACGTCTTGCGAGTTAAACGATAGTTGTCGTAACTGCGTCGTGAGAATGCACTTCTTTCTCTTGTAGCGCAACAATTGCTTCCATAACAACATTGACGGACTTGACGCTGAAGCCGCTGGGTTCCCTGCTGTAGCTTGATCAAACTGTAGTTGTTTGACACGTTCAAATTGCAGATCTACACGATGTGCGCTGCCTCCGGTGCAGTCCAAAAACGCTTCGAGGATTCGTCCACTGCTCGTACCGGCGCTTCCTCCGATTCCTCCACCATGTTTTTCGTCCAAAGCCTGATAACTTCCATGCAGTTTAGCGTATGCTTTCTCTAGAAATGGGATGAAAACTTCATTCTTGTTGACACTGCTGCCGTAAAGTGCAGATCCCGGTGGTGAAAAAGCTGAAACGCCACCACTAAAGACTTTGTCTTCTGGCTGGAGTTCCATCGAGTACGGGACTCGAGTGTCCGTTGTCACTGGCACCCAGTTGTCGTCCTTGAAGAATCGACACGTGTAGACGCCAAATTGCTTGAAACTGTGCAGTGACTCGGACACGAAGAGGTTTTCAACAAGATTGTCCGGATGTAGAGCTACAGCAGCAAATACACCGAGAAGCCACGCATCGTTGAGCAATCCTTCACGTAGGACCCCACAACCTGCTGAGCTTTTGAAGTAGTCAGGATCCTCAGTATATTCTGTTGGTCTGTACCAGAAGACATAACCTGCAGCTTCACTGTTCTGCTGAGGTACGTAGTCCGGGAGTTTACTTGGATCGAAGTACAAACTCGAAACCTCCGAAGGAAAATCCGAGTCTTCGTATAGCGGCACCGAACCAGTAACTTCATCTGCTTGAGTACTGAGCCATTGAATGATTTCATCCTCGACCGCCAAGGCCGAGGAATCGATCGTCAGAGAGCGATGGGGCATTGATACTTAGCGCTACTGCTCGAGTTTTGGTTTGGTGGACGCGAAACGACGCGCACAAACTTTAGCTCCTGCTTTTGAAAGGACTGAGGAAGGAGAAGCTGGAATCTCAAGTTTAGGGAGAAGAACCAACACTTGTTGAAAGGACGCTTCAGAATGGACTGGGTGAAGTGCCGGAAGAGGATGGAGGAAGTGGATGGAGTGGACAATCGATGGCAGTAGGAAATCGGCTCGCAACACATGCACCAACGTGTGCTCCATGCTGGTAGATCTGCACCCCGGTTCGATGTAGGAATTTCTGGTGTGTGTTGTATCGAACTTATATTTGTTTCGTTGCCACCGAACAGAATGGAGATCGACGCCATCACTGGGCGTAGAGTTGCAGCGGTACAAAATTCGCACCCCGACAAGTGACCTGTTGTTTTTGGGAGAAAATATGACGGATCCAGTAGAATTGCGTTGGTGCATCGATCATAGCCATTTCCTTCGAACACATCATAACAATTACTTTGAAGTAGCAGGTTGACGCGCCAGGGCGGCTCGCGGCCCAATCATCTCGTTTCGTTGCGTCGGTGACACAGTAATCAGTGCTGAAAATCTGCTCATGATTGGGTCCACGATTTCCGTTTTACCGACTCAGCACTTTGTCAAGTGAGCAGTGGTGATTCACTACTGGTGATCATTGGTTCGGTCCACTGGGTTTGTCACACGTGACAAAGTCTTTGTGGACCTCAAGCCTCATAATCATTCAACACTTCAACGTGTTGCATGGCGTTTTGAAAGAGCTTCACGCTGCTTTCGTTCATTTTTCGATTCGATCGCAAACGTTCAAGTCCAAGATGTCAACAGCTCCACGAACTGTTCACGCTTATGCTTCCTTTGCTGCAGGAGAGCCCATCAAGCCGTGGACGTACCAGTCACGTCCTCTTGGTCCCGGAGATGTGGAAATCAAGATCTCGCACTGCGGTATCTGTGGCTCCGATGTGCACACCCTCAGTGGTGGCTGGGGAGGAGTCATGTATCCGTGCGTCGTCGGGCACGAAATCGCTGGCGAGGTAACACTGGCTGGTGCAGACGTCAAGGACCTAAAGGTTGGCGACCGAGTTGGTGTGGGGGCTGAGGTTTGGGCGTGCCTTAACAGAGACCCCAATGAACCATGTTCCGTTTGTGCCAGTGGTGACACGGGTATTGCCCGCAGCGAGTGGGGACGTACAACTACAAGTACAAGAACGACGGCGCCATTTCGTACGGTGGTTTTGCGGACTATGTGCGTGTGGCTCACGAGTACGCGTTCAAAATCCCGGACAACATTCCGTCGGACGTAGTGGCGCCGCTGATGTGTGCTGGAACAACGGTGTTCACACCGTTGAAGGAGGCCGGTATCAAGTCTGGTGATCGTGTGGGTATTGTGGGCATTGGTGGACTGGGACACATCGCCATTCAGTTCGCGAAAGCCTTGGGAGCTGCTTCGGTGGTGGCGTTCTCTCGTTCCAATAGTAAAGAAGTGGAGGCTCGTCGTCTTGGAGCAGACGATTTCGTGAACTACTCGGACGAGAAGCAGGCGGCGGCTGCTGCAGGATCGGTGAACATCTTGCTGATCACGGCCGACGCCAAAAACATGCCGTACAGCACCTTCCTGAGCTTCCTGGCGGTTCGCGGCACGTGTATCATGGTGGGTTTGCCGGATGATGACATCAAGTTCAACGCCTTTCACGTGGTCGCCAAGGGCGCCAAGTTCATTGGCAGCAACATCGGCAGCATCCAGAACATCAAGGACATGCTGGAAGTGGCATCCAAGAAAAACGTGCGTCCAGTGATCCAGAAGCTGCCCATGAGCAAAGTGAACGAAGACCTCCAAATGATGCACGACGGCACTATCCGCTACCGTGTTGTTCTGGAGAACTAAGCGAAGATAAACAGGGGATTGACGACGTAAGTTGTTAGGAGATAACCTTACGACGAACTACATGTACCTCCTCTTTATACGGCTCGCTCCTTTAGCCACTTTGCCATCGTTTCACAGTCGCGACAGTAAGCGGCGCTCTTGAGACGCACTCCTTCCAGCGACACCTCAAGACGACGCTTGTATCCTGACGTGTCCTTGCCCACCATTAATGCCTCCACCTCGACGGCCATCGCTTCGCTTTGGAAACGAGAAACAACTCCACACACAATGGAGCCCAACGTCATTGCTGAGTACTTCTTCGCCAAGAAGTCCCACTTATCCTGCACGTACTGCCACGCCACCTGGGCACCGAGCTTGTCGCTGGCCACGCTAATAAACGGATAGTGAATGTCCTGCGAGCGCACATTCTCTACAGCCCACTCCAAAACTTGGAGCTTGGCGGCCACGCCAGAGACAGAACCCATAGCATCGAGGCAGTCCTTGCGCTCTTCGGCAAAGTCGCTCTTGTTGTGCAGCTCTTGCAAGAGCTTCGCGTTGGACGCGTTTCCGTACGTCACCTCGATGTTGAATACGGAGCCACGAAGATCACCCGAAAGTGCCGACAAATCACCGCCGATGTACGCGTGGAAGCGCTTCTGCGCTTCCTTGATGACATCCTGGTCGTTGGCAAGACCCAATCGATAAATCACAGTCTTACGGAACTCGCCTTCATCAGCGTCACTTTGCTTCGACGCGTCGGCATCCCAGCCTAAACGTTTCATCACGTGCTCGAACAATGTGCGAATATATCGCTGAAACTCGGGGTAGAACGGCTCGTCACGGAATAGGTTCGAGTAGTATCCCATGTTACGCGAGGTCTCCTTCCAGCACAAGGAAGCAGATTCATCGACATATGCGCTCGTGAAGTCCAGAGCAACAGGCAGACTCAGCACACCAGCGCGAGCAAACGTGAACACAGAGTTCAAGAGACTTACACGATCCGGGACACCAAGGAGTTGCTCTTTCACAGGAATCTCGAGGCGCTTCCACAAAGCTGGAGAATAGTTCACGAGATAGAAGCCAGCCTGGTTCGGGTTCAACTTGATCCAGCCCTTCAACCCGGTTGGCACTTGAATCTGCTTGTTGATCTCATCGTCAGCCACCAACGGCGCCGTGGGCGTCGTTGAGCTCTTCAGCGAAGCTGTCTTGGCATCCCATATTCCAAGGCGCTTCACAGAATTGGGGTCATCTGACGTGCAAAACGTTAGCGGTACGTCCCACAGCGTGTTGTCACCACTGTTCAAGCTCGTATCGGCGAAGAAACGCTCCTGAACGAGAAAACACTTGCCATCAGCGTCCTCTTTCACAGTCACCAAGGGAAAGCCCACTTGTTTGGTCCAAGTATCGGCCATATCCTTCAATTTCTGACCGGAGGCCTTTTCTAGTGTCTCCCATAGGTCCTCCGTCACCGTGTTCTTGTAGCTGAACTTGACCAGGTAGTGGTGCACACCGCTGAAGAAAACGTCGCGACCAAGGTACTCCGACAACATACGCACCATGCTCGATCCCTTGTGGTACGAAATAGCATCAAAGATTTCGTCCGCCTCGTTGGGGTGATTCACCACCACTTCGATCGGGTGCGCAGACACCATAGCGTCTTTCACAAAGGCTGATTCGAGCATGACGTCTTGCACAAAGGTCTCCCACAACTTCCACTCCGGGAAAATGTGGTGGGCTGCGTCGAATTCCATGAACTGCGCAAAACCCTCGTTCAGCCAGAGACCCGTCCACCAGTCCATCGTCACCAAGTTGCCGAACCACTGGTGTGAAAGCTCGTGGCAAATAGCGCGTGCAGCATCTGCCTTAATCTCGTGACTGCTGAGTTTTTGATCCACCAGCAAGAACGTCTCCGTGTATGTCACCAGTCCCCAGTTCTCCATGGCACCGAGGAAGTCCGGGATCGCCACCATATCCAGTTTCTTCAGCGGATATGGGATGCCAAAACTCTCCGAAAAGAACGACAGCGCCTTGGTGGCGACATCCAGTGCGAATCGTCCACGCGCGCTCTGTCCTGGCGCCGTGTACACATTCACCACAACTCCCTCCTTGGTCAAGTCTGAGATCATATCAAACTCCCCCACCACCATAGCCACGAGGTACGTTGACATAATGGGGGATTCTGCAAACTTCCAGAGTTTCTCCATACCTCCTCCCACATCTGAACGCGTATTCTTACGAATATGTGCGTCCTTCTTGGGTCTCACGAGCGTCTCCACTACGTGAGCATTGGATAGAGCCACAAGGTCCGTCTCCGTAACCATAGAGATCTCGAATGTAGCCTTAAGTGCAGGTTCATCCCAGCATACAAAGGCTCTACGTGCGTCACAGGCTTCGAACTGTGTGACTGCGAGCACACGCTTCTCCCCTTGGTGCTCGTACTCAGTACGGTAAAAGCCACGTAGCTGGTCGTTCAGGAAGCCATGGAACTGGAGCTTGAGCGTCACTTTGGAGCCGGCGGCCAGCGGCTCCGCGAAGTGGAAGGAGACCGAGTCGTCCTTGGTCTGGTACGTGATCTGCTGCGCCTCTTGTGTCTTCCCAGTGGTCGCGTCCTCCACTGACACGTTGAACACGTAGAGCTCCACAGCGTGGCAGGTGATGACAGTTGTGGCTTCGTCTACACGCAGTAGGACGCGCTCTGAGCCTTCGAAGCGGAAGTTGAGCAAGTCAATGAGCTCATAATTCACGTGATACTGCGTGGATGAAGGAAGGGGAGAGAGGCATGAGCAGAAGCGTGAGACAGAGAGGAAGCGAATGAGGTGCAGGGGACTCACCTTCTCAGGCACTACGCACGTCGGCAGACGTTTGAATACTTCAGTCTCGTCGGCGGACATGACTCAAGAATGGTCAAGTGTGCACTTGGTGAAAGATCGGATTGTGAGCCCATTCGACAGTTTGCGCGCAAACAAATGCGCAAACTTGCGCATTTGTCGACGAATGCCATATTCTAATGGGTTCATACCACATTTAGAATGGATACATACTGTACTTCTATGCGATGTGTTTTCTTTATCCCAAATCAACCCAAATTACTTTTCAAGTTCCCATTTTTGACTCGCAAAAGATGCTGCGAACATGCGGCCATCGCGTCTTCGCGAGGAGGAATTCCAGCGCGTGTCGATCTCTAGGACGTTCTACCTACTCGGTATTGCGCTCGTTAGACGCAGTAGAGACAGATGCTGCTCCCCGTTTTAGAGAATTAGGTGTGGGTGTATTGGGAATGGGGGCGATCGGAACTATCTTTTTCACTCGTCTGGGACTGTTGACCATCAATTCCAAGGCGAATAAAGTGCTGCCGACGCTCACAGTGGACGCCTTCATCAAGCCTGAGCAATTTGATGCATGGTCGGGTCAGGAGAAACTGCAATTGACTCTTGAAGGGACAAAGAAGGAGAATTTGGAATTTCAAGTGGATCTGGACAAGAAGGTGGCGACGGTCTCCGGTGCTCCAAACGTTCGAGTTCGCACACTGGAGAGAGCGCAGATTGAGAATTGTGACGACACATTGGACGTGTTGCTGGTCGCGGTGAAGGCGTACGACAGTGTTGGGGTGATTCAAGAGCTGCGGGAAAAGAACCGACACTTGCTGAAAGACGACGCACTGTGTGTGCTGCTCCAGAATGGACTGGGTGAGGTGCCAAAAGAGGATGGAAGAAGTGGATTGAGTGGAGTGGACGATCGAAGGCAGTTTGCGAATGGTGTGACGTTTGTTGGTGGGCGAGTGTTGGCGTTTGGAAGTGTGGCGGCTAGCGGACTGGACGCTGGGATGACATACCTCGCTCCGTTTGGTGATGGCGAGGTAATTGGTAGTGGTTCTGACGATGAATTGCGGATGCGAAGAGAACGAGATGCCAAGATGGAAATACTTGCGAAACTTTTTCGAGCTGCAGGTACGGAGCCTGTGCTTGGTTTGGTACGTGAGGTATGATGCAGTTTGTACTGATTTCATGGATTGCCACACTACATGAAGGGTTACACTGCGAGGTGTTGGAGGCTAGTAACATGCAAGCGATGCTCTGGCGTAAGCTGATTGTCAACGCGGCTATCAACCCGCTCGCGTCCCTGTTGGACGCACCGAACAGAGTAAGTGTCCTGCATTCCTCTAGGCTTCAACATGCTATTGACACTTTTGGCGTTTTAGAGCGTAGTTGCAAGCGAAGGCAGTCGGCATTGTGTGAATATGGTGGTGCAGGAGGCTCTGGCCGTCGCTAAGAGCGAGAAGATTCCTCTGAAGTGCTCTCAAATTGTACGAGTGATATCTACAGGAATGCTGATGGCAGTAAGTTAGCTAACATTTTTTACTTGTGTGTGCACAGGAACTCGTGGAAGATACCCTCGACGTGGCTCGCAACACAGGCACTAACGTGTGCTCCATGCTGGCAGATCTGCGCCGCGGTTCGAGGTAATACGAATTTCTAGTTTGTGTTGTGTGCGTGCATCGAACTGATATTCTGGGTTAATTCGTTGTCACTGCTATCGAACAGAACGGAGATCGACGCCATCACTGGACGTATTGTTGCAGGTGGCAAGCGGCACGGAATTCCCACCCCGACAAATGAGCTATTGCTTTCGCTAATTAAAGCTCTCGAGGAGGAGGGAACGCGACGAGTTAGATAGACGCAGGTGTCATACATGTAGAGCTACTAGGGTTTGCTCGTTGATCCATGCGGTTGACTAAGTGACACTACTAGTAAGCTTAGTAAGTTTTTCGTTCGAGAGCAGTACGTGTATGTGTATGTAAATCATCTATCTACTCCGACCAAAAGCGGATTTGCAAGGACAGTAGCTTACTTCTTCGACACTTTCTTCTTACCCCGAGCTTTCTTCTTGGCCGGGGGCGTGGTCGTTTCTGCGGGCTTTACCTCCTTCTTTTCCTTCTCAGGGTGCTTCTTCGGGGTTTCCTCTGCTGCCTCTTCCACCTTGACAGCCTTCTTGGTCTTCTTAGCCTTAGGCGCCTCCTCCTTCTTTACAGCGGTTTTCTTTCCCTGCTTGTTGGCCTTCGGAGCCTCCTCCTCTTCGGCCTCGGCGATAAACTCCTCGAGCTTCCGCTTCTTCAGGTTGGCGGTCTTTCCGACGGGCGGCAGCTTGGCCAGCGTGGCCAGTGCGTTGTACACGGGCAGTGCAACCGAGTCGGCGAGCTTGACACTGATGGACTGCACGCCGTTCCAGCCCTTGGGTACCAGGGCGGCGCAGTTGTTCATGGCCACCATGATGTTGTCCACAATCTGCTCCGGCGTCATGTCTAGACGCGCAACCTTGACGTTGTTGCACACACCGGCGCTGACGTGGAAGGCCGTGCGCTTCGAGGCGATGCGCACGCTGCTGGCCACGTCCTTGCGGGACACGCGCACGGCGACGGGCTGTTTCTTCTTGACGAAGAACTTGTTACCAAGCGGGCCCTTGAGGTAGGGCAGTACACGGTCGTCGGCTAGGAACATGTCGTAAGCAGCGGCCAACGCACGCTTGTCCTCGAAACGCGAGAAGTTCTTGCGTAGCTTCTTAACCGTCATAACCTTGGTTACGCCCTGTACAGGGTCCTTGGCCAACGCTTCCTTGATGCGTTTCTTGTCCTCGTCCTTTACAAACAGGCAGATCTCGGCCGCCTCATCGTACAGCGCGTGGGGTAGCGTGCTGCAGATAGAAAAGTCATAACAAGGTCCACAGGGGGTCAGATCGAGCTGCAAATAGTCGTAAAATGTGGCCAAGCCTCGACCGGCATTGGCGTGGGTAAAACAGTAAATATTACATTGGAATGGGCTTGAGCGACGCCTTGGCCGGCACCAACTTGCGTGTCAAGATGCACGAGACGTAGTCCACGTCCTCCACGAGCGGCGTTTTGGCGCGCTCCTCGCTCTTCTTGGCCGCGAACGTCTGCAGCGCCAACACGGCGCGCCGCACCTGCGCCTCGTCCAGTGGGTTGCGTAGCCCCTTGCGGATCGTCCCGTCGGTCATGGCAGCACTTGGTCCAATGTTACTGTAACTGAGCGCAACTTGGCTGGTCACGAAGGGCGTCGGCTGGCTGACGCTGCTTGTCGTGATGATTGGTTAATATTGATACGTTAAATGAAAACGATTGGATGAAAATAATAATTCGTTTGTGCAACATTATGTTGCGTTAACGTTGCTGCTAAGATTACCGGTACGTTGCCTTTCACGGGAACCACACACAAAAGGTCTGACGTACTCGGGGGATCTTTTTCCGCGTCATTCCCAAAGTTTCGAAGATGCAGGTCAAGGTGATCAAGGCCGGCAAGCGCGCCAAGGACTACGGCTCCGTGGAAGTTGCGGGTTCGGCCCCCACCGTCGCGCAACTCAAGGTCGCCTTCGAGAAGCATGCGCGCGTGTCTCGCTTCCGTCAGAGTCTCAAGTTGCAGGATGGCGAGACTCTCGTCGCTCTCACCGACGACAGTAAGTTGCTGGTCGACTACGGCGTCAAGAACGGTGCCACGCTCGTCTTCCGGGACTTGGGGCCTCAAATCGGCTACCGCACTGTCTTTGTGGCCGAATACCTTGGCCCTCTGCTTTTCGTGCTGGGTTATGCGGCTCGCCCTGCCTTCATCTACGGGTCGGAGGCTTCGTCGCAGCCTCTGAGCAGCACGGCACTACTGGGAGTGGCCGCCTGGTCGCTGCACTTCCTCAAGCGCGAGCTCGAGACCTTCTTCGTGCACCGCTTCAGTCGCCCCACTATGCCGCTACGTAACCTGTTCAAGAACTGCATCTACTACTGGTCTTTCGGAGCTGTTGTGGGTTACCCATTGTGTCATCCACTGTATGCTGGCCCCACGTCGGATGTGCAGATCAAGGCTGGACTAGCGCTCATGGGCATCTCGGAGTTCTTGAACCTGTGCGTGCATGTGCAGCTGCGCAACATGCGTCCAGCGGAGGGCTCCAAGCTGCGTCCCATTCCCAAGGGTCCACTGTTTGCTCTTGTGTCGTGCCCTAACTACACGTTCGAGGTGCTCGGCTGGGTCGGCTTCTCCATCTTCACGCAGGTGGCTGCCAGCTACGTGTTCACGCTGTTCGGCTTCCTGCAGATGGCCGACTGGGCCCTCAAGAAACACCGCGGATACTACAAGACCTACGGCGACGAGTACAAGAAACTGCGTCGCAAAGCCATCATTCCCTTCGTCCTGTAAGGGGTCGGTCTAACGCAGGTATCCATACTGGCGATGAGGCAATTAAAGAGCACGGATATGTTCTGGTAACATGCAGTGTTTTGGTGCTTAGCTGTTAGCTTTGCTTTGCTTGCAGTCAACGTTGCTCACGATAATGAAGCTTTGTTTTGATTGATAAATCTATTACTCTCGTCTCTCTTCACCAAGGGCAGCAATTCAATTTAGTGGGGCGTGTCCATGCCAGCACGCACACCTCCACGCGCAAGCAGGTCGGCGATGTCGTCCTTGTTGGGCAACTGCGATGCACGCACGTCCTTGACAAGACGCTGCACCTTCTTCTCTTGCTTGAGGTACTGCAGCGCCATGTTGCCCAGGTTGGAGTTCGGCAACGCCTCGGTGAACTGCAGACCCTCACGGTACACGATCTTGCTGGCCAGGCTTGACGCGACGATAGAGCGGATGTAAGCAAGCGGCACGTTCTGCTGCACACGGTCCAGCGCCAACTCACGGAGCTTGGGCGGCAGGTGCTCTTCGATAAGCGTGAACAGAATTTGCTGGTCCTCTTGGCACACGTCGTCGAAGTGAACCAGCACAGCGTCGTGCACACGAGTGATCGCGCGACTAATACGCTCACTCGTGGGGGGCAGTGCCGACGTCGGGTCCTTCTTGTACTCGCGGAAGAGCAGCTGAGCCTCCACACGAGCCAAGGAACGGAGCTTGTCGACCACTTCTACAACCAACTCGTCCTTGACAGCGAGGAACTCGTCCGTCTCGAGCAGCATGCTGGCCACAATCTCGTAGGACGAGCACACCACACCGCACTTGTTAGCGGAACTATCCTTGACAATCACCACACCGGCATTGTCGAAGAGCAATTGACGGGCCTCAGGCGTGATGAAGAGGTTGGCACCTTCCACAATGAGACCTGACGACGGCTTTCCGTCGGCATCCAGGTAGTCGCGCCAGTTGTTCTCGTTGATGGTGTTGGGGCGGCCACCAGCGGGGATGAACAGGTCGCTCTTGACGCGGTTGTGCATCGAGTTACGCGCACGGATGCCCTCTTGGGTGTTGATGTCGTGCTTGATACCCGTGGACGAAACCTTGGAGCCGTCGAAGCTCGATAGGGGCAACGATTTGTGCACCAGACGCAGAAGCTCCGGCATATCGAGACCCTGAGGGTCTTCGATCACACCGGTGCCGTCGCAAATGCCGACAATGCGCAGGTTGTCGCCGTACTCGCGGTGCAGGATCTTGATAACGTTGCCAGCCACATCACCGTCAGTCCCGCCCGTGATCTTGACAGTAAACGGCTGCTTCTTAGGGTCAATGTTCTGCGAGTGCAGGGCAACTTCAGCAAAGACGGCAACACCCTCGCTCGTCACACCATACACCTTGTGGTTGAAACCAGCATCGGGTTTGGAACTGATGAAGGCGCGCGGGATCGGGTAGCCACGGTACCCAGCACGCTTCGTCATCCACACGATGTCCTCCGGGATGATGTTCTCATCAGGACCCAGGTAAATGAGCTCGTCCTGGCCGTAATAGTCCACGATCTTCTCCTTCACAGCCTCGTCCGTGGTGTTTAGGTCGAGTAGCGCATCCGAGAAAGCCTTGACACTCTTGCGAATGATGAAGTCGCGCGGAGCAACGTCACCAATGGGTCCGACAATAGGATCGCAGAGAACCACAGCCTTCGAGCCGCCCTCCGGAATGTCCTTGTTCTTGAGTTGCTGAGCGAAGGCCAGGTTGTACGCCTCGTTGTACTGACGAGCGCTCTCAAGTGCGTGAGCATCCGTGGAGCTGGGGTACACCATACGCAGACCACCACGAGCAATGTCACGGAAGCGCACGTGGAAGCCCTTGAAGCGACGACCGTAGATGAAGAAGACGCCGTAAGGGGTGTCCTTACCAACCGTGCCGTAACCCATGACCTTCGGGTCCATACGCAGCGACAAAGCGTAGCGGTCGCGGATGAACTTGTTGGTACGCAGTGTGCCACGAACGGCATCCGCCATGCTGTTCAGAAGCAAGATAGCGTCCTCGTGCTCGCAGTTGCGTCGGATCTCCTTCTTCAGCTCTTCGACAACTGCATCCTGCTCAGCATCCGGCATCAGACGCTCCTTCTGTGGGTCGAACTTGTCCAAGAAGAAGTCGGCAATGCGCGAAGCTAACGGCAGGTGCTGGACATGCTCCAGCGTGTTCATGATGCGCGTCAACGAGTACGCAAACGGGTCCTTCTTTGCCAGAACACCGTGCAGCATGTTGCCGTACGCGTAGATGAGCTCAGCGCGCGAAAGACCCAAGTCCGGGTGCTGCAGCGTCAGATGCACGGGACGGTCATCGACCCACTTCAAGTACTTGAGGTTACCTGAGATCTTTAACCACTCGAACTGGAACTCCTCCTTCAGTGCTTCCTCACTGGGCTGCACGAGGATACGGATCATGGCGACGTGAGCTCCCTGGTTCTGCGGGTCCTTGACTACATCTAGGTGAGCGCGCACCACGTTCAAGTTGCACAAACCGAGATATGTAGCAGCCTTCTGCATGAAACTCTTGGGGATGACATTGGACGCGGCGATCGTCAGCATCGTCTGGGGGATACCACCACTGGCGAGTTTGTTCTCCTCGCTGCGAGTCTCCCAATTGTGCTCAACGTCCACCGCCACACCCTCGGTGCTGCGTACCTTGCTAAACTGCTCCATCTGCCAAGCTAGGCGACGTGGGTTGCTGAACTGCACGTACATGGTGTTGCTGTGGTTCAGGAACGTGTCCACAGCCTCAGGCTCGAAGTGCGGACCTGGTTCCGGGTAACACTGGTCACCTGCGTATTTTCCCTCCTGGATCTCAGCACAGAAGCGTTGGATGCTAGAACGAGCCAGCTTCTCGTCCTCTGTCTTATTGAGGAAAGGTTCTTGTTGACCAAAGCGGAAGATGTCGAGGCCCAGTGAATCGTCCAGAGATGTGAAGATCTTGACTCGAGCGAGTGTTGCACCGTCCACCGTCTGTGGCAATTGATCCAGCACGTTGGCCAAGCGGCCGGGAAAGTTGGCGCCTGAGCGGAAGTGCGAGAAAATCTTGTGGTCCGACGACCGGATCATCACCTCAGGTTGCTCAGCGCCCACAAGCGCCGTGATGGCGTTGAGGTGCTGCACTCGGTCCTCCTCGTCGATGGAGCGGAAGTAGGCGGGTGGCATGTTCTTCAGGAACCAGGGCACCGTCTTGGAGGCGGATTCTTTCTGGAACTTATCCAGTGCACGTAGCATTTCTTCCTGGGAGACACCGGCATCGCCGCTTTGTGCAGCGAAGGCGCGTGCTAGCGTCAGCTGGAAGCGGCTGGGAGTTGAAGAGGCGGAAGCGCGGCGCAGCGCCTTGAACTGGGAGGCTTGCAGCATCAGAGCCGATTGAGGCTGCGTGAGCTTGGGAGGTTAGACGCTTGATGCCGATGCGGCGGGAAGAGGAATGAGCTATGATCAGAGGTGGCGGGCACTGGTAACTGCAACCTGGACGTGGCTCGTTCCCAAGTGGATTTTTGACTTGGGTTTTGTATGCCTTTTCGGCGCCATGGGGTTCGGGTTGAGATGTCAAATCACGTACTGAATGACAGAAACAGGATGTGAATTGAATCTGGACAGCACACGGATATTGGCGAACTTGCCTCGCTATCGCTGCATGGACCGTAGGGAGGTAGGGAGGTGACCCACGGACGCTAAATCAGCACCCGAAGACACTGCGTACATGTATTCTTGTCATCAGTAGTGATGAGTGCATCACCCCGTCCAGCACTTTGTGGTACTCGATATCACAAAAAAAAACAATCCTGACATCCATATTGGCATTCAACGAACTAATATGCATAGCTCCTGTAGTCAAACGAGTCTTCATTCAAATTATAGGAGGCGCAGACGCAGTCTCTCCCAGTTTTCTTGCTCAAAATATGGACATGACCTGCAAATGTTAATTAATACCAAGTAGTAGCACAGTAGTGAAAATTCTGAATGCTTCTCGCGTACTTGTATGCATCAAAGTGCGCTACCGCACGAGTTGTTTGCCAAAGACGCTACAGCTTATGGACTCGCTTCTGCCACCACGAGGTTGGTATCCGATGAACCCCGCCTCAGCACTTTATTGAACGGGTCTATCCCGTGCTTCGAAATCTATCATCATCATCATGATGGCTGCGAGGTTTTCCTTACACTTGATTTGTCAGTGAGCCGAAACGCCAGCTGGATACAGTACGCCGTCGGCCAATCGCTGCGCTTCACGACGTTTCGTCTGTCTCTGGTTGGTTTACCTGCATATACCGATCGAAGATGGCTACATGTACATCGACGAATTCCGCGTCATGGGCATCAAGACCAGGCGCGCCAGGAAGCGGATGCTGGACGCCGATGGGCATTGGCACAACCACCACTCGATCCGGCACTTGCCCCTCGCCGCCGAGTCGGCGCTTGGTGCTCGTCGTTGCAGCGCGCTTAACACGTTGAATCTGTTGTTCAACCGTACCGTATGCGACGTGGCAGGCAGGCTCTCTTTCCCGGCGATCTGGCGCTCAGCAAGCGGGGACCTCGCCCTCATTTTTCATCTGGAAGTCTGGAAGTTCGGTCCTCGAACTGGAGCGCGTGTTGTTATCGAGAGAGCCTGGGGATGAGATTGATGAACTTCATCCTCGCCTGACATCAATCTGCTACGTGCGGCTTTTGGCAGCTCCTGTGGTTGCGTGACGCTATGAGCGACAGAGGCATTACCAAGAGGTTTGCGACCACACAGCGAGTTTTGCTTGGCACTTCATCGCTGTGTAGACACAATAGTGTCTCCTGGTTGGACGGCGAGGAGCGCCCTAAGTTTAGCGGCCATCACCACTTTGCAGACCCGCCAGGTCCATTATTTTAAGCACCCAAGCGTTGCTGTGTAGCTTAGGCGTGTTCATCTAGGCGACAGCAGGACCATCGTAGTGTATTTTGAAGGCAGCATGAGCGACAACAGATTGCCGCCCCGAGCGGAGGCGTTGGTCAAGGCTTTTGTAGATTTTCACGACCGCGTGAGATATTATCTCGAAGCTACGGAGCATCAAGACAATGAAACATCAGAACACTCAACGTGGATCACACAGTCTTGTACTCCGACATACAACGACATCGAGACGCTTGTCAAGGATGCAGAAAGCGTCTACACTTCTCCAATCTTTATTCGGCTACTCTACCGGGACAACACATACAAGGACATCAGAGAGCACACCGTCCGATTAGTTGAGGCGCTGGAGATGGAAAGCCCCCGACAGATACTTGCTGAGCTTTTCAGACACTTAGACGAACATACAGCGGAGGATCGTGCACGGAGCTTTTTGCTTCTTGCTTCGGAGGTGCCAGGCAGCGAAGTAGATGAAGATAAAGTGCGCGTGGGATGGTTGGATAAAATTGTCGAGAGTTTTGAGGCGTCCCCGAGAGCCTTGCGGCCACAACTCCTTCTCGCGGCTTCCATCATAGGACATGAGCCAATGGTAACGCTGCTGCTCCGAGACATTGCGGCGGACAACGAACAAGCACCAAATATTAATACTGTCGAAGCAGAATGCCTCATTGAGGCAGCTATGAACCAGCATCTTCCTATCGTGAAATTGTTGCTAGATGGCGGGAGATTTTCCAAAATCAACGAATCGCACTGGGACGCAGTGGTGAGAGCGCTGGAAGCCTCGTGTGGGAACGGATTTGCTGACATCACCGACACTTTGCTGTCACACTATCGATCGTATTGCTCAGACATCTCCGCCTGCGATATTCACCACCCTCGTCTTCTTCGTTTGGCATTATCAAATGCGCATTTTGATCTCGTAAAGCTTCTACTCGAATGCGATCCAAGAGGTACGCTCTGCAATTTGCTGGAGCTCGTGGATACGTTACGAGAGGAAGTAGAACAGGAAACGCCGGGTCTGTCCGAAGAAGAAGCAGGAACAGCACCGTCGGATTTTGTCGCAATCGTGGTAGGAAAAGAAAACGACGACATGGATGATGTAGAGATGTGGGATGCGCTAGCACTAGCGCGAGGGGTTACGGCGGAGAACACGACGCTGGTGCGCTTCCTGGTTAATCACGTGGACTTTTGCCGGGAGATCCTCACTGCTGCACTGGAAACAGCAGAAGAATGTGGAAATCTCGACATGATTGAGATAATATCGAGCAAATTGCAGAAATTGGTGAATCAGTATGATAAGGACGAAGAAGAGGGAGTTGGTGCGGACGATGTGACCGCATCGTCACCGTCAACAAACTTAGTTTACTCGCGCGGGGGATCTGCTGAAACTCAAACAGATAACGACGAAAAGCCCCAGCCTCCTATGGATGACACCGATCCGACGACAGTAGACGACGGCAACGCCGCGGTTGTCTCTGAAGTATCATCAAACGAAAGTCACCCTGTGCCAGACGAGAGCTTGGAAGCAATACATACAGCCAGCTTCAGAGCAGTAGAACACGTGATATCGTCCGCAAGGCAATCCGTAGTTTTTAAATGTGTGGGAATGGTTTCAGAGGAGTTGGGGCAAGCTCTAGCCGAACAGCTAGAGGTAGAGGCACATGTTGACGCTACCGCAGAACTGACAACCGACACCATGGACTTCCCAGAAATTACTACGGATAGGATAATGGAGGAAACCCTCAATGAAAATCCAGCAACTGATAGCGGATCACCTACAGCCGACGTTTTAATGCCTGTCGAGAGCAGTTATCCCTGTTGCGACCAGGAACGGTCCACTGTTAGTGTCGGGCAAGAGCAAGAAAAGAAGGATGACCAAGCTACTCATTTTGACGAGTTGGATGGAGTAAGTGGTGAAAGGTTAACAAGTGCAGACGATTCAAGTACAGTCGCTGAGAGAGTTGAGATACAAGAAAACACGGATAATGTCGATACTGGTGAGGATTTTCGTGGTCATGCCACTGCTTCTAGCACCTCAGAGCGGGAGAATGACGAAGAAAATGATACTTGTACAATTGAAGTGCAACAGGGTGAAGAATCAACCACGATTTTACCCGGTGAGCACGCAGATGAACTTCAAAATGCTGTTGACGTTTCAAAAGAAAACCGTGTCAATCTAGCTGAAAGCGCACGCGCAGGGTCTCCGTTTGCGTCGCATTTTGGAAAGAAAACTGACTCAAACTCCCAACCTCACGAAGAAGTTAAGGTACAAGCTCCCCAAGTACACGCGCCGGCCAGCAGCTCCACGGTCAACCCAACCCGATCCACAATATTGTGCCCAGTGAAGTGGGTAGAGCACCTCATGGACACTTGTGAGATTTCCAGCCCTAACATTGACGCTTTCGCTCAACTTTGTGAAGGCGATCGCGTGAAGGTATTTTATAGAGAACGACCGGTGTTGTTCCCGGGTACTATCATTCGCTGCCACCCAAATGGGATCTACGACGTAGTCTACGAAGATGGCGTCGAAGAGTCCTGCGTCCCTCACGAACTCATTCAACTACATGTACTTGAGCCTGAAAATACTGTTTCCTGCCAAAACGATGAAGAACGGGTTTCGGATGGAACTCACTTGTCGAGTACATGTACATGTAGTCGTCCATCTAGTGGATATTCTCGCGTGGATATTCCAATTCGAGGATCTGGCGAATCTAGGAACTCTGCAGGAATGGCGGTACCGGTGTGTGACCCACTGAATCACCACGCAGATCGTCAGGAGTCCAGTGATGACGCTGACGGTTCTATTGCATCGAACACAAATGGGGTGGCTGATACCGAGAAAGAGGCATTCTATTACGACAAGTGTTCTACTGAAAGCATCCAAATCTCTCCACAAACAGCTTTACCTGAGGATGTGGATCAGAACGGCCGTGTCAAGGTAAGTCAACCCACTGGAAGCTCATCGCATGATACACAGCCATTGTCGAATCGGGTAGATAACGTCCTAGTGCTTGAAAATGTTCCGGAGATCCCAAGCATAATTGTACGGAGCAATGAGTTGGAACAATCCTTCACGGGACGAAAAGATACTGAAAACGAAATTCGAGCTGCAAATGGAACAGCTCAAGGGAGGTTGCGAGATAAGTCATCTGTCGCCTCTTTACATGTACGCTCTCGCTGCAGGACAGCCGATAATGTATCGGCGGATGAAGTGACGGAGTGGAAGAACGTGGATCTCCTGTTGAACCGCAAACGTAGGCTTTTTCAATCTCAGACTGGAAGCATCGAGAGCACTAAGGTACCATGGGGCGAAGAATTTGCCACCATCCAGTCTTTGAAGCGATTTGCAACGCAGCATCCCGATATTCTTCGTGCGCACATGTAAGTGCATGTTGTCATTGACTTTGGCCAGGATCAAGCGCTAACATAGTTTCGTCTCGTCAATGTTAGAGAAACCCAGTTACGCGAGTTGGATGGTCCTCTGGCGAGCAATAGTCCAGTGAAGCCGCACATTTCGAGGATACAGAACGCATCTGCACATTCCGGCGCTGGTCAGGCTCGAGAATCTTTACTGCTGATGAAAGATTTGGCTTTCATGCTACAACATCGTCTTGCTCCTTTCTTCGGTGCGTTGTAGACATGCACGGGTTACTTCACGGTAATTTACGGAGCACACGGGCTTACCTTTTTGTTTGTGTCGTACAGATGCAATTCTTCCCGTCGTGATGTCAACTGTGTTCAACGCGGACAAACGTTTCCTGTGCGAGACGGCGACGGAAGTGCTAGATGCAATTATCTTGCACTGCAGTGGTCGAAAACTTGCTGTTCAGCTCCTACAACTGGGTGAAACTTACAGTAAAGATGAGGACTTACGGCTTTACAAGTTGGTACGTGGTCGACTCGGCGCTAGCATCAACTCCACGAAATTTCTAACTGTGTTTCCCTCCTCCAGGCATCTGTCTACGTGGAGAAATGTGTTTGCAATTGGAACAAGCCCGAGTTTGCTGCTCTTCATTCCTCGCAGTCGTCGACTCTGCTTCTCACTCTGCTCTCCAAATCGCTGACTTCGAAGTCTGCGCCAGTGCGGTTATCTGCCCAGAAGAGTTTGAGGCATATTTGTGATGAACTCGGGGTAAGACGCCACGATTGATTGTCAAACTATTTGTACCCTAACTCTCCTTCTTGTGTTCGTTCTCAACACAGACGCGCAAGTTTGAGACTGTTCTTCGAGCGCATTTATCACTGGATCTGGAGACTCTTGCACTTAAGGGATGCGGATATGCCTCAGTAAGATCGACAACTCCAAGTAGGCGAAACACAAGTAGGCGCCGAGAAGTTGCAACGCGAACGGATGCTTCCAGTCCTACGATTGTACAAAGCAGCCCAAGCATCTTGCAGCGTATGCTTCTGCAGCGACAGAACCGTGTACTACCCACGCAGACTTGACGAAGAAGATAATCAATCCGAGTGGTTTTCCTGCACAATTTTGAGTACCTCAATTTGAGATTATGAGAACCAGCGTTCCACACTACTTGTGCTTTGCGGTCCGCGTGCTGTGGCTCAAACCAGTCAAGACGACTATCGCACCGCTACATATTGACCCTTTAAACATAAATACTGTCGCCGCTGCTGAAAAACACCTAGTTTTCTCCCGAGCTCGCGTATCTGAAACTTTGCTACCGTTGCTTCTATCAATCACTGACCCCAATGAAGCGATTCGCATTACATGTAGACCATTAGGGGTTCAAAGGAAATGACTAGAAAACCCGAGTGCCGCGACTCCTAACTACATGTACAACTCCTACTTATCTACAGTAGTTCGAATATTCTTAGCTCCCAAGTGTCTTGTTGGGGTCAAACACACGGACTAAAAAGCAAGCAAATTAAAGTTAAGGGCTGCTTGGAGATACCATTTGTAATTCGTGTCAGAGCACTAAAAACGCCTTCATAACAGTGCGGAGACATTGAACATACTCAATCTCTTGTAGCCGTGACTATGTTTTCACAGCAGATTGATGCATTCGGCTATTAATGGAATTTTTTGGTTCACCACATCGAGTGCATTCCCAACCAAAAACAATTTCATTGCGATCCTCATGTAGTATTTGAGTGCCTCAAACAAGGACATGCCTCAAATTGATGAACCCAAACGAGGCATTTTATCAATTTTATATCCTCAACGCCTTATTCGGAGATCTCCGCGCTCAAGGTGACTGAAGCGGCGGCGGCGGTTCCTGTTGGCGTCATGCCGCCTCTACATGGCGGATCTTTAGGAGTTTCGCGTCGCCTCCGACGCTTCCTGCCCGTCGCCATCCTCTGCCTGTGGATCCCGCCGATGGAGTCTCGCTCACTTTTCGATTCCCCATCCAACTCTCTTCTACCTGCTACCTCATGCGCCTCTTTGCCGCGCTGTCCACCTGCGCACTCGCGCTAGTGGCCGACGCGTTGTCTCCTGACGCTCCTGAGGCCATCCGTATGGAGGGAGATGTATGGGTTGACAACCTGCTGCAGTATCGACTCATGATGGACGACACCAACGCCACGTTGCTGGCACGCACTGATGACTCACCTTGTAGCGTTCGTGAGGCTTATGATTTGAGTATCACCGTGTCCAAATGTCTCCAAATGAAGGAGTACGCCAAGCTCTGGTTAATGGACAAGTGGCCCATTTCCAATGCCAGATTCGGTACCAAAATCTTCACCTACTCTCCATGCTCAAGGGACGTGAGTCCAGTGAACCCCCCTACCCCCATCTCAGCCCCTCCTCGACTTGAGGTTTTAGAGGGTAAAACGAAGCAGAAAGTGCCAGGTGCAGTGGCTATCCGAGTCTGTGAAAATTTGGATTGTGGAGTTTTACCGACGGATATTGTGGTTTCGACGCTTACTGGAGTCAATATGCGCATCCCACAATCTGTTCGAGATGGACTTGACTGCCCTACCCCAGTTAATTCCGTATCTTGTCGTGAAGGACATCGGTGCCAATGTTCGTGTCCTGAAGGTTTGTCACTTGTCAATGGAAAATGTTCGTGTCCTGGTGGACAGAACTTTGTCAATGGTGTGTGCACTTGTCCAGCAGGGATGACACTAGTGGGAGGTACTTGTAAGTGTCCAACTGGTCAAACTGAAGTATCTCCTGGAGTGTGTGGATGCACAGGTGGACAAACTCTAGTGCGCGGAACCTGTACCTGTACGGGTGGCCAATCACTCGTTGATGGCTCCTGTGCATGTACTGGTGGTCAAACACTTGTGGGAGATACTTGTACTTGTACTGGTGGACAATCACTTGTGGACGGCAGTTGTAAATGTACTGGTGGACAATCTCTTGTGAGTGGCACATGTGCGTGTACTGGCGGCCAGAAGCTCGTAGGCGGATCCTGCACTTGTACTGGTAGGCAGTCACTTGTCGGCGGTTCGTGTACGTGTACTGGAGGACAATCACTTGTGGGCGGCACTTGTGCTTGTACTGGCGGTCAATCTCTCGTGGATGGCACGTGTGCTTGTACTGGTGGGCAATCCCTGGAAAGTGGCGTGTGCGAATGTACCGGCGGTCAGTCACTTGTAAGTGATGTTTGCACTTGTCCCGTCGGTCAGTCGCTCGTTAGCGGTGTGTGCTCCTGCCAACCCGGTATGATTTACGAAAACGGCGCGTGCACTTGTACTGGTGGACAAACGGAAACATCCCCTGGTGTCTGCGAATGTACTGGTGGGCAGTCACTTGACAACGGTGTTTGCCAGTGTCCAGCTGGCCAATCGCTCTCTAATGGCGTATGCTCCTGTCCGACAGGCCAGTCATATGAAAGCGGTGCGTGCAAGTGCACTGGAGGACAAACAGAAACTTCCCCTGGTGTGTGCGAATGTACCGGCGGCCAGTCACTTGCAAGTGGTGTTTGCACTTGCCCAGCCGGCCAGTCGCTTGTAAACGGAGTGTGTTCCTGCCCAGCACGTATGATCTATGAAAACGGTGCTTGCGCGTGTACTGGAGGACAAACGGAAACCTCTCCGGGTGTATGCGAATGCACTGGTGGTCAATCGCTCGAAAGTGACGTGTGCACGTGTACTGGAGGCCAGTCCCTTGTCAATGGAGTTTGTTCGTGTCCTGGTGATCAGTCACTCATCGAAGGTGTATGTTCATGCCCTGGTGACCAAACTCTTGTCGGCAATGTCTGTTCATGTCCAGGTGATCAAACGCTAATTGGTAATGCTTGCTCGTGCCCCGGTGACCAGACTCTGGTGAGCAACGTCTGCTCCTGTCCCAGTGACCAAACTCTCGTCGGAGGTCGGTGCTCGTGTCCTGGAGACCAGACTCTAGTCGGCAATATCTGCTCCTGTCCGGGTGACCAAACTCTCGTCGGTGGTGTATGCTCCTGTCCAGGTGACCAAACTCTCGTCGAAGGCCGGTGCTCGTGTCCTGGGGACCAGACTCTAGTCGGCAATACGTGCTCCTGTCCAGGTGATCAATCTCTTGTGGACGGCACTTGTACTTGTACTGGTGGGCAGTCACTTGTCGGCGGATCGTGTACGTGTACTGGAGGACAATCACTTGTGGGCGGCACTTGTGCTTGTACTGGCGGTCAATCTCTCGTGGATGGCACGTGTGCTTGTACTGGTGGGCAATCCTGGAAAGTGGCGTGTGCGAATGTACCGGCGGTCAGTCACTTGTAAGTGATGTTTGCACTTGTCCCGTCGGTCAGTCGCTCGTTAGCGGTGTGTGCTCCTGCCAACCCGGTATGATTTACGAAAACGGCGCGTGCACTTGTACTGGTGGACAAACGGAAACATCCCTGGTGTCTGCGAATGTACTGGTGGGCAGTCACTTGACAACGGTGTTTGCCAGTGTCCAGCTGGCCAATCGCTCTCTAATGGCGTATGCTCCTGTCCGACAGGCCAGTCATATGAAAGCGGTGCGTGCAAGTGCACTGGAGGACAAACAGAAACTTCCCTGGTGTGTGCGAATGTACCGGCGGCCAGTCACTTGCAAGTGGTGTTTGCACTTGCCCAGCCGGCCAGTCGCTTGTAAACGGGTGTGTTCCTGCCCAGCGCGTATGATCTATGAAAACGGTGCTTGCGCGTGTACTGGAGGACAAACGGAAACCTCTCCGGGTGTATGCGAATGCACTGGTGGTCAATCGCTCGAAAGTGACGTGTGCACGTGTACTGGAGGCCAGTCCCTTGTCAATGGAGTTTGTTCGTGTCCTGGTGATCAGTCACTCATCGAAGGTGTATGTTCATGCCCTGGTGACCAAACTCTTGTCGGCAATGTCTGTTCATGTCCAGGTGATCAAACGCTAATTGGTAATGCTTGCTCGTGCCCCGGTGACCAGACTCTGGTGAGCAACGTCTGCTCCTGTCCCAGTGACCAAACTCTCGTCGGAGGTCGGTGCTCGTGTCCTGGAGACCAGACTCTAGTCGGCAATATCTGCTCCTGTCCGGGTGACCAAACTCTCGTCGGTGGTGTATGCTCCTGTCCAGGTGACCAAGCTCTCGTCGAAGGCCGGTGCTCGTGTCCTGGGGACCAGACTCTAGTCGGCAATACGTGCTCCTGTCCAGGTGATCAATCTCTTGTGGACGGCACTTGTACTTGTACTGGTGGGCAGTCACTTGTCGGCGGATCGTGTACGTGTACTGGAGGACAATCACTTGTGGGCGGCACTTGTGCTTGTACTGGCGGTCAATCTCTCGTGGATGGCACGTGTGCTTGTACTGGTGGGCAATCCCTGGAAAGTGGCGTGTGCGAATGTACCGGCGGTCAGTCACTTGTAAGTGATGTTTGCACTTGTCCCGTCGGTCAGTCGCTCGTTAGCGGTGTGTGCTCCTGCCAACCCGGTATGATTTACGAAAACGGCGCGTGCACTTGTACTGGTGGACAAACGGAAACATCCCCTGGTGTCTGCGAATGTACTGGTGGGCAGTCACTTGACAACGGTGTTTGCCAGTGTCCAGCTGGCCAATCGCTCTCTAATGGCGTATGCTCCTGTCCGACAGGCCAGTCATATGAAAGCGGTGCGTGCAAGTGCACTGGAGGACAAACAGAAACTTCCCCTGGTGTGTGCGAATGTACCGGCGGCCAGTCACTTGCAAGTGGTGTTTGCACTTGCCCAGCCGGCCAGTCGCTTGTAAACGGAGTGTGTTCCTGCCCAGCACGTATGATCTATGAAAACGGTGCTTGCGCGTGTACTGGAGGACAAACGGAAACCTCTCCGGGTGTATGCGAATGCACTGGTGGTCAATCGCTCGAAAGTGACGTGTGCACGTGTACTGGAGGCCAGTCCCTTGTCAATGGAGTTTGTTCGTGTCCTGGTGATCAGTCACTCATCGAAGGTGTATGTTCATGCCCTGGTGACCAAACTCTTGTCGGCAATGTCTGTTCATGTCCAGGTGATCAAACGCTAATTGGTAATGCTTGCTCGTGCCCCGGTGACCAGACTCTGGTGAGCAACGTCTGCTCCTGTCCCAGTGACCAAACTCTCGTCGGAGGTCGGTGCTCGTGTCCTGGAGACCAGACTCTAGTCGGCAATATCTGCTCCTGTCCGGGTGACCAAACTCGTCGGTGGTGTATGCTCCTGTCCAGGTGACCAAGCTCTCGTCGAAGGCCGGTGCTCGTGTCCTGGGGACCAGACTCTAGTCGGCAATACGTGCTCCTGTCCAGGTGATCAATCTCTTGTGGACGGCACTTGTACTTGTACTGGTGGGCAGTCACTTGTCGGCGGATCGTGTACGTGTACTGGAGGACAATCACTTGTGGGCGGCACTTGTGCTTGTACTGGCGGTCAATCTCTCGTGGATGGCACGTGTGCTTGTACTGGTGGGCAATCCCTGGAAAGTGGCGTGTGCGAATGTACCGGCGGTCAGTCACTTGTAAGTGATGTTTGCACTTGTCCCGTCGGTCAGTCGCTCGTTAGCGGTGTGTGCTCCTGCCAACCCGGTATGATTTACGAAAACGGCGCGTGCACTTGTACTGGTGGACAAACGGAAACATCCCTGGTGTCTGCGAATGTACTGGTGGGCAGTCACTTGACAACGGTGTTTGCCAGTGTCCAGCTGGCCAATCGCTCTCTAATGGCGTATGCTCCTGTCCGACAGGCCAGTCATATGAAAGCGGTGCGTGCAAGTGCACTGGAGGACAAACAGAAACTTCCCCTGGTGTGTGCGAATGTACCGGCGGCCAGTCACTTGCAAGTGGTGTTTGCACTTGCCCAGCCGGCCAGTCGCTTGTAAACGGAGTGTGTTCCTGCCCAGCGCGTATGATCTATGAAAACGGTGCTTGCGCGTGTACTGGAGGACAAACGGAAACCTCTCCGGGTGTATGCGAATGCACTGGTGGTCAATCGCTCGAAAGTGACGTGTGCACGTGTACTGGAGGCCAGTCCCTTGTCAATGGAGTTTGTTCGTGTCCTGGTGATCAGTCACTCATCGAAGGTGTATGTTCATGCCCTGGTGACCAAACTCTTGTCGGCAATGTCTGTTCATGTCCAGGTGATCAAACGCTAATTGGTAATGCTTGCTCGTGCCCCGGTGACCAGACTCTGGTGAGCAACGTCTGCTCCTGTCCCAGTGACCAAACTCTCGTCGGAGGTCGGTGCTCGTGTCCTGGAGACCAGACTCTAGTCGGCAATATCTGCTCCTGTCCGGGTGACCAAACTCTCGTCGGTGGTGTATGCTCCTGTCCAGGTGACCAAGCTCTCGTCGAAGGCCGGTGCTCGTGTCCTGGGGACCAGACTCTAGTCGGTAATACGTGCTCCTGTCCAGGTGATCAATCTCTTGTGGACGGCACTTGTACTTGTACTGGTGGGCAGTCACTTGTCGGCGGATCGTGTACGTGTACTGGAGGACAATCACTTGTGGGCGGCACTTGTGCTTGTACTGGCGGTCAATCTCTCGTGGATGGCACGTGTGCTTGTACTGGTGGGCAATCCTGGAAAGTGGCGTGTGCGAATGTACCGGCGGTCAGTCACTTGTAAGTGATGTTTGCACTTGTCCCGTCGGTCAGTCGCTCGTTAGCGGTGTGTGCTCCTGCCAACCCGGTATGATTTACGAAAACGGCGCGTGCACTTGTACTGGTGGACAAACGGAAACATCCCCTGGTGTCTGCGAATGTACTGGTGGGCAGTCACTTGACAACGGTGTTTGCCAGTGTCCAGCTGGCCAATCGCTCTCTAATGGCGTATGCTCCTGTCCGACAGGCCAGTCATATGAAAGCGGTGCGTGCAAGTGCACTGGAGGACAAACAGAAACTTCCCCTGGTGTGTGCGAATGTACCGGCGGCCAGTCACTTGCAAGTGGTGTTTGCACTTGCCCAGCCGGCCAGTCGCTTGTAAACGGAGTGTGTTCCTGCCCAGCACGTATGATCTATGAAAACGGTGCTTGCGCGTGTACTGGAGGACAAACGGAAACCTCTCCGGGTGTATGCGAATGCACTGGTGGTCAATCGCTCGAAAGTGACGTGTGCACGTGTACTGGAGGCCAGTCCCTTGTCAATGGAGTTTGTTCGTGTCCTGGTGATCAGTCACTCATCGAAGGTGTATGTTCATGCCCTGGTGACCAAACTCTTGTCGGCAATGTCTGTTCATGTCCAGGTGATCAAACGCTAATTGGTAATGCTTGCTCGTGCCCCGGTGACCAGACTCTGGTGAGCAACGTCTGCTCCTGTCCCAGTGACCAAACTCTCGTCGGAGGTCGGTGCTCGTGTCCTGGAGACCAGACTCTAGTCGGCAATATCTGCTCCTGTCCGGGTGACCAAACTCTCGTCGGTGGTGTATGCTCCTGTCCCGGTGACCAAACTCTCGTCGGAGGTCGGTGCTCGTGTCCTGGAGACCAGACTCTAGTCGGCAATATCTGCTCCTGTCCGGGTGATCAAACTCTCGTCGGTGGTGTATGCTCCTGTCCAGGTGACCAAACTCTTATCGGAGGTCGGTGCTCATGCCCTGGGGACCAAACTCTAGTTGGCAATGCCTGCTCATGCCCTGGTGACCAAACTCTCGTCGAAGGCCGGTGCTCGTGTCCTGGAGACCAGACTCTAGTCGGCAATATCTGCTCCTGTCCGGGTGATCAAACTCTCGTCGGTGGTGTATGCTCATGCCCGGGTGACCAAATTCTTGTCGGAAATGTCTGTTCATGCCCTGGTGATCAAACCCTTGAGCATGGAGTGTGCTCGTGCCCATGTGATCAAACTCTCATAGACGGAGTTTGCTCATGCCCACCAGGCCAGTCAATCTTGAATGGTGCCTGCTCCTGTCCAAATGGAGAGCATGTTGAAGACGGTGTATGCATGCCAACGTGCTTCTGGAAGGAAAACAACGTAGGCTTTCAGTGCTCGTGGTCCGACCCAAGTCGTGACCATATCACACTGAGCGATGACTGCAAAGTGCACGCACCAGTGCCCAAGGACAGCTACGTGAACGACGGACGCACGAACGAGTACGATGTAGACAAGGCTGACCCCGTTATTGCAATTACCGCTACCAGAGACGGCGACACCACGGGAATAACGCACAAGACGCCGTGGAATGTGTACGCAGCCACACCAGAAAGCCTGGAGAACGAGGTCACCTTCAGCTCGTTTGGTGTGTTCGACTTATCGCTGACTGCGACGGACTACCGGTACTATTCTACCTGCACGGGATGCATCGCCATTGTCGACGACTTCGCGCCAACCGCAAAGGACAAGTGTAAGACGAGTAATTCTCAAGATGGCCCCGTGATGTACTCTGCATCTAACCTCAACGACGCGATTGCGGAGGAGGCGACGTTCACGGCCTTCTACAGCCCTGGCAATGTTATCAACAACGGCGCGTACGATCCGGCCACGGGTGCAAACGAACGGTGTGATTCCACGACTGCCACGATCCAAGACTTCTTCACCACTTCTCCGTCGCCGTTAACGTCCGTTGACACCACGTGCTTTGGCAACGACTTCGTGACTGACCTGCTCGATGCAAAGCCGAACGTGAGTCCGCTCTCGCTGTCTTCTGCAGAGATGAATGCGCTGCAGTGTACTCGATGCTGCTCTAAGTCGCTTACGCTGCAAGAATACTACTATGAGTATCAATGCGGCACAGCACTCGCAGATACGGTGAAGAAGACGGCCACGTCGGACTCGTGCTCGTTCGGCTATTGTCTCAAGATGTCAAGTAACGCCCTCGTTACAGCCACTGCAGGCATCACGTTAGCCGCTGACGCCAAGACGGCGACGATCATTGCCGGGCTGCCTACAGCGATTACTCCTGGCAGCAAGGACATCCACCGTAGCATTACGTGCACGTCGTTCAGTGATGGTTGCTCGTACAAGCCGACACTAGGCGAGCTGTTCGATCACTCGGCACAGTGGGGCGTGTCGGTACCCGGTTCCTACAACGTCGACGATTACGTGTTCTGGCGATACTCGGTTAGCACCGAATCCTGGAACTCGTGGGACGATGCTGCGTCGCTCACGTTCACCGAGCCGGAGACTGAAGTGTTCGTGGAGGCGTGGACGCATTGTGGCCAGGTGATCTCCGACAAGTTTAAGGTGATCCTCCACGCGCACAGCTCGCGGCCGAAATGTGCGGGCTTCAATGCTATGTGGACTGAGCTCACTGCGTACCCACGCACCGTCGAATCGCACATGTGCGCGTACCCGGACAGTGACTTCGTGTTGATGCAGTTCGCGTACGACAGTGAGGCCGGCATGGCGCACGACGCCTACACCGTGAAGGGCAAGTACACCGACGTCAAGTGCTACGTGACGCTAGCGGCGTCTGACGCACTGACCAGTGTTACGAGAGGCGAGGTGCCGCTAACGTGGACCCCGGGAACGAACGGCCGCATTCAAGTGTCCAAGCAGCTGGCGCTCGAGCTGGTGCACGAACCAAGTACGTTTGAAAACACGGACGTCGAAGTGCAGTGTGACTTTACGTTTACGCACTACGACGCGAGCACGACGGAGGTAGATTCGTGCCCACACTCGTTCTCGATCACCGACTGCGACCGGCCCTCGGTCGAAACCTATGGCGATGAGTCGGTGTGCAAGGCTGGCGAATGTTTGTCACCGTCGGGGAAGCCTGGCCCGTTCGAGGCGTGCAGTGGTAGTGTGTTCACTACTGAGGGCTCGGCAACCCACGAAAAGGTGTTGACGGGCGTGTGCTGCTCGGAGTGCAGCACGACTTTGACGTGTACGGCACTGCCCGAGTCGAATAATGATGGCGTGGAGCGATGCGAGCCAACAGCAACTGGAACATTATTGGTGATGGCACTACGTGGCGAAGGTGAGTGGAGGAACGCTGCAACGCCGACAATGATGATGTCTCTGTTGGGTGCGAGCGCACTGGTTGCCGTGGTGGCACTGGTGGTCGTGAAGCGTCGGAGCTCCCAAGCTGCGCGTGGCAGGGACGAGTACGACGCGTACTACCCACTGCTAGAGTGAGGTGGCAGGCGGAACTACGATCCTGTGTTGATCTTCAGCTTGCAGTCTTCGTGGGCCTTGTGTCGCCTTTATACCTACAAGGCGAGTTGCTAGCAGATCTTGCGTATTTCATTTCACGTGTACGGTTCTTGTTGATCTCGTGCTTCGTATTTTCATTTCATAAATCAACTTTTCATTCCTGTACTCGTGCTGCTCATTATCGCTTGACCCAGACCCATTTGTGGCTTGTAGCGATTCACTACAGTTGCACAACTTCAATACTTTGTACATGCTGGTTGATGTGTATTTCAACATATTTACTGCTCTGGATCCCTTGTACACACTCGAATACATCGTACATCGATGGGCTCCGAGTCATGCCTGCCAAAACTGCAGCAAACATCATCTGAAACCACTTACATCTCGGTGAACAGCTGAAAGTTGCGCGCTGAACACTGAGGACAGGATTTCTGGACTCACGAAATGCAGACCTCCACTTGCTTCAAATCTTGCTGCCTGCCATGCACTTTGTTTGGCTGTTTCGCGTGAACTGCCTCACCCGCTGCTTAGCACTAGAACTCGCGAGCCAAGACTGAACTCTGCAGCGACGTCTGGTCGAAGTTGGACGTGTGGAAGGAGTTCAGACTCAGCGCGCGTTTGCGCGCAGGCGCCTCGTCGTCACAGTCGCGGTGCTGATACGTCGGCTGCTGCGTCGCGGAGAAAGGTCGATGACCCAGTCCATCGCTTTCGTCGCTGTTGTTATTGTCCGGTAGTGCGCTGCGGTTGATCGCCAGCGAGCATAAGCTGCAAATTGTGAGCTTCATCTTACCCACAACTGGAATGTCCGCATTGATAGTTAGCTTACAGCGGCTGCAAATGACCTGCAAAACAAAAAGACATGACAGCACACAACACAACAAAGTCAGATCAACACAGCGTTGCGTTACTAAAGGCCCAACCCTTGGTAAAGTGCAAGAAAGAGGAAGAGCACCAAAAGCACGTGAACGTGAGCTCTCGTCTTCTCGCTCGTGTTCTCTTCCCACACTCTCACTCTTCTCATCGCATTTCGTCGTACCTCTCCACACTTCTGGCAGTTGTATCTTCTCTTGAACGTGCCAATATCATCCACGCACACAAAGCACGTCTTGACCTTCCCCAGTGCCATCAATTGACTGCGTCGTGCGAATGTCTGGTTAGCCACGCGTTTCATATTGACGTACTTCTTTAAGTGTTCCAAGCTCATGAGTCTTTGTCTCAATCCTTTGGCTGCCACCCACTGCGGTACATTCCCCTTCAAGTCTGTATACACAGCTTGTACAATATCCAGCGTCTTGCGGTCGCGTTTGCTCTCAATAAACACGATACCCGAGCGATACATGCTGCCTCTCACGAATCCATGGGACTTTTCCATATCTGGGCAACTCTTGATCTTCACAGAATGTAAACAACGAGCGAAGCCTCTGCGTCCATCTGGAAGTGTGAAGCGACGCTGGATTTCCAGATAACAGTAATCTCGGTTGCGTACCATGACGTAGGGAGAGCGTACAGCTGACCAACGAATGCCAATGAAGACAGTGCTGCCTTCTGGGTGATAGGGTTGAATCTCATAAAGCACCACTGAGTTCAAAATGTCGGGTGATAATTTCTTCTCAAGTTGCATATTGGGGTGTGCCATGTCCACTTCGTACAGTTCCATGATCTCCTCGATACTGGCCTCCACTTGAGTGATTCCCCTAAAATAGTACACGCCCTTCTTGCCTTCGGATTTCACTTTGACCTTCTCCACTCGGATACTTTCCATTTGCTCTGTATATTCCCATTTGAGACCGTCCTGGAACTGGTCTTCGTCACTGTCACGACTTGAGCCGGTGCTACTGAAGGCCTCGCCAGCTGAGAATCGCAGCAACTCGTCACACGCGCGGTTGGCCTCGTGTGTGATCTGCTCCTTGCGCGAGACTGAGAGTGGAGGGCAGTGGAACTTTTTCCACTTGGGTTGCTTGGACTTCATCGCGCTTTTTCTGCTAAATGGCGACTGGCACACGGGAGGGAAAATGCGCTTTGTGGCCAGATAAATTAGGTACTTTTTATATGGAAATTTCCGTAAATAAGGAACATGGCGGCGTTGGAAACCCAACGTCGTTGGAGTCTCAAAGTTTGTGTGCTTTGGTGCAACTGAATGAGGAGAGTATGATGGATCTTTTTCTTTTCGCTCCTTGGGAACAAGTACACGAGGTAGTGACAGTCAAATATGCAGCATTGACAAAGTTACCGTATTGCCACGCAGTGACCGATGGCAAGAAGGGCATTACTCACTTGAACCACGCGTACGCGTGCTGTAAGGGTTGATTCTGCAGACCTATCCAACGTGTAGGTATTCTGGCTCGCTCTAGAAGTGAGCGAATACCGGTATGGCAATTTTGTAACCTATCCGGATGGATCACTTGCTTCGGCAGATAAACTCAGGTCAAGAAGGAGAGCTATTGATAAGATGGGTGCGTATTTGAAGCCTCTCCAAGGTGCAATCCAGCCAAACAATGTTTTAAAGGCCACTTATATAAGTATATTAATACTAATTCGATGTTGAAGAGGACTCGAGGTGTTTAGTACCATCAGAAACCAGACAACCCGAACACTGGTATCTGCAACTGAGATGCACGCCCAGGCAGTTATTTTTTCGCTTAACTTCATTGAGTAAATGCATGAAGCTGTCAACAAAGTGGTGTAAATGTTACACGGTCGAGCTAAAGGACAGGGAGGCACTGTTATTGTATGACTATAGCCCGCCTTTTAATGAGAGAGCAAGCTGCTGTTGATTTTTGCTTTTCTCGCGACGACCCCACTTAACAATGTACTCAATCGAGTTGAGGAACAGAGTTTCCACTCCAAGAACTAGGCACGTATTTAGCAGTCAGATAGCTTTCGATCTACTTCACCGCGCTTACTTCTTCCCTCTGGTTTTAGCGTGTTGCCTGGATGGAACAAACACAATGGCGACCCCGTATTTTATCCTGCATGTACAACCTTTTTTAAGGGGTATTAATAGAGTATTGTATTCACTTAGTTGTCAAGCTCGACATACTCTATCGACTAAATCTACACGTACAACTTACTTAGATCCTGCCGCGTACGAACTTGGTATCAGCGTGCCATGTTGGTTGAAGAGATGCTACCACTTCCAGACTGGAAGTTCCATTATAGCATCACTGCCTAATCTTGTTGCCACTGTCAACCTGCTCGCATGTATTTGCTGCCTCGGAAATTCTCTCTCGGTCGAAGCCTCCCTCAAGGCTTTTCATTATAGTATAGGATAGCTCGCCCTTGTAGTTCAAAGCCCTTGAGCTTGGACTGCTTCTATCGACACTAAACCATGCAGAAGACTGACCAATGCTGGAATCGCTTATTGCTTTGTGAACTATCATCAGCTCACCCACAGCCAATGCCCGGTGCTTCAATCCACTGCACGTTAGACTCTAAAGAGCATCTCCAACGTGCAGTGGATTGAAGCTCTAACGGTTACAGCTTACCCCCAGTCACGACTTTTGGTAGGACAAACGGAAGGACAAAAACTAAATATCTTGGATTTTGTATAATTGCTGAGATTTTTTGTCCTAGCCAGCTGGCTAGGACAAAAATACTGACACACCATAGTAAAATCGAGTATAATGTGATTTTGTCCTAGCATTTGTTCTTTCAGCCTAAAGCTGAAAGCTAACAGACGTTCGAGGCTAGTTTTCTGAATTTTGGGGTGTTTTAAATCTTTTTGTGAAAATGGGGTGTGGCTACACCATATTCAAACGTATGGGGCGCTTTGCTTACTTGATTTTTGTAAGCGTCGCTCGTGCGGAAAACTCGCAAGGGACAGACGTCGGGTTTTTAAATGTGGTCAAATTTAGTTCCCGGTTACTCAGTTAATTATCGGCGTGTAGCCATTTCTAAAAGATTACCTTAGCTGCAAGCCACGGTATTTCACTCGTTTAGGTTTACGATCAAACGAGACGTGTATTGCCATCGTTTAGAAAGATAGATACACGCACAGGAGACGGTACTACGATTTTGAGCGGAAGGACGCGAAGTATCCACCGTGCGTCTGTTCAAGTTGACGAACAGCGCCTTTTCGGCCAATGCTGGGAAGAGACTAAATATGGAGCGCTTGTCGAGCGCTCCAAGTGCAATTGAAGACTGAGGGGTCACTTGGGTTCACTTAGGTTTAGTATAGCCTTCCTGCCCAAGTTCAACTTGGCGGGATGAAGTTCAACTGAAACGTTTCTATTGATTTTTTCACTTTTGTATTGAAAACCGCCACGGTACGTCATTCTGAGGTACATATACACTATTTCTGTAGAGTACAAGAGCTTGCAATAGAAACACTGAGGCACACGTACACTATTTATTAGCGTACAAGAGGTTGCAATACAATTTAGGGCTACATGTAGCAGCGTGTCAGGCGGATCCGTTCACAAAGGCAAGCGGGTCGGTGAGCGTGTTCTGTGGCGAGGCTGCATATCTCAGAGGCAGCAGCTCCAGTGCCGCGGGCGGCTCGTTGGGTTTGACCGGTGGTGCTGGTGCGACGGGAGGCAACGTGACGGTGTCTGGTATCGAGGCACTGGTGCTTCGCTGGAGTCGCACAGTGGAGAAGACCTGAGCAGCAGTGGCGGTGTACGACTGGTGAGTGGAGATGACTTGGCGTCGGTTGGCGTAGCAACACTTCTACGTGCGGCATCAGCTCATCTGCGGGTTCGTCTGTAGCCGACGCCGGCGTCTCGTTTTGCCGGATAGGTGGCAGGTGCCGTCCGATTGGAGGGGTGGTAGCTCTGGCGGAGATAATGCCAGCTGCTTGTTGCCTGTGGGGGTCAGTTCGCGCGCAATGCAGGGTGGCTGCGTGTGCGTGTTGAGCTGCGGTAGTGGTGCGTCTGGTGAAGCATCCGCGAAGAAATTGAGACCGGCGAAGACAGCAGTATGAAATTCCTTGGGGGTCTAGAATACATAATTTCTGAGTGTTGGGTGACACAATACCACTTGTGTCTGGGCAGGATAATGTGGGCCTCACCGTGAGCAGACCTTACAACCAGTGCTAATGCGAAGTGGTTCAAATGTATGTTCATTAGTGGGGAGCACGATGGCCTAGTAGGCCGCCTACATCGTCCACTACATCAGTGATGATCAAGAGGAGGTAGTCCAATGGTCGTTGCTATCCGATTTGACGGGGCCCATCGATAAATATATTGTCACTCGACTAAAATTTATAATATTTAAATATTTTTATTTCATTTGACCTAAAATAGAAAAAAAAATATTATGTCATCCCTGGAGACCGGGCTCATGTGCGTTATGATGGCCGGCATTTCCAGCGGCTCGCTGCTGTACAGATCTATCGTGATCAGTAGAGCGTGGAGTGCAGATTGATAGCTGCGTGAAGTATTGTTTTACCAGCTTAATTAACATGTATACTTTCCGCGTCTCTTTCGTTAGTCGCAGCTTGCATCCCTAGCAATTCTCCACTGGATATCGATGTACGGATCGTCGGATTCCTCACTTGACCCTCCTCTCTCGGGAACAGCACTCGCCCTGGGGCTTTCAGCTAATGGAGCATCCGTACTATCTTCCTCCGAAGCCTGATCGTCTGCAGCTTGCAAGTGATGCAACACCCGCGCTTCCCATCTATCCACAACGCTCTCGGGCTCGATGATTCTCTACCGCCGTTGGGGGCTTGCTCATCACTCCTGGACTCATAAGATCTGAGTTCATCACTACTCGACTCAGAAGATCTAAGTGGGGCCAAGTTCGACCGACGAACTGTTCTTGGTGCGGGTCCATCATTTCGGGCTATTAGGACTGCCGGTAAGGGTTGGTAAAGCCTTAAAAACCGCTGTTGCACTTCGTCGACACGTTGTCGATGATCGGATCTTCGTAGCTGTCGGTCCTGACGTACCGCTGCCTCTTGCCGTTCAAGGAACCTGACATCCGCTCGGTCTGTTACAGTGCAGGCTTCGTCGTACTCTACCTCCCTATCTGCTATTGCTATCACAGCGGTGTCTACGGTAGGGTTGCCTGCGCTGTGCTGGACTCGCAATTGCTGCAGAGCTACTTGAGCTTCGACCACCGCCGTTGATCCTGCATTCTCTCCTGCAACCGACTGCACTCGATCGTTTTCAGCTACCCTCAGCATAATTGTAATTGAATCGATGGCGTATCAACGTTGAGGGTTGTGTTAGATATTAGTACCATGTTGCAATTTCCTAGTATTCTTCTGAGAGCTTTTAGGGAAATCTACCTGAGAGTTTTCAAAGAAACAAGCTAAAGCAACTGGCTGCAGCGAGACAAGAAACCAATGGTCTCGTTCATTGAGATGTTCAATACTTTGGTTAGATACAGTTGTCCCCCTCCGAGTCAATGGAACAAAATTCGTTGCCTTTCTCGACAGCCGGCTTTGAAGTACCCGGTGCAGTCGGTGCCATAAGCGAGATTGACGTCCTCGCCACGCTGCGTCAATATTTGGGGAACGCCGAGACGCTGATCCTGTTGTTCTTAGAGGAACCTTGTTCAACTTGGCCTTCCCAAGGTCCCTCCCACTATACCAACGAAGCGTTGTTGAAAGTGCGCTACAAGGTACCAATAACGCCAAGTCCAAGGGTGTACAGTAGTACGGCTACATACCGTGTAGTTACTCGGACTATGGTATTGTCGAACGGATTTTGCTGGCCTCACTGCGGCGGCAAGCGCTGGAGGGTGCCGAACGAAGCTGTGAAAACGACTCAAGAACAAGCGAAAACAACCAATCGCAACATCAACACATGCTGGCGCTGGATCCGTGGAAAGCGTCTTCGCAGAAGGACCACACCAAGAACCTATCAAGAGCTGTAGGGCCTTTATCTAGCGTACCCGCGGCTGCACGGTTGAATGGATTTAATACTCGAGCGTATTGAAGCACGAGGCCACTTGCTTGCTCAGAAATTCATACTGGCTGGATAGGAATGCCGCTCACGATACGTAAAAGTTAGCGCGAATACAGAATGAACCTCACGCGTTGCCCGTTCAACTTTTTTGAAAATAGTCCAAAGGGAAATCTTTGGATCGTTTTGCAAGTTTGTGGACAATAAGGAGGTCAGAGTGAGAGGGTTAATTAACTAAGCCGTAGGATGCCGATCTCGCAGAAGCTGTCGTACGCAGATAGATCGCTTCGGTGCTTGTACGAACACTTTCGCGTCAACACTGAAATAAGGTTAAGTTAAGAAAACTAGTATCAATGTCTGGCATTATCACCTCGATACTACACAACCTTCTTACCTTTCTTGCTGACCTACTTATGGTTGTGGTCGTCCCTTGGCACTAATCGAGCACCGACGCACTACCGGCGACGCTACCTGCTGATTCATCGCTACGAACTCCTTCGGCTTCACTTTCATTCTCACGATCCAGTTCGTCTTGGTCTAGATCATAGCGTGTCGGTGGGTGGGTGTGCACATGAATCGAAGCCGATGCGCCATAAAAGAACTTGGCCCCGATCGTGTCGGTGGGGGTGTATGAACCCCACTCGGAGCCCGTGGTGCCAGAAAAGACCCTAAGGCCAACCGGTTTGCCTCCGCCTCATCATCGTTGTTGCTGTCACGCTCACGCTCTTCGCAATTCCCCACTTGATCCTTGGTCTCTTCACTATTGCCATCACCCTCACTCTCATCGCCCTCTTCGTAATTCTCCACTTGATCCTTGGTTTCTTCAGCTTCCTGGTTATCGCCTTGGTTGTCAATTTCCGCTTCGATGAAGCCGTCTCCCCCACTAACACCTTCATTTTTCGTCTCGCCACCGTATGATCCTTCCTCTTCAAATCTTGTACACTTCTTTGGCGGAGCTACCCCATCGCTACTCCCCGACCGTTTTCCTAATGCCGAGCCCGAAGGTTCACCGGCCACCTCGTCACGACTTGGGATTCCTTCTTTCTGGCCTACCACCTGTTCCAATCGATCCTTGTGATCTTGTCTGCGCCTACACCTCTCATCGAAGATGCGGCCTTGCTGATCCAGAGGTAATGCGGTCTCGGAGCAATCCGTCGTGTCGCAGGCATCGCATTACGCATTATTGTGCTCAATCAGCTCCGCTACCGCACTTTCAACCGTAGAGGTACTTGCCCCATAGCCTTGATCCAGTAACCGCTGCACGAACGCTTCAGCATCCACAGCAGCGGCTGAGGCCGCCGTTTCAGCGGAGATTGCTCTCTCCCGATCACCGTTGGCAATTCCTTCACTCATTTGCAGTCCACGAACAAAACGAAAGTGAGAGAAATGTCAGAAAAATTCGATGCCAACGTACCCATCAATTTCCATCAGTCAGAATGATGGGTCGATGAAGTTCACTGCCGTTAACTGAGAATGGTAGAATGCAAGTCGTAAAACGTTTTATCTAGTAACGACGTAAACAATGAAGTTATATCTGTTGTCGATTCACCCAGATTATTTTCTTCATGTACCAGTAGGTCCAATGCGGACCCTGGGATAACATATCGGATGACGCCGTCCAACATTGCGAATAATCGCGTCTCGTGGTAGGATACACTGTCCACCGAAGAGGAGGTGCTTGTTAGACCATTCAGCTTGTAGATAGACACTGAGTCATTAACGCCTCATATTTGGATAGCCGTAGAACTATGAGAACTAATCCGATTTTGCCACCAATATTGACCTTTTGAGAGTGACGCGTGCTGCCGTAGAAATCGTTGCAACAGATTCATGTCAGAGAAACGATATCTACAGAGGAATTTCACAATGAAGGAGCTTATATAATGGTATGGCTCCTGCCACTTCGTGTTCATTTGCTCTAGGAACGTCTTCACGGACCAACATTTGAGGCTTTACGTAAACAACCCCTTGTTTCAGGCTCGACGACGTCTTTTTAACCTACTATTCAAATGCAACGAGTGACAATGATGGTTTCATGAAAAGACTCCGTTTTCTGTTTGCCATCAATACCCTATCTTTAGTCCAATGCCAAGATCTGAGGTGACGTAACTCGCTTCTAATGCTACAATTTGCGTAAGATCTAGATGAGATGCTAATATAGCACTGTACAGCGCAATATAATCGATTGTGAGCGAGCCTGCTTTGTAAACTATCAATATTGGCCAAACTACGAACCAGTTTATCTAAACTGAAATCACGATATACGATGCGGTTTCAGAACAAATAACTCCTATAACAAATAACAAAACGGCGAATGACGCTGGAAAAGTAGGTTGAACGGATACTTTAATCACCGTCTTTCAAACCGACAAAACTATGTCGCCAACTTTGAGCTGCATTACATCATAAGAAACTGCAAGAATTATGGTGGTCTAAGATCCAGCACACCGACATGTGGCGCAACACTATTTATGTAAACTACATAAGCTTACCCGTATTTTTTTGGAAAAAAATAAAATTAAAACATGCTAGTATTTAGTATTTTAACCAATGCATGGGAATCGCGCAGTTTCTGTTTCACTATCTTATCTTGGTGCTGGGTTTTGTGTGAGGCATATTGCCTTCACGCTATTGATACCGCTGTCAGCACCGTCAACTCTGTCACAACCGGCGTCGCCTTGTTCAAAGTGCGCTGCCGTGGCGGAGACAAACAAGTGGCGATGTAGTGGTTCCGTCGCGCTACTACGGACGACGACAGTGTTTGCGAACGTATATAATGGTATGTGGTGATCGCACTTGCATCGATGGCTTCTACGTAGCTGAGTTTGAAGCCTATTTGGAATGTACGGGGAGACAATCTGTCAAATGAACTATGTGATCAGAAGACGTTTTGTTGTTATGAATCGGATGAACATCAGAAAGCTGAGTGCGAACTAAACTCACTACGCGTTGTTTGACACACAGTTGGGATGGCCACACTGACACGTAAACAAATCCAGATTGCTGTCCCGGTAGCAAAATGTCAGCTCCTGCAGCGGAGGGATATCCGATTCAGCGAAGATTCCGAGTCGAGCTGAGTTTGTCCACTCCCACTCATAGAGTTCGCAGATGGGACTGCACGAGTGGTTGATGAAACGGCTTTCGTTGCCGCGCTCAGCCGCGTCGATGAATACGACGGCCGGCCCGTCCCAGAGAGCCTTGATTTTCATTTCCGCCTGGTAGCGTCTGTCACAGCGCTTCAACGCGTCGTCCTTCAGCAGCATCTCACCGACGTATTCAATGATGAAGGCACCTTTCGGAATGGGGGAACTGCTGACAATTCCGAGGCCAACTCGTGTTGTGATTATATCAAGGTGGAAGCGGGACAAGAACCGGTTGCCGCACGAAGCGCCGATAGAGCAGCTTGTGTCACCGCACACGAGATCCATCCCCGCGTTCTCACAATAACTAGAGAGGTGCGTACCGTTGTCCGCAATGCACCTCTGACCGTCGCATCCGCACCGGTAGCGATAACTGGATGACCTCTTCGAGGAAGGAAAGGGTTGAGAAACGAGGAAGATGTTGTTGGAGACGTAGAAGACGTTGTTTGGCCACGTTCGCGGTTCGACAAAGGCGTAGTTACGGCCAACGAGAGGTAGATCGTCGGTGAACGCATTGACTTGAGCAGGAGCTAAATTGCTGTTGCCTTCTGGGTGCCGTTGAGCGTGGGATTGACCTCGGTCAAATAGCCGCATCCAAATCCGTTGAGCAGGACTAGTTGTAGTAGCCACCGTCGTTGCGTTTGGTGTCGCTGTCGTGTGGGCGGCACCCTGGGCAACGCTGAGCGGTTGCCGAGCAAGACTGGTGCGTTTGTTTGTTGTTAGCATGTGGTGGTCGATGAAGCCGGCAGGTGATCCAGCGGGTTTTGAAGTGAAGCTTTCGTGTGAGGAAAATCGCGTCGTTCTTTGACGTTCAACTTTGGGGCATGCCGCTTCTTTCGGCGCAATCGTCACAGCAATGGGTGCGCCGATCGAAGCACGCGAGCACATCTACTTAGCCGTTGAGAAGAGCATTTGCGTGGAATCCGATGCTCTGCAGGATATTTATAGTTTGGAGTGGCGCATCTGGAAAGGAGGTTGCGCGATACGATTGTTTTCTATGTGAGTTCAAAGTCGGTTACTAAGCTGACGGGTAGGCGTGCCACCGACAGTCATTCGCGAATTTCTCCGATGCCGACAACCTTGGAACTGATACGAGCGGAGAAGCAAGCGCAAGACGAAGAGGAGGCGTGCCCGCCAATCCGTGATGTGGAGTCTGGTCGCGCTCTAATTGCCGACACCAACCCAGCTGCGACGGAGAACGTGACATTGGAGATGTGCGTTCTCCGTATTGAAGAATTCGAGAAGATGTTTCGATTGGAGTTGATTGATCGGGATCTCGAGACACAGGGTGAGACGATGTTGAACACGTTCGACTCACTCGACGTTGCTCGGCGCAGCAAGTTTCTGTTCCAATTGACAATTGGGAAGAACCACAACGCAGATCTGAATCGCTCAGCGTTCCGTCGTGGGTTAGCTACCGCTTTGAAAAAGTGCACTCACTCAGGCTCCTGTACGGCAATCCGGCCGGGAGCATGCAGATTCGACAGCTTCTGCGCGCAGACCCACTCCCTTGGACGTGTCCAGAAGTTGACGACCGTCATCCTGATCTGCATCAAACGGATGGATCGTCACGTATCTGGAGTAGTGAAGCCGATCCCCGTACTCCAATTCAAAGAAGAAAGCGCACCGATGGCTAGCAGTCCACTGAGTGGCACAGAAGAAACATCCTCGGTCGTGACACCGGTTGCTAAGACGTCTGCGAAGCGTAAGGTGACCAAGGACAGCGCCGCCGCGGTGGCACCAAAAAAAGCGCGCAAACCAATGGCAAGATACTGTGTTTCGAGTCGCCGGTGAAGCCGGCAGGTACTGCGGAGCGGTCTGGACAAAGACAAGCTGGTTATAACCATTTCGGTTGTTGCTGGTTCATATTTTAGTGTTTGTACTCGATAGTATGAAAAATACGCAGGGAAAAATAAAAGTTAAGGTTGCTCATGTGGTGTTCGGTTTCTGTCGGCCGAATACTTTTCCTGTGGATGCTTCGCGAAGTTTATCGTCCAAAAAGGATGCGCGTGGCGATGGAGTTGCCCAACGATGACGTGCCTGTGGAGTTGGGTTTAAGCTCACTTCGACTGCATGTAGATCCCTTATTGCTGTGTGCAAATTACTCAATAATTCGCTGCAAGCTGAGAGGAACAGCGACGTAGGTACCTACATTACGACTAACAGGTAGTTTAGCTTGACAGCATAAAGGTTGTTGAAGAGCTGGCAGGCGCCAACCTGGAAATGTTAGATAGATTAGACGTGCGCGCCCAAATGAATGATAGTACTTGTCCAGTTAATAAAGTTCCGTTGAAGCCTTTATGCGTATTGGGTGCGTTTGGTGCTGGTATCATTCGGAAATCGCGAGGCGTCGTGCGAGACTTCTGTGAGTTTCATTTTATGCCAAACACTTGTCAAGTGTTGATGGTAACCAAAACGTTTTGGCAAAAATAATCTCACAGTAGTCGCACTCGATGCTGGTGAGAGCGGTAATAAATAAAATAGCATGGTAGGATGTACAAGAATGAATTGAATTCTTCTTTGCAATCGGCGTAAATGGATAAAATAGAGTGGTGGCCTGTTCTACAGAAGCTAAGGTTTGATCGGATAACAGCCAAGTGACTGGATTTCGAAGTAAGGTGTTCGTGTAACCGTTATTCGATCTTTTGATACGGCACCCGAAGGCTTTAGCCGGGTTGGTGGTGTCATTGCCTTATGTACTATTAATGCTCTCAAGCGCAGTGTGAAAGCTGCAACCTTCCAATACGCATGTGCTTGGAGTGTTGAAATAGCAGCTAGGGATTGGAAATTAAGTCGAGAGAACAAGTTTTGGTCACTACACGGTGCAGCGATGCAGACAAAATATTGGTAGATGGCTACCAAAGATCGAAGATGAGCAAGGCATCCTTTGTGTCAATTATTTGCAACCCAGGGAAATGGCTCGTGCGTAGGACTGTCGCCATTGCGACGGCTCCACGGAAAATGGGAAGTCATGGCTCAGGGAACGGATCCATTTGTGATTCGAATCGATGCTAGCTTCGTCGGGCCGCAGCGTGAGGGAATACCTCTATTCTGTCGCGTCAAAGATGCACAAGCGTTCATCGTCAATGAATGTCCAGGACAAAACCTAAGGGTAGCGCTGGACATGTGTATTGTGAAAGTGGAGGAGCGAGAGAAGTACTGGCGACTAGACCTGCTGGATCAAAGTATCGAATTTGAACGTGTCCACGTCGGTGATGTTATCGAGCTCTACAGTAAGTTGGACAATGGCAGGCAATCCAAGTTCGCCTTTATGCTGATCGTATGGAAGCACAGAAATCCGCTGATGAACCGTGAACTGTACCAGGAAGGAACTACACGTCGGTTCAATAATGTCTTCGGGCTACGTATGTTCAAGGGAAGGCCAACCGGTAGCTACCGAATCCAGCAGCGTCAGGACCCAAACAAGGATGCAGAACGTACCAAGCCACTCACCGCAGCGATAGCGGCTTTGGAAGTTCCGAAGGCGCCGTTAAGCACAGATACGTTGGGAGTAGGTGCGACCGTGGCGTATAAGGCAAACGCTCAGTACTCCTTTGAAGATGGTAAAACATTTGCTGCGGTGTAGCGCTGAGATTGTGTAGTATGCATGACCCTATATGTCATGGCTGCATGGTAGCCTTGTAATTTTCCACTTTACTACTTTATACGTTTTCGTTTGTCCCCTCGCCGAGTTTGTGTTGCGTTAGACTTCGTCAAGATCGATGCCAGCCTCAAACTACGTCCATAATAGCATGCAACTCACTTGTTCGTAATAAAGTCGATTGGAAGGCTGGGTTTAGGACGGTAGTTCACTATAAAATCTACTCTGGAGCTAAGATGCTGTAAAAAAAGCGAAAAACACGGAGCGTTGATGAGGCACATCCTACCACAGGCCAGTTTCGCCAACGAGGTGGATTGTACGGGTGTCAGGACGTTCTCACAAATAAGCCCAATCAACCACGTGGTACTGACCGGATCTAGAGGTCGTTCTTTTGAGAGGAATGATCTTCGTGCCTTGTCCGACGCCCCTGATTCATCAGGAGATGGAAACAATACTGAGGATACAAGTACACCAGTCGATCCTACAACACAGAGCCACGTTGCGGGCCTCTTCTTTGAGCGACCAGACGTTCGTGCATGGTACAACAGGACATCTATCGTGCTACCAGCGATTTCAGGAGGAGAAATTGGAACTAGCACAGCTAGCACGAACGACCAAGAGTCAGTATTACCGCAAATGGACGATACTGCGAGAGAACAGCCATGTCCCAATAATGATCCGATGATATTGCTACCAACACAAACTCAGCATCCGACCGTCGCAATGACAACGTATATAGCGATACAGAATTATCTGAAATAGATTCAAATTTAGCGCTCGTCGTTCCGTCTGAAGAGCACATGGAAGCCATTAAGGAAGAAGCTATTGAAATTATGGCGGCAGCATCGGAACCGATGGTGCCGTGCGGTATATGTGAATTGAGATGCCGTGAGAGTGACGTGAGTGCAGGCGTATTAACGGATGGGTTTGTTGCGGTGCGTAAGTTTGTGTATTTTCTACTCGGTAATTTATAAATACTAACAGACATCGTTGCGAAGATATTGCTAAGTTGTCTTGCGCTGCATCCCGACGCCGACATACCAAACAAAATCAAGGCGCAGCACGATGCGTCTGACGTTGATATGCGTCGTAAAGGTCTACTGGTTTATCCGTCGGGTAAGTGAGCAGCTCCTATTGCGTTGGTAAACCTACACTCTAACCGTAGACGTCTAAATTGCGCAGCAATCACCAGGGAGCTGGCTGAACTCCGCATGAACGTATGTGATACTTGTCGAGAACATGTCGAATGTCAAAAGTATACTGTGCCCCCGCTTTCGCGATCACAAATAGGAATTACATAGGCCAATGGCCCCGAAAGTTCAAGGCTGTGACCCGAACAGATGACCAAGCGATCGCGCTTGTCTTTCCGTGTGTGTCGCTATCCGTAGTAACAGGAGGTGCTTGCAAGACAATCAAGTCGCACCACTACGTGGTCCAGAATACAGAAGGGAGCATTGTCGAGATGCTACTTCGTGAGTTATCCCCTCGTGTTCGAGTGGCAATGGTCGGCTGCATGACTCCAGCCCAGGCTGCCGCCTGCAAGAAAAGATATCACCTCGATTTGCCGCTTTGTAACCGAGTACTCTGGTTTCTTAAAAAGCACAACCGTGAATATCAACAACGTTTCGAGTCGTCAAACAGGGCCCATTCGATCGATTCGCTCACAGCAAGGACAAGCGTGATAATTGATAGAACCAACTTAGAGGGCCAGCCAGCCGAGGGCGATAAAGTAGTTGCCGATATCCGAGATGAAAGCACGTACCCAACTTTCAGCTCCGCAGTCGAAGAGGGCCAACAGCGTGATTTTGAAGATACATGGATTGGAGCGTCAAGTTTTCTATCGCAGCCGCAGCGGGAAAATTGGATGGATGTTCTCGTTAGAAAGTCGAACGCATATGTGCCCATGTTCTCATGGGCAGTATGTGTTCAAGTGTTTCCAACACTGTTCCCTTGTGGATGCGGGGGCCCAACAGAACCGCGGCAAACGAATATTTCGGTGCGCAAATGGATTTTACAATGCTTGCAAGTGGATGGTCACCGGTTCGAAACGCAGTATGCATCATGTTAGCAACTCAAGAAGCGAGACAGACGATGTACGTGAAAATGAATATCAAATGACAGGCTTCAAAGGCGGCGGCAATTCCGCGAAGTACAGTGAAAGAGGCGATCAACTGTTTCATTCACATGACGGTTTGTCGGCAAAAGGGAGTGAAGCCACGACCACCATCGCTTGACGTGCAACGTGTTATCGACTTAAGAAAAGGCCTGCACATTCCAGAATTGGCGTTCTACGACTCTAACACTAGCCGGATGTGAGCCAGACATGATTTTTCGGTATGTTGAAACGATTCGGGCCTCTTCAGGTCTTTTTTACAGTCTCACCTGACTCTGCAGGCACATATGATATTGCTGTTAAGACCGGACGAGTTGTGGAGAAGACTATTGATGAAGCTAGCGTGGTATTGGTACCCAATCGAGCAGAACGTAAAGCAATTTCAGCTGCTCACCCTGTTGAATGTGCCAGGTATTTTCTGCCAGTCATGAAAACGATCATAGAAGTACTTTTGGGCTGGAATCCGAAGACTCGTGCGCTGAAGCGCGGCGGTGGTAATTTTGGGGTTGTTCGAGCATTTGGCGCTGCGGCCGAAACGCAAGTTGTCGGCGATCTGCATGCTCATATCGCTGCGTGGCTGTACGAATTCCCGTCTACAACGCAGGAATACCAAAGAACTGTACAAGCAAACGCAGGGTTCCAAGATCAGATAATCCGACTCGCAGACACGGTGTTGTCTACCAAACCTCCATGTATTTGTGATGAGCGCCGATGCCCGGCTTGTTCAGCACCCGACTCGCTTGAGCCGGTGGTTCCAGGAATTGACGCATTCCGTCGTCCTGCGCGGGGGTCCAATCCACCATCCACTGCTCACTACAACTCCTGTGGGGTAAATTTTGGGGATAAAGATGTCATTGGTATGTCTATACGAAATCTCGTGGATAGACAACATGTACACGTGGATTCCCAGCTCGCCGATTGGGAAAAATGCCGCCCACCCTCAATGAGAGATGCCTGTGACATAGCAACGTCCTTACTTGTTCGCGATGTGCAGGTACACTATTGGAACCATTGCAAGTCGTGTTTTAAGGTTTGTGTTCATCTTTACAGCAATCCCTCCCCCCAGAAGTTGAAATGCTGTTCTGACATGGCACGCAGGCAACCGTACGTACTCCAAAAGCAAGTGTTTGCAGGTATCTCAAACCAGAAGAAGTTCACCTCGGGCCAACCACGATAGAATAAGATGGATCGAAACTCCGGCTTCATCGCACGATAGGCTGCGATTATGTTAACGCGTACAACCCAGTTGTCATGGCCACATTGAAGTGCAACCATGACGCACAATTTGTATTTAGCGGATCAAAAGACACGGCTGCCTACGTCGGCAAATACTGCTTCAAATCCCAGAACCCCGTGGAAAACCATGCAACGTTATCTCTAGCAGCATTCGCTAAGGCGGCAAACAAGACGAATGCGCTGCCACCTGAGGCTACACCGATCGAACGCGGATATCGCATTTTGGGGTCCATGTTGTACTCCGTTACAAATGGACAAGAAGTAGCAGCTACGATGGCTGCTCTCTACATCCTAAACGAAACACCGTTTTGGTTTTCTCACGAATTTGTACACGTGAACCTGCGAAACATGTTAGACAAAAATGTGTATACCGTGGAAATAACCATTTCACAGCAGACTTGCACAAGACGACCAACATGATGCTTCTAGTGTTTCTGCTGGAAATGTATTAGAGCGGTACTGGAAACGAGATGTATCTCTGGAAAATATTCCGTTCATGGAAATTTGCAAAAAATATGAATTCTCTGGCAAACAACGAAAGCGAACGGCCAATAGTTTGTCTCGACATAGGTCAGTATTGTTTTCAAAACTGAGTTCGCCCAAGGTTTTTGTTTTGAGTGGGGAACAGATTCCTGATATAACTTCTAGTTTGGAGAAAGATCAGCACGACTACTACTACACTGTACTTTTGACGTTGTTTAAACCACATCACCGACTTACACTCTTGCTTGATAATCGCTCTCTACTTGGAAGCTACCGATCGGTTTTGGAGTTCGGTGATCGGAATCACGTACGAATGCTACGAAATTTGAAGCTCAATGGCAAGACTATTACCATTCGCAACGACACATGGACAATGACGAGGAATCTCTCGAAGAGCAATTATTCAGAAACAGGGTACTGGAAACGTCATCACGGGTGCCTGCACCAGAGGAGGCTCGTTACAATTCGCTTGACGATGTTGATCCTACAATTGATACTATTCCTGATGGTTTTCTTGATGCATCTACCATCACATCACCGGATACGTCGACTACGAAGCTGTACCAGGATGCTAGTAACACCGTGAACACACTGAGGAGCGTCGCTACAGCTATATCAACAGCAAGCAAAGGGTATATCCCCTCACAAACCTTTGTGTTACCTACTGGGTTTTCCTTGAATACGTACTCGGCCCGATTTGTGGAACCCTTCGAAGATGATGCGCGTTTCGGAACACATGAATTTATTGAAACATTTCCTACCGCACGAACGCGGATAGAGCGGTTGGAAGAGTGCTACGGTCCCGTTCCTTACCAGCTCCCCGGTTCGGAACCCCAATTGACGCCTGATACTTTACCCCAGTTTCCTAAAATTGCGATGGTATCTCAGGCATTCAAGCTGAATTTTTGGCAACATGTCATTTTTGAGGTATCTGCTCGAAATCTTCTCTTCGCTTACTCCAGGGATATTGGAGATGCAACTGGAGACGCTTCGCTCTCGCCCAAGACGGAGCCGGTCCCTATGATATTAAGCCCCAACTCATTGCTTATCTAGGTGGCGAAGCGGGGACAGGAAAGTCTACCGTTGTTGAAGCATTATCGCTATGGCAAAACGATGGGGGCGAGAAGGCAGTGTTGAGAGCTTGGCGTTAACTGGAGCAGCAGCGATACACATTCACGGAAAAACAGTGCACAGTGCCGCAATCTGAAACCATACGGGGCCGATCCGAATTCGGCTCCTACGAGCGAAATGAAGGCTCGATACGACCGCGTCGTGTTGGTTATTGTTGATGAGATTTCAATTACCCACCAGGCACTCTTAGGTGGTACGGATAGTGTGTCCCGTTCGATGTCAAGGACCCCTCACGAGCTCATGGGAGGCAAACACGTGCTACTCTTAGGCGATTTTCTTCAGTTGGAGGATATCCGTGTATCTTATCCCGAAGTAAGTAGCTGAGCAGAATTCGTGAAGTGGGTTGCTAACTCGAATAATTGTATATGCAGGCTACCAAGCACCGGATTGTACAGCTAATCGATTGCGCCACGCTGGATACGCTCTCTACTCTGCCATCAACTTTGTAGTATTTTTGACGTTGAACATGCGCGCGCGATAGGATCCCGTGTATGCAGATATTCTCGACAGCCTTCGTTGGGGTAGGCTTTCGGACGCCCAACTTGACCTGTTAAACTCTCGCGTACAACCCCTTGGTGGTCTTGAAGTACCACATACACGGAACAGCAACTCATTTTATCGACTCGTTGTCGTTAGTACGAACATGCTACGATGTGCCATAAACAATTTACTGATCTTCCGAGTCGCAGAAACACATAAGGTCACAGTGTACGAGTGCTTAGCTCAGCCGTCATCACGGTCCAAAACGATTGTTGACGACCTATCCACCGACAATATCACGAATCGAGTACCGATGCAGTTGTTGTTTTATGTGGGAATGCCGGTCATGGTGACGCGCAAGCAGCCAAAACTCCTGGAAGTTGACGTTATCGCGAACGGTGTTATTGGCTCAATGGTGGGGATGCATCCCCCACCAGACCAACTTGAATCGACCAGATACAGCGTGAACGGCACCATCATCCATTGGCTGCTACAGCACCCAGATTTGCTGCTCATCAAACTCCATTCCTACCAGGACACACTAATCACTGGGTTTCCCGCTGGAGCGATCGGGTTACCTCCACTACACGCATGTCTCCAATTAAAACGGATCCCTAATTTGGCCCAAGGTACAGTCACAGTGGATCAATTTGCTGTGGTGCCTGCGTTTGCAGGCACCACGGAAAAATTACAAGGGCAAGCCTGTCACGATGGAGTTGTGGTAACTCCACTAGACAGACGAAAGGGGCTCCAAAGCAAACATTCTACGTTGCTTTATCCAGAGCGACAAGCTTAGCCGGGCTAACTCTGACCGAAACAATAACGCGACGATATCTAGAGAACTTTCAGCCGAGCGAGGCGACGGTGAACGAAATATTGCGCCTTATTGAAATGGTACGATTGCCACCCTACGCACCCGTGGCGGAAATCACTGAATTTAATCTGTGGAAGGCTAAGCAGCATTCATAGCAGCCATAAAAGTGCAGTAATAGCCACATAAGTCAGTGGAAGCTGGAATGGTCAAGTACATTATCTCACATTGCTCTCACATCTTCAACTTAACTACCTCATTAACTTGTATTGGAGCTGAAGAGTCAGACCTTGTATTACAAGCACTTCATAATATGAAGTAATAAAATTTTGATAGGATAGAATAGAACCCTTCGCGAAAGCGAAATACTTTAGTTCATACCGCTTCCATTACCCTAATCGTATAGTGTTCGTGGTATCTGCCATGACACCGTCATTCCCTGTCAGTGTACCAGCTCCATGATTATTCGGAAGTGAGTGGCGCGGACTGTATATCGATTGACCTCGGAGAATTGACGTATGGGTATTCTATGCCGACGTGAACTCCACTGCAATGAAGAGAGCTTGTATATCAAAACTACGCTCTCTCTCTCTCTCTCTCTCTCTCTCTCTCTCTCTCTCTCTCTATCTATCTCTCTCTCTCTCTCTCTCTCTCTCTCTATCTATCTATCTATCTATCTATCTATCTATCTATCTATCTATCTATCTATCTATCTATCTATCTATCTATCTATCTATCTATCTATCTATCTATCTATCTATCTATCTATCTATCTATCTATCTATCTATCTATCTATCTATCTATCTATCTATCTATCTATCTATCTATCTATCTATCTATCTATCTATCTATCTATCTATCTATCTATCTATCTATCTATCTATCTATCTATCTATCTATCTATCTATCTATCTATCTATCTATCTATCTATCTATCTATCTATCTATCTATCTATCTATCTATCTATCTATCTATCTATCTATCTATCTATCTATCTATCTATCTATCTATCTATCTATCTATCTATCTATCTATCTATCTATCTATCTATCTATCTATCTATCTATCTATCTATCTATCTATCTATCTATCTATCTATCTATCTATCTATCTATCTATCTATCTATCTATCTATCTATCTATCTATCTATCTATCTATCTATCTATCTATCTATCTATCTATCTATCTATCTATCTATCTATCTATCTATCTTATACTGATCGAAGTGATATTGATGGCCTAATTGAATATAACGTACACAATGTAAGTCCTACCAAAAGCATTTGGGTAGATAGCACCTTGTTAGCGATCGCGGCGTGTAGACTTGGAATGCTGTGGTGATTCATTTTTTCTGGTTATCGATTTTTTTCCCATTAAAACAGCGGCGTCAAGTTCATTGAAGCGAGTGATTATCACAGCTTATTCTTTGTTTTGTGAAAGAGGATCATCTCACAGCTTATTCATCCGAACCCGTATTTTTCAGAAGCATCCTCAAACGCTTCATTCTTCCTAAATGTATGCTACTGTGCTCAGCACCATTCACCGACGTTCCTTGTGATTCCACAAGACTTCGGTATAACTAGTTAACCACCTCATCAAGTATTAAGTAGAATCACCTTGTATGACGCTTCCTTCACCTTAAACCTATCGCTGCCTTCAACTGAACAATTCTCTTTCTTTGCTTACGCATCCACGACAACTAAATATCAGGGTCAATGGTAAACCAGTTAGATAGACCCAGTGTCTGGGTATCCCACGCGGCAAAATCGTGAGAGCACTGATGAAGGAGGTGCCACGTCCGTCTGTTCGACGTTACCGCATGCTCTTTATTTCTGCATGCAAAGCTCACCGTGTACACTTTACCGGGAAGCTCGTTGTCACGCCAGAACCTATGTGCCATCTCCTCGACGCCCTCACACTCACTTATGTCGACTGTACACCGGTATTAACTGGTCCAAACCAAATGTGGTGCACACTCATAAGTGCGATGGTAGTCATAGCCCTCAGGAGGAGGCGATGATTCTCGGTGTCGGCCGCATCAGCGGAAGCCGCAAGACGTGGACGGCAGTCGTTGCTCCGGGAAGGTGATGAGTGAATGTAGCAACAGCAGCAGTAAGAAGTGGGCGAAAGCAAGTACTGGGTACCACCCGTGGCTCCGGGGATGTGTTGACCCTCGCGGTCGCTAGCTGCAGCGAGAGCAGCGCCGAAACGTGGACAGTAGCCACGTTGTCAGGGAGGCGATGACCCTCGAGGTCACTGGATGGAGAGAGACCAGCACCGAGACGTGGATGACAGCAGCAGCACCGGGGAAGTGATGCCCCTCGGCGTTAGCGGCTGCAACTCCGTCAGCTGCTGACGTCGACAACAACGGTGGCTCCGGGGATGTGTTGACCTTCGGGTCCTGCAGCGGCGGCAACGATAGCAGCAACACAGTAGATGCAACTCCAGAGAAGATGACGGCGCTTGGGTAATTGCATCCGCCGCAACAAAAGCGATAAGACAGTGGACACATGCGGCTCCGAGGAAATTATAATTCTCAAAAGCACGAGGTGTTAACGGTAGTCGTGACTCGGAGAAGTCACGGCTCCGTATTACATGCAGCTGCAAGTAGTAACCTAGGAAAAACTGAGAATTAAAGTTTTTTCATTGTACAACATTCAAAGCCAGCCCCTCGATAGGCCATTTGCTGTTGTTATGCTGTATAGGTTCTACATGTAACTGGCCTGTTGTTAATCGATTCCCAGTAATTTTCAGGTTCTAACTGTTGCGATTCTATCCCCAGTCAATATATGTAATACCGGTATTATTATACTGGTTTCAAAGTACAAAACGGACTCAAAAAGTCACTCTGTTCACGCCTTTTTATGATACCCTTTTTAATGTGATGTACCCACTCGATATCAATTTTGGGATTCACATCCACATTTTCTTGACGTCCTTGAAGCGTTGCAACAGCTACTACCGGCGACGGCGCCACTGTATCACGCCTAAAAACAAACGGCGAACCGGCCCAGCCGCAGAAGACACGTCTAACACAACCAGGAGCTCGGCGGTGAAGCGGCGAAGAACATCGAGTGGATCCCGAGGCGCAGGTGCTGCGCCCGCGTCAACCAGTAGTCGGCAACCGCTACGCCAGTTATCTGCAACACCAACACAAGCAACGACACAATCTACAGTCGCTACACCAACTTTAGAACTGACGAAGAAGGAGGTGAAGGAAGCGTGCGCTGCGCTTCACATGAAGCTAAAGAAGAGCCGGCAAGGACGACGACAATGGGGAAGACGGTTGAAGTCAGAATCATTTATATTATCCGATTACCAGAAAGTTTTGTTCGCGAAGAGTTATCTGGCCGCTCGAAATGAAGATAGGCCGATCGACTACGTACGCATGTCGAAGAGCTGCCACTTCATAGCATTCGCGAACCACGCAGATGTATCAGCTGCCATGGAAGACTCTATCATTGATGAGTTGAAGTCGGCGCTGGTAGAGCAGCGTCTTCTTGACACCGGGAACCGTCCGACGACAACTGCAGAGTGGGAGGAGGAGTTGGCCTGGGTCCAAGTGCTCCATCAACAACAAGTTGCTGAGATGGATGGGAGGATTGGGGTGCTGGAGGAGCAAGTTACAAGCTCCTACACACTTGTGAATGAGCTGCGCGCACAGTTGTCGCATGACCAAGCGGAGAACCAAAACCTCCATCAAGCCTCCCGGCGCCAAGTTGATTCAGCGACAGCATGTGCCAATCTTTCGAAGAATTTGACAGCTCCTGAAGAGAGCTTGCGGGATCAACAAGAGCGATTGAAGCTCAGGGATGCCCGGCTCACCGTACTATCTACCCGTCTGGACGACAAGCAAGCTGCGCTGGAACCGCTCTCGAGAACGCGTTACGTATTCAAGCAGAACTGGAAAACACAATCGAGGTGCTGGAATTACGACTAGCGTCCTACAGGGCGTGTGGGGCGACAGAGCATCGTATTGAAGAGTTGGCGGAGCACAACGCAGACCCCCTTTACGGTAAGACGAACATTTACTCCGTTTTGTATTCCTTGAACTAATCCCTTCGCTACTGTAGATGATATAACGACAGCAGCAAAGCAGCGGGCTTTCGCTACTAAGTTGATAAAGAGGTTTCAACCGGCGGTAGCTGACAAACTCAGCGATGACTTGTTCGACTTCGCAGAAATCCGGAACGATCTATGCCACGACTACGATGGCTCTATTGTGAACACAATCGACCACACAGCTTTTCAATCATTGTGCCGCAACATTCAAGCTACCGTGACTGCATTCGAATCGCTGTTCGCAGAGTAGGTAGCAGAGTTAAGTGGAATCGTATTGTTGTTGTTCTTCGCAATTTTCCTTTAGTTTTTCTTAGTGGTGAGATTGAAGTCAGATAAAAAAAAATGCATTTACTTGCTGACATATTGATTCTAGATAGCTGAAAGACCTCGTGCGCGAAGAGGACTCGAGAGAGACCTCGAGATGCGCTACTGTCCTACCAAAAGTCGTGACTGGGGTTACTTGAAGTACCGTACCCATATTTTCCCAAAAATAATCACATGGATTTTTGTCATTTTCACACCCCATTTTTGCGTAGGCAGTCATCGAGACAGTGAATGACCGATGAAACCCAGCGCTGAAGGCGCGACCCCCTCCGTCCAGTATTGTCAGTGACTCTTGCAGCCTCTAAGCAACGCCCGTGAGCGAATACCGCGGAATCTAAAACCGACGCCACTACAGGACAAGAGTCTCTTCCAGGACGAAATCTTCATCTGAGGGCCGCCTCTAGAAGTCGTCTGCCCATGAGCTCCCTGGTAGTTTCCAGTGGCAGCCTTTTGAAGAGTAAGACCTGTCCTTAGACGCTTGGTAGACCCATTTACTTTGTAATTCTCCTTGCAAGTCTCAATTCTTTTCAAATTGAAGTGAACCTGTGAAATCGACTATACGCATCGCTACTGTCCTCGCAGTGGCAACCGCCTATGGCATGTTCGCCGACGCGCTGAACCAAGACGACGCCGACCATCCGATGTTGCGTGACCTCAGTGCAACGGACACGGAGAACCAGTCGGAGGTGACTCCGTTGAGCTTTATCGCCGCCAACCCTTACCAGGTCATCGATACTTCCATCAAGTGCTCGTGGGGTGCGAACCTGGTGTGTGAACTGTATGCGCAAAAGAACGACTTGAAACTCGGATCCTCTTGCGACGTGGAAGTGCCCGTCCCGACCGATAACTATGTCGGTGACAAGCGAATCAACAGGATTGCAGATGGACATATTTTTCCGCATATCGAGATCACGTCGACTGGACCAAAGGATACCTCAGCCCAACCGCAAGTACAGTCAACGGGACAGCTAGCGTGGGATGGATACATGAGCAATCCATCGGATGCACAGAAGAAAATCAACTTTGGTGCAATTGGAGTTTACGACACGTTGATCTCTGCGTACGATTACGACCGTGCTGCTACTTGCGATGGGTGTATCGCGGTTCGAGACACATATCGTCCCCAGTTCAAGGATGGCACTTGTCCAGCTGCCCAGACCAGTGCGCTCAAGCTGACATCGACTGGGATTAATAAGGCCACCGATTGCGAGGCGAAATATGATGCGTTCACCAACGTCAAGAATCGACTGAATAATGCCGAAAGTGACGCTGACTGCAACGACGAATCGACTAAGCTACAGAACTTCTACGACGCGAGCCCAACGAGCCCCTTCACAGGCACGTGCTTTTGCCAGGATAATGTTAAGAACAACGTGGGCAAGCTGAAGCAGAACCCGTTCAGTTCCGCCGAGAACATCAAAAAGCCTGGTCTGCAACTGGAGAAAGATCTGAATGACAAGTGCACGTGGAGCTGTACCAAGTCGATTACGCTGAAGGAGAAGTACACTGCATACACGTGTCCATCAAGCGCTAGCCAGCCCCCGACCACTTGCGAGGGCCTCCCGGCGAGCACATGTAGCATGGGCGTGTCCGTCAAGGCGACAGGAAGCGACGTTGCGCAGACAACCGTCAAGCTCACGCAGGCGGTGCAGGATGCTTCGACGAAACTTCTCACAGAGTTGGGAAAACCTAGCGGTACTGACGTCGCCAACACGATCCACTACAGTCTCCCGTGCACGTCTTTTGATGACGCTGGTGACCACCCAGAGTGCCATTATAATGTCAAGCTCTCGGATCTCCTTGACATATCGAATACGGGTAGCGGACCGAACGCCGGACCGAAGTTTGTGACCGATCTCCCGTCCAACTCGGAGAAGGTGACCGATTACGTCTTCTGGCGAGTCAAAGCTGGAAGCCAAGAATGGGCTACCTGGAACCCGAAAAATGACGCCGAGATTTCGTTCAAGTCACCGGAAACAACCGTCACTGTTGAAGCATGGACGGCTTGCGGACAAATTACATCGATCACGGTTGTCGTCAAGCTCTACCTGCACCGTACGTTGACGTGCGATCACTTTGTTGACATGTGGACTCCTCTGGTTGCGAAAGTCTATGGTGAGGATACTTACTGCAACGTTGAGGACAGCGATTTCAGCCTCTTCAACCTGGATTATGACTATGATGACATCATGTGGGTGAAGAATTTGAGCGGTCGAAGGGCACGTACAAAAATGTCAAGTGTGAAATTCTAGTGCGGGAAAGAACTGCGAATCCCGACTCAGTGAAAACAGCCATGCTCGTGGAAGAAACGGACAAGGAGGAATTTGACAAGAACTTTGCTGTCGAGCTTGTGCATGACCCCAATACTGCACCAAAAACGACTTTTCAAGTGAAGTGCACGTTCACTCGCGATTATTACAATAATAAAAATGGCAATGGAATCGGCGACGATGCCTACAGTAACTATGACAACAGTAATGGTAACGGTGACGGCAACTAGAATGCGAACGCCGGCAATGGCAATGACAAAGGCAACGAGAACACCAACGCTGGCAATGGTAAAGGGAACGGCAACGAGAATACCAATGCTGGCAATAACAACGGAAACGGGAACGGCAACGAGAATGCGAACGCTGACAATAGCAATGGCAACAGCAACGAGAATACCAACGCCGGCAATGGTAATGGCAACGGCAACAGGAACGGCAACGAAAATGCGAACGTTGGCAATGTCAACGAGATTGCCAACGCTGGCAATGGCAACGGCAACGAGAATGCGAACGCCGGCAATGGCAACGAGAATACCAACGCAGGCAATGCCAACGGGAACGGCGATGGCAACGGGAACAGCAACGAGAATACCAACGGCAATTCTGGCAGCTTGAACTCAAATATCGGTACGACTTCCAACAGCGGCAATTTTGGCAATGCTAACTCGAAAACAGCAATGACATCAACCTCCACCACTGACACCGCAGCTACCAACGGCAATAATGATAAGACGGCGAGCTCCAACGGCAATACCGGCAACGCGAACTCGAATACCGCCACGGTGCCTAGTTCGACCACAGCCACGACCACGAATGGCAATTCCGGTAACACGAACTCCAACGGGAATTCTGGCAACGCGAACTCGAATACCGCCACGGTGCCTAGTTCGACCACTGCCACGACCACGAACGGCAACTCTGGGAACACGAACTCTAACGGCAATTCTGCCAGGAAGACCGTGCTTCTTTCCTTTTATGGTTCTATTCCAGATCAGAACCCGGACTCAATCACGTGCTTCCACAGCTTCACTATCACGGATTGCGACAGACCAAAGTTGGAGCCTGGCGTTGAAAAAGAAGACGTTTGTGCCTACGACTGCGCGGACAATGGCAAGCCAGGTGTGAATGAGGCCTGCGGTGGAACTGTTGTATCGTCCGATGGAGACAAAACGTTCGTCAAGACAACTGATGAGGCCGAGTGCTGCGCCCACTGTATTCCTGATCTCAACTGCGTTTCGTTTGGCACTACGGATGTCAAGCGCTGCGAAGATCAATCCACGTATTCGGCACACACGGTTTTTGCCTCTGCGGAGCAGACAGCGTTTGCAAGCGAGACAACAACGGCGATGGCTCTACTCGATGCAAGTGCAATGGTTGCTGTCGTGGCTCTTGTTGTCGTGGAGCGCCGCGCTACACGCTCCCAGGAGATTGAAGATGCGTACTACCCGCTACTCGAGTAGGACGGTGAGAAGATCAGGCATTTACTGCCCTAGCTGAAGCTTCTGCTAGTCGCTGCATGTGTTCATCTTGTATACAAATCGGAAGGTCGATCGTTTGAACCAATAAAGGCAAATACTTCAATCAGCGTTCATTCGTCGTAAATACTTCTTTTGGTTTTCAAGTTACTACTATCCTGTAAAGTAGTATGAGTAGCAGGCAATTGAAAGGTTACTCTAGATGGCAGATCCATATCGGATAATTTGCCGAAGCGTCAATGTAAATACCGGTCCCCATCACCTTCCAACATTTCGCTTGTACATGTAGATAAACCAGTTTGCTATGATTTTGATCCGGATGCGGGGCTGATGCAGTGCTCGCCCCGAGCGCAAAAAGAAACATTATACTTTAGTTTAGTAGAATCGGATCGAGCCAATCAAACTGAACTGGTTTGAATTTACTGTAGCTGTTTTAACTCGGCTGGTTTTCGATTGCTGTTTAGCTGCTTCTAATTAGTGAAATCTTCATCTTTGTTTTGGCATCCTGAAAAGATGAAATAAAAAGATATTACCGCACCGAAAAATTATACCTACTAAAATGGTATTTTACCTTACTACGGTACCAGCCAATAGAACGTCGGATTTTGGATATAATACGACAACTACTAAGCCAAATCTAACTACTGTACGCGGTGCCCATATTCTTTGGTGTGGTGGCGAACTAGGAGTCTCGTGTACAACATTTGACTCGAACCCCAAATGATATAGTATTCTCTTTAGGGCTTCACCGTCAATGGCATAAAAAAGCTGAAGATCAAGTCATTAATCTGCTCTGTAAGTGAGGGTGAATTGCATATAAAAGAGCTAATGACAAGGTGCGAAGAACCAGACACCGACAACAAATACGCTGAGGCTGGCGAAATATACTACGGCAACCAACAACGCTCTGCAGCTTGCGCCTTGTGCCAGTCAAATCTTGGATCCATGCGACCCTTCGAGACGCGATCCAAAATCTTTTCCAGCGGGTCGTCCCCACCGCTCGTTGACCGTTGTTGGGTTTCAACCTTGTCACTTTCGGATCTTCTCGATTGTTGCCAAGCCATTAACATCTCGTTTGTCGGTCAAGAATGGGGCGATTCAAGCTCAAATCGGCGTTAACGTCGTCACTGGTAGTTGCTTTCGTGTGCTTGGCGATTTCAACTGTCAGCGGTCAACAAGTGGGCACAAACTGCACCGATCCACGCGTTCGTCGATCCTGGGATTCGTACAGCGCGACGGAGAAGGCCCTATACCTGGAAGCGGTGGGTGTCGCCATGGACAAGGGATTCCACCAAAAGTTCGTCCAAGTCCACGTCGAGTATATGTCCGAAATGCAAGCACACCAGAATTGTATGTTCATTTACTGGCACCGAATGCTGTTACTGGGGTACGAGAACATGCTACGAAGCTTGGATCCAAACTACAGATGCCTGACACTCCCGTATGTGGACCATGTCTCGGCTGCTGCTCGGCAAGCTTCTGGACAATGCAGTGCTGTTTTCAGCTGTACACCCTTCCTCACCGATTCTGGTGGCACCATGACGGGTGTCAGCACGCGGTTGATAATCTACAACGTCACCATTCCGAACACTTCGGCTACGTGTGTAAATCAAGGCGCACTTTCGCATTTTTGCGGCAACAACACGGGGTGCGCTAAGTGCATCACTCGTGGAACTAAGACCTATCTGAGCAATATTAAGTACCCGGCAGAGGCTGCGTTCGGCTCGGTGGCCCAGCAAGTCCTCGCTTACAGTGATTCTATCAGTTTCACGCAATCAGTCGAGCGAGGCGTTCACAGTAAGTTTTCAGTTGGTTTTGTTGTCTCCTAAGCGTACGATATCTCACCGGGGTTTTATCTTGTTCTAGACATGGTCCATAGCACTCTTGGGGGTGTCATGTCGTACCTCCAATCTCCGACAGACCCGATTTTCTACCTTCACCACGCCCTCGTCGACTTGCTCCAGGTCATCTATCTCAAGTGTCAGGTGGGAGGTGCGAATGTTGTGATCTCCTCGGCAGACAAAGGCAGTGATCCACGTTGGTTCGGCACGTGTCCAAAACGGACCTCTGGGAACTACACGAGTGATGATACCGTCACGCTGCGTGCATATGCTAATGATGGGAAGACGGTCGTTAATGTGTGGCAAGATCCCAAAAACATCCTGTACCCTTTTTTCAAGGACTTGCCATCCAGATATGCGGACTTGGTCGACGCAAGGGACCTGGGCAACTACAGCTATACCTACGCCATTAGTGGCGGGTTAGCCAACCTGTACCAAAATTGCAACAATGCCACCACAATGACAACAGTCAACGGTACTATTTCAACTCTGTTGGCGGATGAGAGTCTGGACGAATACAGTGGCGGATCGGACCAACTCTCCCCAGTAATCGAGCCGGGAACGAGTTATGACGAGAAGGTGAAGCGATGGAATATTGCGCTATACGAAGCAGCTCGTATTGTCGGCTACGAAGAGGATGCAGCCAGAGAGCAGATGGAGATGGTGCGGTGTCAATACCAAGCTGATTGCCTCGGTGGCGTTCAAGACTACACGGCTATCTTTCGAGCCAACTTCGGTGTCGAAGGTCATCCGCGTTGCTACACAATCACGGAGAGTTTGAAAACGGGCGATCTTGTCATTGGCATCCCGCAATGGAAAGCTATCACGAACCGTTTTGTACCGTGTTCGGCCTACAAGAAGTATTCGTTGATGTCGGATTTCGCGAAGGGTGCTACAACCTACGCTGCTGCTACCGATTAGGCTTCGACTGTTGCTTGAGCATCATCGCGTGGTCAACAGAGAAACGATTTAATTCCTGCAGCAAACTGTAGCAAAATGCGAGCACTTGCCCTTCCATGTTTTCAGTACAAATCGTTTTCCATGAAGACAATCCTTTGTGTCAGGGATATACCTTAACCCGTGTTTGTGCAGACCCCCTCAACGTTCACGTTCACGTACGTGCACAATGACCGAAGTACACAAGGCGCAAATACTACTAGTAGTATCCTACTACGTGGTAATACTGGTGCTGAAAGATTGTACCTCTGTACCTCTATCAAAGAATCTCGGCATCCACAGCAAATGGTACCAGAGGTTCGCTTGAAATTGTGCTGAACATGTTCGTTACGTTAGTCGAAGCGACATGCATTTGGCCAAGTATTGCAACTTATTTCCGTATTTCTGTACATGTAATATTGTATGATACAATTTGTATCATAGTTAACCCATAACTTATTTTGGATCAGTTATCTTTTAGGAAGTTTGAAACTAATTTTTTAAATTAAAATGGATCAGTTATATTTTAGAAATCCGCCGCTTCAGAGGGATCCCAAAGATATGGTATAGCCGAAATCTAAAACCGACGCCAACAAGGAGCTTTTCCAGACCGATATCTTCCCCAAGGGCCGCGCCAGGAAGACGCCCACACCTCTCGTCCCGGTGACCTGCGGGGGCGGCCTCTTGAAGCGTCAGATCCTCTACCCAACCACTCAGACTAACTCACTTTGCAATTTTCTCTGCAAGCCACAAACGCCCTCAAGTCGAAGTCAACAAGAGTGTCCAGCTTCACCCTCGTGACCATGCGCATCGCTACTGTCCTCGCAGTGGCAACCGCCTATGGCATGTTCGCCGACGCGCTGAACCAAGACGACGCCGACCATCCGATGTTGCGTGACCTCAGTGCAACGGACACGGAGAACCAGTCGGAGGTGACTCCGTTGAGCTTTATCGCCGCCAACCCTTACCAGGTCATCGACACTTCCATCAAGTGCTCGTGGGGTGCGAACCTGGTGTGTGAACTGTATGCGCAAAAGAACGACTTGAAACTCGGATCCTCTTGCGACGTGGAAGTGCCCGTCCCGACCGATAACTATGTCGGTGACAAGCGAATCAACAGGATTGCAGATGGACATATTTTTCCGCATATCGAGATCACGTCGACTGGACCAAAGGATACCTCAGCCCAACCGCAAGTACAGTCAACGGGACAGCTAGCGTGGGATGGATACATGAGCAATCCATCGGATGCACAGAAGAAAATCAACTTTGGTGCAATTGGAGTTTACGACACGTTGATCTCTGCGTACGATTACGACCGTGCTGCTACTTGCGATGGGTGTATCGCGGTTCGAGACACATATCGTCCCCAGTTCAAGGATGGCACTTGTCCAGCTGCCCAGACCAGTGCGCTCAAGCTGACATCGACTGGGATTAATAAGGCCACCGATTGCGAGGCGAAATATGATGCGTTCACCAACGTCAAGAATCGACTGAATAATGCCGAAAGTGACGCTGACTGCAACGACGAATCGACTAAGCTACAGAACTTCTACGACGCGAGCCCAACGAGCCCCTTCACAGGCACGTGCTTTTGCCAGGATAATGTTAAGAACAACGTGGGCAAGCTGAAGCAGAACCCGTTCAGTTCCGCCGAGAACATCAAAAAGCCTGGTCTGCAACTGGAGAAAGATCTGAATGACAAGTGCACGTGGAGCTGTACCAAGTCGATTACGCTGAAGGAGAAGTACACTGCATACACGTGTCCATCAAGCGCTAGCCAGCCCCCGACCACTTGCGAGGGCCTCCCGGCGAGCACATGTAGCATGGGCGTGTCCGTCAAGGCGACAGGAAGCGACGTTGCGCAGACAACCGTCAAGCTCACGCAGGCGGTGCAGGATGCTTCGACGAAACTTCTCACAGAGTTGGGAAAACCTAGCGGTACTGACGTCGCCAACACGATCCACTACAGTCTCCCGTGCACGTCTTTTGATGACGCTGGTGACCACCCAGAGTGCCATTATAATGTCAAGCTCTCGGATCTCCTTGACATATCGAATACGGGTAGCGGACCGAACGCCGGACCGAAGTTTGTGACCGATCTCCCGTCCAACTCGGAGAAGGTGACCGATTACGTCTTCTGGCGAGTCAAAGCTGGAAGCCAAGAATGGGCTACCTGGAACCCGAAAAATGACGCCGAGATTTCGTTCAAGTCACCGGAAACAACCGTCACTGTTGAAGCATGGACGGCTTGCGGACAAATTACATCGATCACGGTTGTCGTCAAGCTCTACCTGCATCGTTCGTTGACATGTGACCACTTTGTTGACATGTGGTCTCCTCTGACAGCGAAAGTCTATGGTGAGGATTCTTACTGCAACGTTGAGGACAGCGATTTCAGCCTCTTCAACCTGGATTACAACTATGATGACATCATTCCAGCGGATGACGGATCAGACCTATTGAAGGGCACGTACAAGAAGGTCAAATGCAACATTCGAGTGCGAGATAGTTCTGCACCTGAAGGCTCGGTGGCAGAAGATTTGCTGGTGCCAGAAACGAATCAGGCGGCGATCACCAAGAACTTTGCTGTTGAGCTTGTACATGATCCCACCACTGCCCCCAAAACAGTTTTTCGGGTAGAGTGTACGTTCTCACGAGATTCATACGACAATGGCAACACCGGTAACCAGGGCACCCAGGCCAACCAGGTCAACCAGGGTAACCAGGGCAACCAGGGCAACCAGGGTAACCAGGCCAACCAGGCCAACCAGGGTAACCAGGCCAACCAGGCCAACCAGGTCAACCAGGGCAACCAGGGCAATGGCGGCAACCACATCATGCTTCTCACCGCCGATACGCTGGCCGTGAATGAAATCACTTGCTTCCACAGCTTCACCATCGCTGATTGTGACCGGCCAAAGTTGGAGCCTGGCGTTGAAGAGGAGGATGTTTGCGCCTACGATTGTGCGGGCAAAGGCATGCCAGGTGCGTATGAGGCCTGCGGTGGAACTGTTGTGTCATCCGATGGACAGAACACGTTCGTTAAGACCTCCGCTCAGGACCAGTGCTGCGCCGACTGCAATCCTAACCTTAGCTGCATTTCGTTTGGCACAACGGAGGTCAAGCGTTGCGAAGTTCAATCCACGTATTCGCACACGGCTTTGGCCGCTGCAGAGCAGACACTGTTTGCAAGCGGGTCAACAACGGCGATGGCGCTACTCGGTGCAAGTGCAATGGTTGCTGTCGTGGCTCTTGTTGTCGTGAAGCGCCGCGCTTCTATCACTCAGGAGACGGATGATGCGTACTACCCGCTACTCGAGTAAGAAGCTAGCTAGCTTCCTCCTTATCGGCATGGCGCGAGCAGAATATCGGTGAAGAAAAGCAGTCTTTCTCTATAGGCGTGGTCATCATCACCTTGTGCTGCATGTGCAATCTTTTGTACGAGCTGAAAGCTTTGTCGGTTGGACGAACTAACCAATAACGACAAATACACGTTATTGCATATCAATGTTGCGTGACTTTAGAGCATTTACACCCTGCAGCCTAGACGCACGCAGGTAGTAGTATCAATCGATTCCCTAAATGAGGCTCTATGTCTTCCTCTATTGTGTGCTGCCAACAATGCGAGCAGTTCATTTTCTCTTACACGTTTTTTTTTCTTCATGTCCCCGAGGCCGTGGTGTTCATGTGCAGGACGACAACAACGCCAATAGATAAAGTACAGTTCCCTAGTAGTTCAAATGCCTTTCAACGCGGACTCAAAAGTTTTTTGCTTACAATGTAACGCACTGTACTGCAAAGCTTCAACATCGCATCTCGCATTTCTCGTAACCTGTACAAAAAGATAATATATTCTGTATCATGTTTGCGACTTCAAGGTCCTGGAAGAAAAAAAAATCTCGCAATGGAGACTCTACGTGGTGTGTTCCCCACGGTGCCAACAGAGGCCCTCCTGCGTGTGGTGCGTATAGCATCCCTGATAGAATTGTATCTCATTACACTCACCTCTACACTATGTATCAATAAACAGCTGGAGATCTGCGACCAGAGCGTAGCGGTGGCGTCTGCGTGGCTCGTGGAGAATAACTGGCACGATCTCATGTCTAAGGCCGACGTTGAGGAGGACGAGGAGGAAGAAGTTGCGACGACTATTACACCGAGTGTAGCTTCCACTACTGCAGAGCAGGATCAGGGCAGAGCTACTGAAAGGGAAGAGAATGTGGCAGGATCATTCGTTGCTCGGTGCTCAGTCGGAGAAATTCAATTGGAGGAAGAATTTGACAGTGAGGAGGAGGAGAATGAAGAGGATGAGGACGAAGATGAAGATGAGGAGCAAATGGACGATGATGGGGTAGGAAGGGTGCCACCATTGATGAAAAGGGTTAAGGTTTCCAAGCAAGAGAGTTCTGAGCCCAAATCCGACGACTTTTGGGTCGCATTTGATGACCAAGTGGTGATAAAGAGCATGATTGGTATGAGGATTTGTGTTGGGTTGAGGAAGATTTGGTGGAACTGAGTTTTATTTTTTTTATGGGCAGAGCTGCTGAATACGACGTTGAGTAAGTTGGCGCACAGCAAAGTCGTACTACTGAACCAACCAGCGAAGGATATGAATGAGGTAACCAGTCTGCTATGAATTGATGCAAGGCAAGTGCCGTCGACTTACTTGTGGGTGCGACTTGAGTAGACAGCAGCAACGGTGAAGCTGCGGTCGATACTGTCACCTGAGGAAACTATGGCTGGAAGTGACGGGGTCCCGAGCAAACAGGTGCGATCGTCTCGAGACATGAGCAACCGAATCACTCTGGCGAGCCTACTGAATGGTGGAAGTCCGTCTACTGAGGAAGATACTGGGAAGTCATCGAAGTCACCGCCAAGTACGATGTCAGATGCACCTGTTGGTCAAAAGCGGAAGCGGAACGAAGAAGAGAATGCCAAAACTTCTCAGTGCCAAGGCTTTTATGTGCGTCTCGTGCCAGTATGATCTCTGTTCGCTATAACTACGGATGGATCTGACCGCATTGATGTATTTTTTCCCAGGCTTATTTCTTTCCAGTAAAAGAACTCGATATGGTGTGGCGTACTGTGATGCACGCACACTTATTCAAGGGACGATTTGGAGAGAAGATTGAGTTTCACACAGCGTCAAGTGGCCCGTAAGTGCGATGAAATTTGCCCGAAAGTTGAACATGCACTAATTGTTGGCGATTGGTTAGGGACAGTATGCGGGATTTTGACGAACTCATGCACATACAAAATTCGACGGCATCCTCTCGAGTGTCGTCACTTGGTTTATCACCGTTGGTGGCACGCAAATGCTGCTTAATTCTTCCCTGCCCAGCGGAGGAAGAGGAGATTTTTCGCGTTGGAAAGAATATTCACAGCATGTTAAAAGTGCAGGGAAGTCTGTATTACCAAGTTCTCGATGGATCGCCGCAAGATAATAGCGTTGCCAGCCTTGGGAGTGGCCATTTCGAGTTGCTGGGCGATGACGAAAAGCTCACCGAAGTACGTTTTCGACAATTTGCGCGATATCGCGTGAAAGAAGACGAGGAGGTTGGTTTGGCTTCACGTTACGAGTATCGATATACACTCATTTGTGTTGTATTTTATTACAGCAGGCTAGTAAGGACGCCGCAATGCCCAGCAACGTTGGAATGGACCCGTACATGTCATATCAGCAACCGCGGAAAGTAAAGCATTGCCTCCAGATCCTTGATAGTTCCGAGTGGGGTTCCCGCTTCTCGGGCTAGAACCGAAAAGTGCCAACGTGAACAAGTGGACAAGCTTGAACGGAATACAGAGTTTTGGTTACTCTTACACTACTTCGTGCAGTATTTCTTTCCCCTGGAATATGCTACGCATGATTAGCGTGCTGGGTCTACACTTCGTGGGTTAGGATTTGGTGCAGCTTTTTTAGAGTTTCAGCGGATGTAGGGCGTTCATTCGGATCGACAGCAACGCAAGATAGCTCCAGTTCTTTCATCGACTGCAAGCTTGTCTGCGTGAACAGAACAGTGAGTCTACCAGCATCACCCGCTGAAGAATGACTGCATCAGGCATCTTCCGCCCAGAATTGCTGGGATCCTTGACATGCGAATACGAAAGCGAATGGGAGTCGAGCTCGGAGAGCACAACACCAAAGGAGAAGATGTCGGCCTTGTCATCGTAGTTTTCGCCTAGCATGACTTCGGGTGCCATCCAGAGCGACGTACCGACCTCAGCTGTCATCGTTTGGTCGACTCGTTGTCGGGAAATGCCGAAGTCTGTCAGCTTGGCGTCGCAGTCTTCACTGAGTAGAATATTTTTTTACTTCAGACCACTATGTATTCGGACACTACGCAGAGATCTGCCAGTGAATCCCAAGCAACTCCAATGAACTTGGTGATTCGAGGATGCTTCATCATCGCCATCAACTTCACTTCAAACAGAAACTCGTTCACGTGGCTGATACTTTTCAGTGTCTCTGGCAGTAGCATCTTGGCGGCAACAATCTCATCGTTGAAAAGTCCGGTGTACACTTCTCCATATCCTCCTCGACTGATACGTTCTTTGATGAATACTTTTTCACGTGGAAGCCGAGCTGCCACAATGATTTCGTCATTCCACATGCCTGTGATCGTCCCAGTCCGTTCACTTGAACGATCTAGCGAGATTTTGTTCTGATCCGTCACAGTGTGTGCTTCCGCATATGACGATTTGAAAGACGTGTGATCCCCCTTTGTTGGTGTAGACTCGGTTGGTGTAGTGACTACATCGTTGAGTTGTTTGTTCTTGGCACGACGTCGTATAAACACACATACGATGTTGCACAATAGTAACAACACACAGGCTCCGATAGCAATTCCTATGATAGCTCCTGTCCCAATATCATTCCGAGTCTTCAGAGGCTGAAGAATTTCCAACGGACTTTGAACTCTCCCTGCTATCACATAACAAACTGGTTGCCATACCTGCAGCTTCTTCGTTTGTACTTGAATAAAATTGTATCGGCCCTGGACACAAGTGTGGTTTGCGATCATCCATTCCTCGAGTAAAAATTGGCTGGCCATGTTCTCACAGGTCGAAAGCCTGGATTGATGCGGATCCGTTGGAGTAAAGTTTCGTGATCACAATCGCGTTCGTAGTGCTACTTTGGCAAGTACCGGCCGCCAGGTATGTACTTGAAAACGTGAGATTCTCACAGCCGTCAATGTCAAAATGGTCGAGAGTCACGTACGAGACCCCGTTGAAAATCTCTGCAATGTATTCTTGACGATCTGATTCCAAGCATGTGGTTGTCCGGTACTGCACGCCGCCGTTGTATTCACCTTCAGTGCATTCTGACGGGAGCCGATTTTGAACTAGCCACTTTTTAGGGCCCATTTGGAACCACGCGATAATCCGATGTCAAAAAGATCGCTTCTATTATTTTTGGGCGGGGCGCTACTTTGCATTTTGCGTGCGTTTGGCACCACTGACCAGCAAATGCATTCGTATAGATATCGCAGTCTTTGATGAAACTGCAATATTTGCGTTCCAAACCGACATCACCTCCAATCACAATCCTTCGGAGAAGTCGAGATGGCGGCCCAAGATGACAGCAGCGACGAGGAGCAAGAGCGCGTTGCTTGCATCCTAGCCATCGCTGCTGGATACTACAGCGGCGCCACATCTGTAAGTAGACTTGTAGGACTTCTGTGCTCGCCGCCGCAGCTTGGGTGGCAGAATTCGAAGAAACAAACCACATGCACATTTTTAACAGCTTCAGATTGACGAAAGGTGTCTTCGACGTCTTTGTACGATCGTCGAGCAGGCGGTCTCCATGGGCTCGGGTCGGGACCAACGAAAAGGTAGCCATGTTTCTCTGCTGTGTGTCGCGAAATGCATTGAACGAAGACCTACAGGAATGCTTTCAGCGCAGTGGTGAGACTGCCCACGGGTAAGTCGAATAAACGCCTCATCCATATAAGATCGTTATGTTAACAGCGTTCGGCTAGGATGACATTATCATATTACAGCGGTAAGTAAGCTAGGTTAACATCATAACATTGTTGACAACGTTGTACCTTCACGAAGTCATTCCAAACACCGTCGTGAACAAGTACCACCTTTCGGAGGAAACCCATCAAAAGCCAGACGCTGACAGCATCCCAGACACGGCAGTGTACTTTTCTTTCAGCTAGTCACCACAGAACAATCAGTTAGTAGACTACTTCCCTCACACGTTCAGTATGTACTCATACCGTTCGCAATCGACTCTTGACCTGCTGCTTGTCCAGCTCAACTCGCGTTGATTTTTTCGTGACTGCCGTCCAAGCCTCCTTCTCGAAGCCTGCAGCTGCGCGCTTACCAGCCCGCGCTTACCAGCCCGCGCTTGATCAATCATCGTTTGTGTCAGGAATTTGTCATTTTCTGGATCCAAAGAAGCGCGAGGAGCGGAGCTCGGCATCGTGGTAGCAACGCTCGCAAACTAATGTTGCTCAAGGCGCCAGTACCGACAGTAAAGTAAGGAGCTTGTCGCGACTGTGTAGATACCGGCGGTGGGTGCTAAGAAGAACAGCGCGCTTCAGAGCAAGCAACGCGTTCGGCTTGGGTTGCTTCTGGTCGGGAAGGCCGTGCTCCGGGGTGGCATGGAGTTGCCAGTCTCCAAGATTTCCTTCAGTATGTCATTTTGGCAGGTTATTGCAATATTTTAGGTAGGTGTTTGGAACCACGATCATTGCCACCTGATCGTGTTTTGCTATTTCGATCTTGGTCTTCCTAGCTTTGGTGTCTGTTTGGAACCGGGATATGTCGGTAAAGCGCATTCGGGCTAGAAATACAATTTAGGGCTGATTATTGTCATGTCGGCGCGGTTCCAAACGGGCCCTTAAATTTCGACTAGCCACTTTTGTGACTACTGTTCCAACTAGCCACTTGTTGCTCGCCGCAATAGCTACTAGTGGCTACTCGAGCCGCCAAAAGTAGCTAGGCGAAAACTCAAACGGAGCCTCAGAACGAATTCTCACCTAGTTAGTTTCCCTAGCACACATAGTAACTAGCCGACATGCAAAAAGTAACTATCCAACACCTAAAACTAACTAGTTGACTACAGTACACAAAATTCTGATTGGAAAACCGTTCCCCTTCAACATCGCTCGCTTCGCTTCGCTCACTATCACGTTCCCAACGTGAGCTCCTCGTTTGCACCGACAATTTCGCTTCGCTCATAGCGGGCAAGGCGTCGGTAATTAGATAGTACCTCCTCGTTAGGGCAACTACTCCAGCCCACGCGCCGACCGTTGCAGACCTCAGCTTCGCTTCGGTTGCAAACGGTCTTTAACCTAAATAAGAACAAATTCATTTAGGTACGAATTAAAGCGTACTTAAGGGAAAGTAAATATATGACGCGACTAGACGGAACATTACCAGTATTGTGAAAAGTGACCAGTTCAAAATTATAAAGTGGCTAGTCGGAAATAAAAAAACCATTCTGACTTGGTGCAGTTCGAGCTCTCCGTCATGAATACACGGACTGGGGTCCCGTTGCACTGACTGTCGGAGTAGATAGTGATAGTATCCATCATTAATAGACCGAAATTGAATGGACGATTAATCAGCAATACCTATGAACTTCTTCAGGACCTCAGCAGCAATTCGAACGAGTTGTTCAAACTTGATCGTTGAGTGTTGTATGATGCGATTGATTTCTTTGGCGTGTGCAGTCACACCATTTATATGCGGCAGAGTATCGTACCTTACCATGTGGAGCTGAAAATGCGGTGTGGGTGATCGCTAGTGAAAAGCGGTTGCAGACTGATTCAGCCTGGCTGAACAATGTTTGTTGACTTATATCATACAGATAGTTTGCGTGTGTAGCCTTCCATTCACAAGTTCTGTTTAGAAGTTGCCTCTGTAGTCTCGACGCATTAACCCTGCTAAGTTTCTGCTCGGGAAAACATATTGATATTGTATTGGCATATATCATCGGCAATAATAATATATTCTCACAGCGCTTGAACAATAACAAAATATTGATCAGTACAACAACTAATGATCATCAGCGATATCACAACTGTCGTATTCACCGCGCAGCTGCCACCATTATGCGGCATCTTGCCGCTCCAAAATTCCTTGTTGATCTACGACGTCCGCACGCCCAGTTTTGATCGTTCGTAGGAAAAATTATATTAACATATTATTGGTTGAAGTAATTCTCAATAGTATTTTGTTTCGTGCAATTCCAATAATTTATTATTGATGAAGGTCAATAAAATAAGTATTATGCATATTAAAATACTAATGCATAATACTTATTAAAAATACTATTGTTCGGCCACTATCTCGAATCCAAAGATTTGACACGCATCGGGCCAGTCGCCTTTGCGATCTTCCATTGGCGACCTTTACCAAAGAACCCCAACCGTCCAATGCTGCTTATCAAAATCTTTGGTCGTTAACGTCGGTGGATGTCATCGATCACTGGCATTCGGACAATTCCTGGCCATCACTCGAAACTGCCTCCCGACCATGCGCCTGGTAATTGCTCTAGCTCTGGCTGCATGCGGCTGTGCTGTAGTCACCAAAGGACTGGAGCAGGGGCTTTCTACGCTAGGCAAGGCGAACGAGGCTCGGGTTATGCTCGCGGAGGTCGCCGATGTATCGAAGGGTCCTAATCCACTTTGCTACTGGGACTTGGGGCTGTCGTGCGGTCTGGATGAACTTGACACTAATGTTAAGCTCGGAGAGGCCGATCGATGCGACTTGGCTGTTCCAGTTCCAATCGACAATTACGTAGCTGACCTGCGAGGGAACAAATTCGATGACAAGACAAAGAAAGTAGCGTCTCAACAACCGTACATCCAAATCAAATCGATCAGAAGGGGAGGAACCACGACGTCGTCGACGAAAAAATCATCATGGTACCAATATGTTGCCAATGCGACTTTGGTGCAGAACGAAATCGTGTTCGATACGCCAGGGGTGTATGATCTGGAAATTGTCGCCAACGACTACATCTACCAAACCTCCTGCGTCGGGTGTGTTGCGATCATTGATGAGTTCCGCCCTCGATACGGATACTCTGGAAAGTGTCCCAAGCAGGTAACCACTCCACAGACATTGACGAAAGATTCACTAGCGGCATTCCAGAATTACGACAGTGCCTACAGGAAGTACACATCTGACAGCAATGTCCTGAATAACCCCTGGGGAGTCCTGTGCGCAGCGCCAGGGGATACTGACAACCTGTCCAAATCGAAACTGTTCTACGAGAGTGAGAAAGATTACACCTCAACTTGTTTTGACAACACGGCATTGACGTCAAACATCTGGAAACTCAAAACATCTCCATTGGCCGGTTCTCTTCTCCAGCTCCCGTATACAACCCTGGAGTCAACTCTAAATTCCCAGTGCCAATGGTGCTGCAGGAAGACTAGAAGACTCAAGGAAATGTTTACTCCATACACCTGCCCGACCGACTATGAAAAAGACACCGGTATTCCAACACCGAGATGTGTGATGGGCTCTAACATTCCTAACACATGCTCCATCGATGGCTGTCTTCAGGCCAAGGGGACTGACATCGTCACAGCGTCGGTTGTGATGAAGACTACAGTGCAAACAGCGTCCCTGGGGTTGCTCAATGCATTGCCAAACAAACCTACAGGTTGCGACTCGACAAAGCATATATACTACAGCATCCCGTGCACATCGTTTGACAAGACAAACGTCAATTGCCGCTACCCTGTCAAGCTATCGCTGCTACTGGATGTTACGATGGCGTTTAAAGCTGACTTCCCTGCTCCATCGTCTGAGTTGACCAAGGCGAAGGACTACATCTTTTGGCGCTACAGCACGGACGACACGGCATTTGTGGCGTGGGATCCAACTGATGATACACCTATTGTTTTCACGAATCCAACGACAACCGTCGCTCTTGAGGCATGGACGGCATGCGGGAGGGTGTATACGACCACTTTCACCGTCAACCTCTTTCTCCACAGCACTTTATCATGTACTAAATTCCCTGCAATGTGGAAGGTGATTGAGAAACCGGGCGTCCAAGGAACAGGAGGGGCCTACTGCGCGTACGGGGGCAGCGGTTTTGGCATCTTAAAACTGGATATGACTGTGGCGGATATCTTACAACAGGTTAACAGCACGGTGGCAGGCACGTATACGGGCATCCAGTGCGATATTGTGGTGAAACCGGCAGGTGCAACAAGCACTCAGTCCGTGACAATCGTGGATGATAAGACCTCCACCACGATTCAAAGGTTTTATGGCGTCGAACGGGTAAATTCTCTCACATCGGAGAAAACGACAGGGGTCGTTCACTGCAAACTAACGCGCACACCCCGGACCAATGCGGTTGTTGGTGCATCTGCGGCAGTAGCAGACGCGATCGACTGCAGTTACACGTTTACACTCATGAACTGCGACTGCCCAGAGCTGCTTCAGGGTGACGTCTGTGCGAACAAATGCGTGGGGAATTCAGCACCAGGGGCATTTGAGGCCTGCGGCGGCTCAATTGTGAAGTATTCTGCGACGGGTACGGTGATAAAGCCGTCACTAGCTCAAACTTGCTGCAGTAAGTGCGCCAAGATTCTAACGTGTGCGAATATTGGTACGTCGGATATCAAGCGATGCGAACCCCCATCGACGACAAAGCTGCTCGCACAACTGATCGACACTGACGACACTGAATATCAGAGCATTACCAACATGACGGCGTCAACGATGCTGATGGCCCTGCTAGGCGGAAGTGCCATTGTGTTGGTTGTGGCGTTCGCCATTGCAATGCGTCGAGGTGACACTAATACCTGTGCTGACGCCGATCAGGACACATACTATTCATTGGTTGATTAAAGGTGGTAGTCGAAACACTCCATGTCGGTGCAATCGCCAAGTAACTACAGCTTGTAAGACGGCGAACGGTGACTGAAGAGCAGAAATTCCGAAAAATAAATATTCACTTCAATATATTTATTTTCTAATGTACATGTAATACTTAGCCCCAGACACGACTTTTGGTAGGACAAATGCTACGACAAAATCACGTTAACTTATACTCGATTTTACTATAGTGTATCAGTATTTTTGTCCTAGCCAGCTGGCTAGGACAAAAAATCTCGGCAAGTATACAACATCCAAAATAATTTTTTTTGTCCTTTCGTTTGTCCTACCAAAAGTCGTGACTGGGGTTAAGTACTACAATATCATATTTCATAAGTTCCCAAGTAAAGTACTGTGCGTTCTACTCAAAGTTTCTGGGGCCGGTTGGTTGCACCAACAGAGCCAAAATCGTCAGCCAATCGGCCCAAAGGGGAAGTCACTTGAGATCACTATAATCTCGTATAAGTACGAAATCGGACTTAGCTGCAGCCCCTCCAGCTGCCTTCGGTCGATCAACAAATGACTTGATATTTGTATGGTTGTTTTCAACCTATGTCGTAGAACCGGCCAGGATCGGCAAATTTGGCCGGAATCGGCAATATGCCATTTTCAATCGATATGATTTATTTTTTGTTCAAGTGAAGCACTCACCATAATTTCAGTATTTGCCGAAATTGCGTACACGAAGTTACGTGACAATACATTTGTGTGTGTGTGTGTGTTTTTTTTGCTTGGCTACTTTACGTGAGTAGCACAAAATACCTGTACACTAAGTTTGAGTGATGAGCAAACACAATATCCAAAAGATTTGATCTGGGACCAGTCGTTGCGATCTTCCATCAGCGACCTTTTACCAGGGAATTCCAGCCGCCCAATGCTTATCAAAATCTTTGGCCCCGCCAAAGATTTTGATAAGCATTGGGCGGCTGGAGTTCTCGACATCGTAGGTGGTCATCGGTCACTTGCATTCGGAACCTTTCGCGCACAGCTTCATTTTGGCCATGCGACTTGTAGCCACTCTGGTTGTGGCCATATTTGTGGTCTCCAATGCGTTGGGGCAGAGCAACCTTCAGCTTCCCGCCATGGATGACGGAAACCAGGCTCAAGTTGTGCTCGTGGCAGCCAACGATGTATCAGTGTGTTACTGGCCAATGGGCTTGTCATGCGACTTGGACGAACCAGTGAATAATATGAGACTTGGGCAAGAGGACAAGTGCGAACTGCCAGTACCTGACCCACTAGAAGGTTACAATACCTTGAGTTATAGCAATTCCAAGAAAGTGACTACAAACCAGCCATACATTCGCATCTCGTCTACCAGGCGAGGAACATCAGTGACGACATCAACTAAGCAGGTCTCTTGGGCGCAGTATATGACCGATCCAACGCTGGTGCAGAGTGAGATCAAGTTCGACGCACCGGGGAAATATGACGTCGAGATTCTGGGTAACGACTACAAGCACGAGGTTACTTGTACTGGATGCGTTGCTATCCTTGACAAGTTTCGGCCACGATTTGACACAAGTGGAAGCTGTCCAGCTTCCCTAGCCACTCCACAGACTCTGACAAAAAATACACTGACTGCATTCCAAAACTACGATGCCGCCTACACGACGTACACAGCTGACACCAACATCGTGAACAATCCCAACAGTGGTCCCATTTGCTATAATGCTACCACGGATAGGATTTCACGAGTCAAACTCTTCGTTGAGAGCGAAAAGGCCTGCAGTACGACTTGCTTTGATTATACGACTCTTGCGACAAATGTGGCAAAGCTGAAGTCGAGTCCACTAACGAGTAATCTTCAAGATTCGTATGCAACGTTGGAGACTTCACTGAACGCTCAGTGCACGTGGTGCTGTAAAAAAAACAAGATACTCAAGGAAATGTACACCCCATATACTTGCCCAACGGACTACGATAACGACCCCAAGACTCCAAGCCCAATGTGCGCTATCGGATCTGGAATCCCCAATACCTGCTCAATTAATGTGTGTCTTCAGGCGAAAGGCACCGACATTATCACTGCAGCGGTCTCCATTAAAAGTTCTATCCAGGCGGCTTCTAATGGAGTACTTGCTGCGCTTCCCAGTAAACCCGCTGGCAGTGATACTACCAAGAACATCTATTACAGCATTCCATGCACTACATTCAACAAAAACAACACTGACTGCAGTTATACAGTCAAATTGTCACGACTGCTTGACGTCACAACGGGATTTAAGACGACGTTCCCCACCCCAACAGCTGAATTGACTAACGTTAAGGACTTCATATTCTGGCGCTTCAATATCAACGGAGCCAACTTCGCCACATGGAACCCGCTAGATGACACAGCAATTACTTTCACGGACCCAAATACCACCGTCGTTCTCGAGGCATGGACAGCGTGTGGGAGGGCGTACTCGACCACATTCACCGTTAACCTTTTTCTTCGCAGTACATTGTCGTGCACTAAATTCCCTGCGATGTGGAAGATCGTGGAAAAACCTGGTGTACAAGGAACCGAGGGATGCTACTGCGCTTATAGTGGCAGCGATTTCGCCATTCTGGGTCTCAACATGACGGTCGCCGACGTCCTGCAGCAGAGTGATCCAGTACCCACGAGTGTCAAGTGTGATATTATGGTGAAACCAACCTGTGGCTCGGACACGCAGGTTGTAACACTTGTCAACGATTCCTCGTCTGCTACTATCTCCAAGTACTATGCGATTGATCTCGTGAATAATCCCACGACGGCACCCAAGACGACAGGGACTATTCATTGCAAGTTTACACGCACTCCACGTACCAACGGGCAGGTGATATCTACGACAAACAACACTATCGACTGCAGTCACACGTTTTCGATCACTGATTGTGACAAACCGGAAATAATTCCTGATGCTGAAGTGGAGGATGTTTGTGCAGCTCAGTGCGCGAATGACCCAGCGCCAGGAGTGTATGAAGCATGTGGTGGCTCGATTGTGTCTTCTTCTGCGACCGAAACAATTATCAAGCCATCGGTGGTGCAAAAGTGTTGCTCCAAGTGTGATACAGCGATGGCGTGCAACAGCGTAGGCTCTACGGGTATCAAGCGGTGTGAGCCCGTATCCACGTATCTGTTGTTAGCAGAAAATGTCGAAGAGGGGGTTTCTACTGCCACAACATCGATGATGGTACTCCTAGGCGCGGGAGCCATGATGGCTATAGCGGCGATTGGTGTTGTTATTGCTCACTTCAAAACTTTCAAGCGTGTCGATCTGGGTCAGGACGCGTACTATCCTCTACTAGAGGAAGACTCGCTAAGTACTTAATCAATTAGGGAACCCTTGCATTAGGTAGGACCTTCGTGAAAATGTTATCGATTATCTCTTCGTGTACTGCTTCACTTTCACCGCAAAAGTCTGTAAACAGGATGAAAAGATTGCAAGATTAACCCCCAAAGTGTGTTTACCCTCACTAAGTCTAGTGAAGCAGTGGGTAATAGGCATCATCAGTCATCTGCGCCGAGTGCAATGCAACCACCTGACGACGAACAACAACCAGCGCCACTACAGCAATCACCACGGTGGCTCCCAATACGGCTGTGGCTGCAGGGTGCTCCTGGGCAATTTCCGTTAGCAGCACAGTACCAAAGTCACTGGTGTGGAAACTCGAGTAGGTTTCATCTGAGGTCGGTTCGCAGCGCATGAGGTCCGCACTGTGATCCGGCAGGTCAAGCAACGGCGTACACGTGACCTCGGTTTTGCCACATCCGTGGTAACATGGCTTCTCACCCGTCTCGACGAAAGTACAAGTCTCGTTGGACTTGATAACTGTACCTCTGCACGCCTCATACAGCCAGCCTGATCCGTGCCAGCACAGTCCTCGTATCGGCAAACTGAATCGGGGGCGTCAAATGCGGGACCCTTGCAGTCCGAGATGGAGAAGTCGCGTTCGCACACCTCCAATTTCTGAGACCCGCCATACTGCGTGTACACGAATGCACACTCCACATGGAAGCCCGTCGCCGCCTCTGTTGTGGCTTTATTCAGCATCTCAACAGCAAATCGAGTCACGATTTGAGGTGAGTCCTCCGTTATGCTTAAGGTCGTCACAGGTGAGCGACCTCCTAATGAACCTGTGCACTCCACCTCTGATACCTTCATCCTCAATTCGTCACGAGAATACTGCAGACCAGCGTTCGGGTGGAAGTCGAATGTCAACTCGGCGAAGTCACTACCAGGGTACGCGCACAAGCCAGTGCCGATCGGCAGCCTCGACACCGACGTCTGGTACCACATGTCGTTGAACTTCTCACACACACTCACGGGGCTGTTCACGTGCAGGTGCACGTAGAAGAAGAAACGGCGTACGAGACCACACTGTGTCCACGCCTCGAGTACGGTCTTCGTTTCGGGGTTCGAGAACGTCAGAACGTCGTCGTCCTCGTACGTCAGCTCGCCGTAGCTCTCGCGCTCGGCAGTTTTCCATAGCTGCCACGACTCGCCCTCCGAAACGATCTTGAAGCGCCAGAACACGTAGTCTGTAGCCTCACTAGAAGCCGTAGACGCAACGTTGAGCGTCTCTGTCGTGTCGATAATCTCCGACAGTTTTGCTCTGTAATCGCATTCGCCATCAGTGCCACCAAACGAAGTGCAGTCAAGCGAACGATGAATTTGGGTTACCGTTTGGTACGCTTGGTCCTCCACCTGGGTTAGCACAGACTCCGATTCCGCCTTGACAGCATCGGTAATTGTGGCAGTCACCGTAGCCAATGTGTCACCGTTCATCACCAAACACTGCTGGAACGAACAAGTCTGACTACTGTCACCGTCGCAGGAACGCACGTCATAGTCCGAGCCACAGCGGTAGTCCGTCCACCACTCCTTCAATGCCGTCTCCATCTTGCAACAGCGAGTGCACTGTCCGATTGGTACAGGTGCACCAGTGTTATCGCAGGTGTCGTCTTTTACAAGAGGGTTCATTTTGGTCTTGTCCGACGTAAGCAGATCCTCCAGCACAATATTCTTGTCGAAGCATTCCTTAGCCTTGTTGGAATCCCGGTTACTATAATCCTTTTCGAAGAAGTTGCGTTGACTGAAAACTTCATCGTCACACCGGTTGTGTTGAACGAGATGATTGACCATTTCCAGAGTACCGTCCTTGAGCGCTGCTGAACCCGTGCAATGGTCAGTAAGGACGTCACAGAAGCTATCAGGGCAAGTTGTCGTGGCTTTCGTTCGGTTATTATCCACTATAGAGAGACAGCCTTTGCAAGTGGCACTTGAGAAGTAGTCGTACGCGCTCACCTCCAGGTGATACTTGGCGTAAGATGTGCACTCCATGTCGTCGATGTAAGCGATGAGGTTCATCTGGTAGTCCTTCCACGTAGCTACCGCCTCGTGCGTTGTAGTGTCATAACCCGCATAGACCATCGGGGAGAAGCTTGAGGCCTCTGCGTTAAGCCCCACGACGTCTACGAAGGTCAGTGGTAAAGAAATCTCGGAGCTGACAACACTGCTAATGTCGGTTCCCTTATATTCGGCATCTTGTTCACGCTTTGCCGTGACGGTGATACGGGGATCCATAAATCCTGCCGACAGCGTGTCGCGCTTGTCGGCAACGTAGCCGTCGGTCGGGAACGGAACGGGGAGACCCCAATTAGTGGCCATATCCTTAAAGGAGCACTTTGCTTCGTCGGTGTCGACCGAGTATGGAAACCCATTTATCTGAGCCCAGACACAGGAGTTTCTTTCCTCGATAACCTGCGTGCATGCCAGATTACCGTAGTCATTCTCGTCGAGCTCGTAGCCCGCAGGACAGTTGCAAAAGCATTGACGTTGGCCGTAGTCGTCGAGGTAGGTGACTGGAACACCGTTGTCTAGATTCGCGCATTCTAGTGAACGCGTCACGTGATGGGGTTGTACATGAACAGATCCTCCACTTTCTCTAAACGAATGCAATTCTCGAAGTCACGTTCACAGTTGGTACCCTCATCGCAGATGTGGAAGTTAAAGGTTTTGGATATTTGAGCCTTCTCTTCGAATTGCATCACCTCATTGTACGATTTCTCATCGGTAACGAAGGAGACGATGGCAATGGGGTTGGCAGCAAGAGTCACATCTTCGTTAACAAGATTCACGACGTTACTAAGTCCAGGGAACGCCTCGAGCCGCTTGAGATCGCTTGGATGGACTTCACCAGAAAGCAGGATTGGCGTCTCAGTAGTTATCTGGGGTGAACCCTTTTGGGTTTCCGTGGTTGGTTCCCGAAGCCGTTGGATCTTATCCTCATTACGTTCTTCACATGCACCTGGTACCATCGTCGACTGGTACGTCACCGTTTGATCAGCCACATAGGTTGTGGTGGCGATTGTTGTCTGCACTTGGTCCACCCACTGCTGCACGACATCCAAAGCTGTATCATCCAGACATTTGGAGAAGGCTAGCACCACTGTGACTCCACTGTTGTCCTCACTTGAGTCTGATTGAGTACACCCAATGCGACTGTCGGGGTCCAGGATATCCGAGTTGTAGTCGTTGTTCTTCAAGGCGTTAGTTGCAACCTTTTCGGAGAGGAGGGTGTTGCTCGGGAGATCAAAAGGTAGTGAAGCGAATGACACTGCGCTTTTTGCTCTCAGCTAGTAGAGTTTCTTTTAGGCCCAACGAGGCTCCGGTGGCCAGTACCCCAAGAGGCAACCCCGTAGCGAGCAGCCCCAACAACTTCATCACGGATACTACCCGGGACACTTGCTCACTTCTCGTACGCTTCTCGAATGCAAAAAAGACAGAGCAAACGCACACATGTAGAAGAGAAATCTTCACGAGCTGGGATCCGAAACGAACAGCATTGATAGACCCCTGGTGATAAATGGCCTTTGGGACGGACGCCAGTGCAGCAAGATTTAAGCGTTACCATGAAGAAACCCAAAGGGTCGACACCATGCTCAATTCCGAAGGCAAGAGTTGTAGTTATCTCTTCGGTTTGGAGTGAGCCGAAGAAGAAAACATCATGCGTACGAAGGAAATGTGGTTAAAAAATTACGACTTTGTTGCACAGGAATTCATAAAAACATGCAACGACCAAACTACTCGAAACACAAGCATTTCAATTTATTCTCTTGCTTATCCTTACTACAAGCAGGAACGCTCAAATTAAGCAAAACGAAGTCGGTCCGATCTTCCAAGAAAGCGTGCTCTCCAGACTCTGGCGTCTAGTGAAGCAACGGGTAATACGCATCATCGGCCATCTGGGCTGATTGAGAAGCAACCGCTCTGCGGCGAACGACAATTAGAGCCACCACAGCAATCAACGCTGTCGCTCCCAGCAAAGCGGTGGCAGCGGGGTGTTCCTGGGCAGTCTCAGTTAGCAGCGCCGCACCGTAGGCCTTGGTGCTATAGCTCGAGTAAACACCGGTTGAGCTCGGTTCGCATCGTTTGATATCCGTGTCGGCATTCGGTAGGTCCAGCAACGCCGCGCACGTGACCTCCGTGGATTTACACCCCTGGCAGCACTCCTTCTCACCCGTTTCCACGATCGTGCAAGTCTCGTCGGCCTTGATAATTGTCCCTCCACACGCCTCATACAGACCAGCTAGCTTGTCCCCAGCGCACGCTTCGTACTCACACACTGCGTCGGGCGTATCGAATGCCGGACCCTTACAGTCCGAAATCGAGAAGTCGCGCTTACACGTCTCCGTGGCCAAAGCACCGCTGTACTTCGTGTAGGTAAACACGCACTCGACATGGAAAGCCGTCGCAGCCGTAGTCGTAGCCTTGTTTAGCATTTCAACAGCGAACCGAGTCACGATTTCAGGGGAGCTTTGTGTCACGCTCAAAATATCAATGGGCAAACGACCTCCCAATGAACTTGTGCACTCCACCTCTGATACCTTCATCCTCAATTCGTCACGAGAATACTGCAGACCAGCGTTCGGGTGGAAGTCGAATGTCAACTCGGCGAAGTCACTACCAGGGTACGCGCACAAGCCAGTGCCGATCGGCAGCCTCGACACCGACGTCTGGTACCACATGTCGTTGAACTTCTCACACACACTCACGGGGCTGTTCACGTGCAGGTGCACGTAGAAGAAGAAACGGCGTACGAGACCACACTGTGTCCACGCCTCGAGTACGGTCTTCGTTTCGGGGTTCGAGAACGTCAGAACGTCGTCGTCCTCGTACGTCAGCTCGCCGTAGCTCTCGCGCTCGGCAGTTTTCCATAGCTGCCACGACTCGCCCTCCGAAACGATCTTGAAGCGCCAGAACACGTAGTCTGTAGCCTCACTAGAAGCCGTAGACGCAACGTTGAGCGTCTCTGTCGTGTCGATAATCTCCGACAGTTTTGCTCTGTAATCGCATTCGCCATCAGTGCCACCAAACGAAGTGCAGTCAAGCGAACGATGAATTTGGGTTACCGTTTGGTACGCTTGGTCCTCCACCTGGGTTAGCACAGACTCCGATTCCGCCTTGACAGCATCGGTAATTGTGGCAGTCACCGTAGCCAATGTGTCACCGTTCATCACCAAACACTGCTGGAACGAACAAGTCTGACTACTGTCACCGTCGCAGGAACGCACGTCATAGTCCGAGCCACAGCGGTAGTCCGTCCACCACTCCTTCAATGCCGTCTCCATCTTGCAACAGCGAGTGCACTGTCCGATTGGTACAGGTGCACCAGTGTTATCGCAGGTGTCGTCTTTTACAAGAGGGTTCATTTTGGTCTTGTCCGACGTAAGCAGATCCTCCAGCACAATATTCTTGTCGAAGCATTGGTGGGACGGGCCGTTGTCGTGGTCACTGTAGTCGTTCTCAAAGAAGTCCCGGCGACTGAAAGACTCCAGATCACAGCGGTTGCTAACACTGCACGCATCGTTTTTGGCTTTGATAGCGAAGTCAAAGTACTGTGCGGCGAGACCATTGGCCTTCTCCAAATTGTCAGCCGTCAGTTCAGCTGAACCCGTGCAATGAACAGGATCAGTAGTGGAGTCACAGAAACTCACGGGACACGATGTTGTGGCTTTCGGTCGGTAGTTATCCACGATGACCAGGCAGCCTTCACAAGTAGCGCTCGAGAAGTAGTCGTACGCGTTCACCTCCAAGTGGTATTTGCCGTACGATGTGAATTGCATGTCATTGATGTGGGCGTTGCGGTTCATCTGGTAGTCCTTCCAAGTGGTTACGTCGTGGTGAGTCGTCGAGTCATGGCCTGCAGCGACGACCGGGGTGAAGCTTGAGGCACCTGGATAGCGTCCAACCACTTCATGAAACGTGAGTGGCGCAGAAGCCCCCGTGCCGACAGCAGCGCGGATGTCGCGTCCCTTGTATTCTGCGTCTTGCTCACGCTCCGCCGACACGGTAATACGTGGGTCCTTGTACCCCTCTGATAGCGTCTCGCGTTTGTCAGCAACGTAGCCGTCGGTCGGGAACGGAACGGGTAGACCCCAATTGGTAGCTACATCCTTAAAGGAACAGACAGACTCTTCGGTCTCCACCCTGTGCTTGAATCCATTGCAATCGGCCCAAACACAGGGACAAGTGTCTTCCACGATCTTCTTGCACGCAGCGTTTCCGTAGTCATTCACCCCGATTTCGTAGCGTGCAGGACAATTGCAGAAGCACTGGCGGTGTCCGTACTCATCAAGGTACGTGACAGGAACACCATCGTCCAAGTCAGCACACTGCAAGGAGCGTGTCACCGTGAACGGGTTGTACATGAACAGATCTACCACGTCTGGTAAGTCGATGCAGTTTTCGAAGCTGTTGTCACAGTTGGCGCCGCTCTTGCAGACATGGAAATTGAACGTCTTGGACACCTGAGAACTGGTTTCGAACTGCTTCACCTCACCATACGACTTCTCTCCTGTCACGAAAGATATGACAGCAATCGGTTTGCCCGAAAGGCTGATATCATCATCAGCCAAGCTCGCAATATTGCCAAGTGCAGGGAATGCCTCCAATCTCTTGAGGTCATTCGGGTGCACCTCGTTGGCAAGAAGCGTTGGTGTATCCGGTGCACCCCCTTGATTTACCGTGACCGGACCTTTGAGATCTTGGTTGGTCTTGTCACTTTGTGCTTCGCAGGAACCTGGTACCATCGTCGATTGAAACGTCACCTTGAGGTCGTCCACGTACGCGATGTTGGTGATCGTCGTCTTCACTTGGTTCACCCACTGCTCCACAACAGCCAGGGCCGAGTCGTTCAGACACTTGGAGAAGGCCAGCACCACTGCAACCTCACCAATGTCCTGGCCAGATTCAGACTCGGTGCATCCAATGCGATCGTTGTCATCCGCGTAGTGGGAGCCATTTTTGAGTGCATGGGTTGCCACCCCCTCGGAGATGAGGGTGTTACTCGGAAGGTCGAAGGGCAGCGAAGCGAACGACACGGTGCGTTCTCTGCTCTCAGCCAGCAATGATTCCTTGAGGCCCAACGACGCACTACTGGCCAGTGCACCGAGTGGAAGCCCCGCAGTGAGCAACCCCAACAACTTCATGGCGGACAAGTTGGACTTGGTCTTCGAGGCGTTTGAAGTAGGTGAGCAGCGGCAAATCCGAGAATGACTCGCTAAGTGGGTCCAACGTACAGGATATCCTAGTCACAAGCCGCGTCAAGACGCTCCCGTGACCGTCCATTGCCCGAAAGATACTGTCTGGAGAGTCGCCGAACCCGAGATCTTTAGATTTTGACAAGCATAACTGTGACTTTGATTGGCATGGCTTTGATTGGCATGAAGGGTCGCTTTTTTTAGGAGTTGCCTGAACTAACTGCGTTCCAGCGACATGGCACCGTCGTAGCCCGCGTCTGCGCGATCCTCGCAGTGGCCGCCCGCGCGACGACCTGCGTGGCGACCTCCGCCACAGCTACATCGCCAGCTTCTCCAATGTTCTCTGTATTTTAATGGACTCGAAACCTAAAATCCCTCTTTCTTTTCATGTAATTTCTTTAATTAAGAAAACGTTGTTTCTGGTAGTACGCTTGAAATTTATCATGTATTAGATAGCAAAATCATAAACACAGCAACATTTATTACGCTTTGCATTCAATTTTTACGAAGTGTTTTGTGAATTACACTCTAGCGCTATTACGTCGTTAAATTTTTGTGAATACGAAATAGTAGAAAGATCAGTATTTTATAAGTAACTTACCGTCAAATTTACTACAACAATTTATAAATATGTGTATTTTACAGATTATTATTGTATACAGTGTGCTGGAAGATAGGGGTCAAGTCGAAGTCAACTTTAACCAACAAAACGGCTCATCAGACGTTTCTGGAAACTGGTAATATATGATCTGCAAACTGCAAAAACACACTTTTGTCAGAATTCCCATAGTAAAAAACGAAAGTGCTCTAGCTACAGAGATACCGTTTCGGAAGTCTTTCATGTGCTTAAAACGCTTGCGACGGCTGTGTTTCCTCGCTATCACGTGCTGGACGTCCGAAAGGAGTAGGACGCTGCTGCGAAGGACGAGTGCGACGTGCTTGCGGCGATCGTAGCGGAGCTGCTAGGCGTTCGTCACACCGAGTACGATAGGCTGTCTTGCTACGCGCCCGCTTCTCCTTGGCCTTGTCAGCCATCGTTTGGTACCGCGCTAAAACTGATCGGTGTCGTCCTTGCGAAGCGGCATGTAGCTCACATGATAGTTTGTCAAGGCGAAGCAGATGCGCACAATCATGTCGTACCTCACCTCACTCCACCTGTAGGTAACGTACATGGCCTTCCACAACAGACACTCACGCCCGAAATAGTTATCGACCAAAACTCGGTCAGACTAGACCAGACGGTTCCGAGACACGTCTTGATGACTCAGCTCAGGTCCTCGTGGCTTCCTCTTCGGTTGAATGGCTCGGATGACACATTCGGCTCCTTGGTACCATTTGTCTACAAGTACACCCCACTGGATTGGATGTTGAGCAGAGCCTTCCCCATTGTCCTCGATATCCAGCTCTTCCATGCCCTTTTGCAGCAACTCCATGTGAACCGCCTTCCTTTCGAGGAACATCGTGACGTCAGACTTAGAGCCGGGCTTATGGGGAGAGAGAGGTCAATAGCCACACCCGACGACCGAACGCTCCTGTTTGTACCCGTACAACTTGGGCTTTCCACTAAAGTAGGTATTAGCTCCGCAAATTGGCCGCTGGGGCGATATGCAGGCTGAAATTTGACATCAGTGGCATTTTGCGCGTAAGGGTAGTTTCGGAACGTTTTCCCGTTTTCACGTCGCTCGGCCATGGTCACGTTTTTCACGAACTTACTAAATAGAATAGGTTCGATGACAGTCAGCAACTTGTAAACCATTTTCTCTAACGTGTTAGAGTTTAGACCAAAGTCGACTGCGTGCTTGACCCACGTGTCAAAATGCTTCAAAATCACAAGCGCCATGAACATGGCGTCCTTCGCCGTTGTTTTGCTCTTTCGGCCACGTCCAAGATTTCATACGGCGTATAAATCTCTCTCGGCAACCGCCCACAGCAAACCAAACTCAGCTTGCGTGAAGTTCGCCATGGTCTTCAGCGCACGATCCCCGCCTTGTAGATAGAATGAGTCCATCACAGGAGATTCAGACTCCACCACCTCGTCTTCAATGTAGTCGACGTAAGCACCAAATGCCTCGGTAGTTTGCTCCAAGTTCTCGTCTTCACCTTGCTGTAGCAGACGCAGTCTCGCGACCACATCCGCTGTTTCCTTGGTGACTTCCGAAATGAACAACGGTTTGCACGCGGCAAACAGAAAGTGGTTTGTACACCAGTCATTTTTTGGTTGGCCAGCAATGCAAAATGCTGTAAAGAAGCTTATGCCTTATAAATCCAGCTTTTCACCCATTACTGATGTCCATAATATATGCTGGTTCCCTTGATTTGCTTTGTGCATTTTATGATTTGATGAGCATATCTCCGTGACTAATGCTATCTCATGAATTGCTTATGATTTTCCTATGTAACTTCTGTGTTTAAAGCGGCTCGAAGTAAATCGCGTCTCTGATGCTTTTTCCTCAGTAGTTCTATTGTGCCTTTCTGCCAAAATGCCCTCCGATTTAAGGTCCTACGTAGGGCTTCTGCTCCTACGTAGGAGCTTGTAAAACGTACCCCTGAAGACAGTAAGACTTTATCTATAACATAAAAATGATAGATGTGAATGGTGAGACGGAAGTTCCCACAACGCAGCCCGAATCATGCTGCATGATCTACATGCTAGAAACATGTAGAATGACAGCTCGACACAAGAACCATACCCAAACTCCCCTCTGTTAACATGACCAGCAATATTTACGAGTGTCCTAGCGCAGACTAGAATTAGTCAACCAGTGGTCATAGTGGCCAAAGCCAAAGCTTTCCTAAAAGCCCGTGTGGCATGTTGCTGCTTGGCAGGATCTACGAAAGAGGAAATGACCACTGAAAAGTGGCAATTCGGGCCTTAAATTTCGAAAAGGTACTCCTCAGCTCTCATCGGAGCTCCTACGTAGGACTTCGCCTGTCATGCAATTCGTTGCGATCACGACGGCAAATCCTACGTAGAACCCTAACCTCTCTTGCTTAGGACCTACCTTTCGAGGTCAGATTGGCCAAAGTTTGGGAAAGGCACAATATTTGTGGTTTTCATCTGTTATGGCAAATCGAGGTGCCCGATGCGCTATATATGGTCCGATTTACAAACCGATCCGTTTTAGCTATCTCGGGGCCCGATTTATCACTGCTTTTTTTAAAAACGGCAAGTGCCTGTAAGAAGAGGCCAAAAACGGGCAATAATTGTGGAACGTGAGGAACCAGGTATTTTCAGTTAGCCACCAAATTTGGGTGGAATTTTTGAACTAGTCATCCGTACATTTTTAACTAGTCACTTGTAACAATTCATAGCGTAAATAGCCACATATGCATGCCCGTTCTTGCTACTTCTGACTAGCCGACAATGCAAAAGTGCCAATTGATGATACAAAACATAAACACATTTACATTTACAACTTGCCAGTTGTGCATCCTCTGCTGTTGTTGTTCCCCTGCAACATCGCTCGCTTCGCTTCGCTCATAATCACGTCCCCAATGTGAGCTCCTCGTTTGAACCGCCAATTTCGCTTCGCTCATGGCGGGCAAGGCGTCGGTAATTAGATAGTACCTCCTTGTAATCCGGCCCACGCACCGACCATTGCAGACATCCGCTTCGCTTCGGTTGCAAACGGTCTCTCTGAGGCCTCACGAGGGTTAACTAACGGAAGCGCTTGTTCAGGCGGTTAGTTACATGTACATGTAGCTCGCTCGTAAGGCGGGAAGTTAGCCTGCTTCTGCTTCTCACTGTTACAGTGACTGTACCCCTGGTTACAAGTCAGGTACCCCCCGAAGTACCTGTTTGTGCACAATATCTGCAACTACTTGGTCGAAAATACGAAGGAACCAAGTACTCCCACCTGTCGGAAAAGATTGGAATGAACTTTTTTGTTGAAAGTTCATAACTTTTCTTCTAGGTACTCGATTGGACCGGGATTGTTGCATTCGGCGCGAAATGCGCCACTATTGGCTCTCGTCTTTTGATCTCTCAGAAAGCGCGAAAGCTGAATGAGTTACGTTCGGTGAAAAAGGAGCAAAACACGTGCTCATTTTCGCGGCTGTGAGCTTGCTGGAGGTCTTGGCAAATCCCAGGTCACGATCTTAGAGCTGACACAAGTCGACATATTTACTGAAGTAGTTATTATATGGCACACAGAAAGTAGCAGAGCGAAACTTGCTAGACCGTGAGCTTTCATTTAAGGGTCTACACGACTCGGTCGCTGGAATGCTGGCGAAGTTAGCAAACATCGCCATGTTGGGCCGGCGTGTGAATTTTGCACTGGCCCTTGTAAAATTGCACTGTTTTATGCATTTTGCGCAATCATTCGAACCAGGAGGGAGAACAAAATACACCTTTAGAAGTGACAAGTTCAAAATGCTCAGAAGACAAGTCCATAATATATTCCCAACAAATTTGGGGTCATTTGATAGCTTAGTATTTCAAACCTACTGCGGTGGCCATCTTAAGTGTCCCCGAGTCTTGCACGTCTTGTTGATTGCGCCGCAGCAACACGACTTCACGGCGTCATCACTGGGCTTTTCGAAACTTTTGAAATCCCTGGGTGGTATTCTCGATAATGATGGGCAAAGGTATACAAAAGAACGTGGCAACAGGGGTTGGAAAATAAAATATGATATTGCATTTTGGTTTTCAGGACCCCGTAATATACATTGCAATAGGCCACAGGCTGAAAAAGTATCGTATCCGTAAATTATTGGTATGCATCGTAGATACCTGTGTTATTTACGGAACAATTGTGTATGGCGCTAACAATGCAATTACTGATGTATTGGGGCATAATTATTCTAAGCTGCGGTATTTACGAATCTAACTCTGTCATTTTGAATGCAGCTGACTTGCATGGGCAAACCCAAAAAAACCATAACAAGATTCAATAATTTCACAAAAACTCTATTTGAATCGGGTGAGAGATTTTCGTATCTAATAAACATGCTATGTTCGCTAAATGTCATCCAGTTACTGTTGGGCCTCGCTAAACTCAACCAGCACCTTTGATAGTCTCACTTCTCGAGTTATACGAGCACGACCAATAATATGCCAAGTACCGCCGCGCAAGTTGTGGACCGCCTCAGCCGCCAGTGGGAGGACGAGGCCGCTAACCTTGCGACAAGCCACGAGAACTTCGGTGACGTTGCCCGCCACGTCGAGGAAGAAGCGAACGACTCCAGTTCCCCTACCCTCACCCATTACACCGCCAATGTTGGAGATGATACGCTCAAGGCGATGACCAACTTCTCTGCCCCGAACTGGATACGATTTGGGCGCTCGTCGAGCCTGCAGTAACGCTTACGTGGCCGCAAGGCCGCGGTCGTAAGCCGTCTGTTTCAGGAAAGGATGCGCTGTTCATCACGCTGACAATTCTGAAGCACTTCAGCACATGGCAGAAGCATGCGATTGACTTCAACATCGGCGTGTCGACACTAGAGAAAATGGTTCATCGGGTCATCCAGACTGTTGAGCCCACGCGGTACCCACAGCTGGTTAACGTGTCAACATGTCCGAGCAGATGGAAGCCAGCAACACTTTCACCAATTACCCGCACGCCCTGTATGCGACGGACGTCAAGTTCCAGCCGGCATATCGACCGAGTGGACGTTTCACGGAACAGAAAATCTACTTCTCAGCGAAGAACAAGTTGTATGGCTTCAAGCTTGAGCGCTCTGTTGCGCCACCGGGACTGGCCGTAGATGTTTCAGACCACTCGCCTGGGTCTACGTCGGTCCTTACCATGATGCTAGACCGACTTTCCATTCATCGGCAGATGCTACGCAAGGAAGACGCATCGGTCCCCGAATTGGGGGGTGAACCGACCCAGTTCCCTCACAAGCGGGCTGTCTTGGTAGACAAGGGTTACCAAGGTGCTGGCCGGGTACTCTGAACGGTACCGCCCAAGAAACAGCCGCGAGGAGGTATCCTAGACCGTGACGACATTGCGCGCAATAGGGCGGTTTCGGCGGACCGTGTTCTCGCCGAGAACTTCTTTGGTCGTATGTGCATCCTGAGGAAGGCTGCCTACGCAACGTTCAAGTGGAACGAGGGCCGGTTTGATAGCGTCGCTCGCCTTTGCGCAGCGCTAACCAACTACCACGTTGGTTCAATGCCGCTTTGAGCTCGCGACAGCGATCACTACGACATGGTGCTTGCAAAGTACAAGTCGATGGGTTAACGTGTTCGTACGCAGCGGGCTAGGGCTCAGCGTCACTACCGTACGCGCCAGCAGCTACGTTCTCGTCCAGCCCCGTGCAACACTCGGCTGCCTGCGTCTCAGCGCGAAACCCAGTACGACTCTGACAGTTCGTTCTTGTTTAAGGTATAGACTGGCCACCTCTTGGCCGTCTCAAGTTTGCTTCCAGCTTCCTAAGGGGATTGAACAATGCTTTTTAGGTGGTCGCTTTGACTGTTACTTTATGCGTTCTAAATCTAACCGTGACACTAACCAACTCGACATCAGAATGGATGTAATCAGACTCCGTGCAGCTAGATAGGATTAGGCTGCAACTTCATAGCGGTGAAAACCACGGAAGCCACAAATGCCAGGTGCCCACTAATACCACACCACGCGCCATCTTAAACTCCACATGCACTACAGGGGTTGGAGTGTGACGTTCACAGTTCTTCGACCCGCCACCCCCTTGGCTATTGATGTCAAATTGGAAAGTGGTGTGGGAACTGCTAGTGTCGGCGGCAACACTTGGACTTTAAGCCCACCGGATTTATTTATAGGCACAATACAGGTGATATCGAGGCATACTGCATCTCGTCAGAATTCCTTCGAAAAATAATTTTGGGGCTACAAATGTAGCCAACTGTTTTTCATAGGATCGTACTTAATCCGTAAGTAACTCGCTGGGTAGTGGATTGTTACCGAGATGCAAATCTATTAGAAATAACAGTTGTAATTCCGTATCTTATCATCTGCTACCTGAAAAATCAAGTCGTCCAGAAGATAATTACAAATTCATGGGTAACTGAGTCTTTCGCAAAATGATGATGCATGTTCTAAGGAACACTGTTTGAGACTGTTATCGAATACAGGGCCTGCCAATAATATGCCATTTTGACTAATTATTGCAATAAATATATTTAAATAGTTTTTGTTTAATCTTAATATTTGTATACACTAAAGTACTGCACTTATATTGCAGATATTTCGACGATACGGCAAAGAGGTCGGTATAAAAATAAGTTATTCCGTACAGAAGTACCGCAGTTATTGTATTGATATTATTTTTTCCAACCCCTGCTTGGCAGAACCTAGTTCAACATCTAAATATCTGAAAACGCCTCAAAACAGCCCCACTATCAGATAGAGGCTTTCAGCGGAGCCCAATGCTACATCGATCCAGGTCATCCTTTAGAGACTTCACTATACTGCTAAAAAAATCCGAACTATGCGGTGCCAAAGCACCACTACGTTTGCGCAATTACCGGATTTAGCAATTTTGTGTTTTCCACTCGATTGGTGCCTCTTCTCACAGGCACCACCTGTTAAGCGGCAATAGTGAGCTGGTGAGAAATATTTCCGTCTTCTATGCCAAAGCCATGGGCAGGACGGTTGAACATGCCTAACCCCAGAACACATCAAGAGCCTTTGGATTGATACATTGTGGCCACAGTGGCGGCCCAACTTGGCCTCACCTTGTATCTTATACTCCCATCTAAGGTTCGATTTATTTAAATCGGAGGGACATTTTTGGTTGAAAACCACCGTACCGAATAACGTTTGTCATCACATACAACGTGTCTTTGCACACAGCTTGTTTTGGCCAATCACATACCGGAAAAGTAGGGCTGAAAAGTTACCTGTGCATCAAGCGTTTATATCACACGAGCCCAATATACTTACGAATTGTATGCATTTGCCTTTTCTTTACAAACAAACCAACAACTTTGCTTAGAAGGAACCCCCAAAATAGCCTCTATGTGCGTCACTCCGGGTGTGTGCCTTGACAAGGGTTATTCGGTACTACCAAATCCCTCGATGAGCTGTCCCCCCTAATTTTCATCAATAAGCTATCCGCCACACTCAGGTTTCCTATATAAAGTAAGAAGTATAAATTTTGCGGAAGCGAACGTGTGGAATCCACCCAAATTATCATTTTTTATCCAATCCAAGCATCCGAAGTGGATTATTAGCCAATATTGAACGATTAGCAAATCTTCAGTCCACCTCCATCCATATACTACTGGGGGGCAGCTCATCGAGAAATTCGGTAGTACAAGTACCAAACTTGATACATGTATACCATCATTTTTTATAGCACAGACGAATACGGGGAGTCAAACCTGTTTTTTGTGATGCTTATTTTTTAGGCTTATATCAAGCGTTGATTTTTTTTTATTGTGCGTTCTACTTGAAATTTCCACGGCCGGTTGGCTGAACTCATTTGGCCAAACCGGCCCACCAACTCGATCCACCTGTGTAAACTAACGAATCATAAAGCGTGAGGAGTGCTTGAGGATCCACTTTCCTTTCGTCCAAGGCAACCTCAAGCGCGCGTAAAGCGCGATGGTGCCGCCAACCTCACCAGGGCGATCACGTCGTGAATGAAGCCATTCTCGTGTCTCTCCGTACCTTGAACCAGCTTACTCGGCGCGTGAGGAGGATCATCTGCCTGTGAACTCACCGCTGCCGCTGACGCTGCCGTCGACGCCGATGTCGTCCGGGGAAGAACTTCTGATGTCCGTGCCATCATCCCTGGACCACGTATCAGCTCGCTCAGTGCCTGAAGAGAACTCTCTGTCTGTTGGCTCGCCGCCGCCGCTACCGCAGCCACTGATGTCGACCGAGTGTCAAACCGTGGTCGTCTATATCAGCTTATGGTGCGACCTATCATCAAGGAGACAGTCGGCCAGCGCGATACCTCTGGCAATACATTGGAAGATGCTGTTGTTAAAGGAGACTCATTCACGAAGATCCTCCGAAGGCTTTGGGGCCAGTTCATCCCCCGTGTCAAGTGCCACGCACTGATGATCGACGGCGTGTGGACTACCGAGCCACCAGAGCAAGCAGCGTGGCCGAATTAGATGCAATTTGAGGTGAAGAAGCGCATTGTGGACACCAGCAAGACGGACCTAACATGAAAGCAATGGTTGGTCAAGATGCGTGGAGAAACCGTGACGCTGCTGATCTATGTGTATGGTGTAGTCATTACTCGAGCACAAGATCTGGACACATTCAAGGTTGCCTGTATTCGCCCAGAGTACACGGATCGAGCTGGCGCCACTGCCGAAGTCTCACTGAGAGACAATGTTGCACGTCTCCAGGAAGAATGGGGAAATACATTCCAGGGAGAAGCGGTGGTGTGGCGCATGTGGGCCAACCACATAACCAGAAATTTAAACCGCTCTATGTGGGTTCACGCCATCGCCCAGCCACCGCCCAGCGCTGTTGTGACCCTGCTTCGATCTGCAGACTCAGCTTTGGAACGGCACTTGTCCAACGTAGCTCAGTCTGCAAACGTGGCATTGTATTGCGTTCAAGATTCATTGGCCGCTTTTGAGCTGCTACTCTGCAATTGGGAAGCGTTTGGACAACAACTGAGCGAGCACAAGCGTCTCTTCGCGGCGCGCGGGGGTGTTATTGAAGGATTCATCCGAGATATGGCTCCTCCATCGCCGAGTTCAGTACAGGACCCACTTCTCCAGCTACGGAATGCTGACGACACGGATCACATCGACTGCAGGTGGTGGATTAACTTGGAGTTTCTGTTTGTCACGTCAAAATCAACTAGTCGAAGCAACAAAGTTTAAGGTTATCGATGGTGGGAACAGAAAGAGTGAAGTCGTGGTGCATTTTTGAGCTTTTTCCTAGGGCGACGAGGCTATCTCCCTAAAATCCAAGATATCTTGGTTGACTTCGTCGATTTTGAGTTCTGGTGATGACCGACGTTCAATTGAAAGTGGTCCAACTGGATCAAAGAAACCTTGCATTCTCCAGCCATAGTGCTCAAATACATTCCGCATATTGAACCCCTCGAACTGTCGAAAAGTCTGGATAACAAATGGAATCAAGTCGCGTTTACTGAACTCAATGTAGTGGCGCTTGAAGGATCGTTTGACGTAGACGAACATCAGTTCGATGGGATTAAAATACGGACAGTAAGCGGGTAAAAAGATAGGGACGATGCCGTCACTCCGTAGGTAGTGGACAATCTCGGGGTCGCGATGGATGGCAACACCATCCAAGATCCACACTGAGTTGTGACCAGGGTATTGGCGTACGTGGTGCCGTGGCGAATGCACAAATTCTTTACAGCACGTCGTGAACCCAACACAGTCAAATGTTCCCTCTGTGTTGAAGTAATCGATGTTCCCGTTCACACCTATGCACGCCAAGACTGAAACTCGAGGCTTTCTCTCGAAGTCACCATGAATAGCAAGCTTCTTTCCGCGAAGAGCGTATCCTCGCTTGCGTATCATGCCACGGTTGTCAAAGGAGAATTCATCAAGAAAAACGACATTCTGATGACTCCAATCCACGTGACTCAATTCGTCAACAAACCGGAAGAAGTCCTGCTCCTTTGTGTACATCGCACGACGCTCAAGAATTTTCCATATCAGACCGCACTCACGAATGATCCGCCACACGGAAGGTTTCGAAATTTGGAGGTGATGTACTTGCTGGAACGCGTTCTGAGCTTCGTCAAGGTAAGCGACGGGGTGGGCTTGATAATAGTTGAGGTGCCTTGTGCGCTGATCTGCTGTAAATGTCCTTTGCGAGGGCGTACTAGCACGTTGAAATGATCCGATCTCCTCGTAGCTTTTGATCTGGTTGCCCAACGTTCTCTCAGACTTGTTGTAGATGTGTGCAAGGTGCTTCTTTGAGTAGCCGAGTTTGTAGTACGCGTACAGACAATGGTAGACCGTGATAGGATGCACATATTGCCGTGCTGCAGCGTCCTCCCTTGCGCACTTCAATGCGGACACTTCAACTTGATCACTGACAAATACTCTGAACAGTCGCAAAAATTAATAAATAAAATCGCAATGTCGATTCATCGACAACGTTCTGAGACAAGTCAAACCCATCCAGATCGGCAAATTTGGCCGGAACCGACAATAAAAAAACAAGCCACCTCCAGAGACGACTGATATTTCTAAGCCATAAAATAAGCAGCTCATATTGAATAAAGGTCACTGATTGGCCATTAAGAGATGTTGAGGTCACGTTGAAGTCCGGTTTTGTATAATAGATACAGTGACTTGTTTTGTTCGAGAAGTACACGGTGTCGCTACGCCACGCTGTTGACTGGTCCCGATCCATAACGTTTTGTATTCTGATCTGGATTTGCGGAGACAAATTGTCGTTTTTGGCTTGTAATTTGGAGATCATTGTGGTTGTGTGCGATTAGTGGCGCTTTCGTGTGGGCATTATTGCGGCTGTGGGTAAATTGTGGGGAAGAGACGAGCGAGGGTTTGGCTATAGCGCTGTTATTTTTGGGGTTCGTCTGCATGTGAAGTTCTAAAGCTGAGTGATCATGGAGGACAATTCGCAGGAGTCAGCAGGACCAAGATTGACTCTATTTAAAATACCACGCGTTCATAGGCAGGAGTACTGGTCGTTTGTCAGGCTGTAGCTCCAAGAGATCAGCTACCGGCGGGTAAGAGCAGTTGGGCATCATCAGACGCCTCACTGGCGTACTGTACGCAGTGCGATGTTATGTTCAATTACAAGTCGGGGAGTAGCGCTGACTTCCGGAAGCATTTAAGTAAAGCGCATCCTAACATGATTGCTAAAGCACAAGGTGACATGGCACGAAATGCCGCTACTATCCATATAAAATGGTGGAGAACGCCATTGCTTCCAACAGGAAGTCCAGCGCGCTGTTTCTGTCGCCGGCCAAGTGATCTAAGAAGGGCAACCTGCTGAAGTAGCGATGGCAACCCGCCTGCTCGTTGAACGGATTACTAAGCGTTCGACACCCTCCGGCATCAGTGAAGATAAGGAGCGTCGCTTTTTTACCACGTTCATTCAGCTGATTAACGGTATATACGAGTTGCCATCGCGTCGTACAATCAGGGAGCGTTTGCTGACATTGGCCCTGCAGACTCGAGGTGACGTGAAAGCAGCGATTGTGGCTAGCGCTCTATTCTACTGTTTGACTACAGACATTTGGACTTCTTGCGCGACAGTAAGTTTTTTGGCATTGGCAATTCATTTTGTGACCGCTGTCTTCGAAATGAAGAGTTATACCTTGGAGGTAGTTACCTTTCCTGGAAAGCACACTGGTGTTCGAATTGATGATCTTATCGGACGATGTACGTGAAAATGAATATCAAACGACAGGCTTCAAAGGCGGCGGCAATTCCGCGAAGTACAGTGAAAGAGGCGATCAACTATTTCATTCACATGACGGTTTGTCGGCAAAAGGGAGTGAAGCCACGACCACCATCGCTTGACGTGCAACGTGTTATCGACTTAAGAAAAGGCCTACACATTCCGGAATTGGCGTTCTACGGCTCTAACACCAGCCGGATGCGAGCCAGACATGATTTTTCGTATGTTGAAACGATTCGGGCCTCTTCAGGACCTTTTTGCAGTCTCACCTGACTCTGCAGGCACATATGATATTGCTGTTAAGACCGGACGAGTTGCGGAGAAGATTATTGACGAAGCTAGCGTGTTATTGATACCCAATCGAGCAGAACAGCAATTTCAACTGCTCATCCTGTTGAATGTGCCAGGTATTTTCTGCCAGTCATGAAAACGATCATAGAAGTACTTTTGGGCTGGGATCCGAAGGCTCGTGCGCTGAAGCGCGGCGGTGGTAATTTTGGGGTTGTTCGAGCATTTGGCGCTGCGGCCGAAACGCAAGTTGTCGGCGATCTGCATGCTCATATCGCTGTGTGGCTGTACGAATTCCCGCCTACAACGCAGGAATACCAAAGAACTGTACAAGCAAACGCAGGGTTCCAAGATCAAATTGTGATGAATTGCACGCGGTACACTTCGGGTGTGTGGCTCACTCACTGCATCTTGTTGTGTCAGGTGCTCTATCCAAAACACGTGAGGAAGTTGCTGTAACTTCGACAGATCAAGTGCCCGATATACGTTTTAATGATGTCGCAGAGCCAGAAGAGAGTGAGGAGGTGTGGGAGGGAGACCCGGAAGTCGAACTACAGGCAATTGATAAGTTGGAACATGAACTCGGGCACGTGGAATTGGAAAGTGCTACATCTATCGATTCCGATAATGAGTCGGTGGATCTGGAAACCGATGTTTGTCTCGATGACGGCTTGGTCGACGGCTGTCTGAGTGACCGAGCTACTTCTCAAATTATGGATGCAATGAAGAATGCGATGGGCGAAACTAGCAAGCACGTTGCTGGTTTCCGCAAAATTGATACCTTTTTCCGCAAAAGTACCAAAGGGAAGGACAAGCTGAAAGAGCTGCACAACATACCGGTACCCCTCACTGTTATTAATGATGTTGCAACCCGCTGGAATAGCACTCATCACATGCTAAAGCGTTTGCTAGAGCTTAGACCGGTATTGCAGGATTTTCTCGAGTACATTCAAACCACGGATGGTAAGGAATAATTCAGTGACGTGAAGATGGCGAGACCTACGGGTGAAATGTGGTTAAGCATTCAGTGCCTCAATAGGCTTCTCGTGAGCTTTGGTGGAATGGTCAGATTGATCTCGGGTAAAACTTATGCTACGATGCCGCTGATACTCCCCCGCTTGAGGCTACTGGAAACGCGCTTGCAGAACAAGAAGAAAAAAATGCTAAAGTCGCCACTGCGCACGAAGGGAAACCATACTACAATGCTACATTAAAGCGGATCCACCTCGTTCGCCGGCTTTTCTTGCTTCTGCTTCGCAAACGTTTAGCAATCTACCGAACGACGTGAGATCACGCTCTTTATGGATCCTCAGTTTGCTCACGGAAAATACTTAAGTGCAGAAGAAAAGGCGGCAGCAAAGTTGTTTCTAGTAAATGTGGCGATGCGTCTCGCGGGTGTAAACGTGGTTGACTCGGACACAAACACGAACGTCGAAGTGGATACGCCCCAGGAAGATGAAGATGATTTCGAAAGCGAGCTCCTTGGTTTCAACCATCAGCCATCATCACCAGTGCCAGAATAGCCGGAGGAATTGTCGCTACGAGAGCAAGTAAAAATCGACCTCGATCTGTACTTTGAGAGGTGCAAACGGCATGAAAAATCGAAGAATCAAAACAGAGCGCGTGAAAAGCCGACGTCCAAGAACCATACCAAACTCGAAAACCCACTGAAGCGGTGGAAGGCGAATGCAAGTGACTTCCCCTTTTTGGCGCCGTTGGCCAAGAAGTTTTTCAATATTGTGGCGACTTCTGTGCCATCCGAACGCTGTTTTTCATGCGGTGGAAATGTCACCACAAATCGGTGAAACAAATAGACTGGTGCCAACGACCGAGATATCATTTTCCTTCCTGAAAACGCAGTAGACGAGGAGGAAGAACCAAGTGACGAATCCAGTATGAGTTAACGAAGAAGATGCTTGTAAGAGCAAACGTCACGTCTCTCTAAAATCTCAGTTGGTAACCCGCTCAATACATTTTACATTTCTGATGATTGGAGTTTACATTTACCGATAATGGGTTTGGCCTCCTTCTAAAGTGAATGTTGTTCAGATCGCTCCCTATCCGTCTTCATCCTCGTGAGGTTGGTGTTCATCACGTCCTCCTCGCTCACACCGGCGTCAACATTCACGCTGATGTCCTTCAGCAGCTTCGAGTCAATCTCCGAGATGTTCTTCTTAAACTTCGGAAGCTTCACAACCCACTCCTCCGACGGGTGCACATCGTCCGCCGGTTTGGGCTCGTTCTTAACTAGACCGGTCATTCTGGCGAGCCATCTTCTTCTGGATATCTTTCAGAGCAGGCATGCGCTCAAGGGTATCCTCATCCCAATTGATCTCCTGGTTCTTCACCTTCAGCTTCTCGACCCCCTTGCGCTCCTTATGGCTCGAGCCGAGCCACTTCTCCATGCCTAAATGTCGCGATCGATGACAATTTTCAGCCAGTCGAGCACGCCACGCACCTCCTTCCCCTCCAACCTTGAAGCGCTTCGCGATCTCATGACACGCCTTCGGTCGTAGTAGTTGCGGATCTTGATCAGCTTCTTGGCGGCCTCAAGCTCAGCCTCACGCGGAAGAATCGGCTTCTCGCGCTCACATCGATGGCTCTTTTCCTTGCCCAACTCCACCGGGTACTTCATGTGTTCGGCCTGCATCTGCTTGTTGCCTTCGATCAGAGAGCGCGCAGCAGCTCAATGAGATCAGCCTCCAAGCGACGCACCTGCGACTCCTTGGCGAGTGGTGCTTTCTCGGTAACACACAGAAATATATCCTCGATCTCCAAGCGGTCCATGAAAGTGTTGATCGGGTCGATCTCACCCCAAGCGCCGTGGAAGCGTGCGAAACGCTTTCTCCTCCCTCAGGAGACGGTTGGATAGCATCTCGAACGTCTCAGCAACAAGTTACAGCAGGCTGCGGATCTGCGGAGCCATCATCATGCCCTGGTCCGTCTCCTGCGGCTTAGATACGTTGAATACGTCCTCAACATGGGCCCAGGTCTCGCGCTTTTCCACCTTGCCCGTCCTTGGCGCACTTGCGGTTGGTTCACAGTGAGCTCCTTCACGACGCCCTTGATGTCAGACTCGTCGTCCTTTCTGTAGACGCGAAGCCTCCGTCAGACCCTCAGCGCGCTCGTTGCGGTTGGGCTCGAGGATCTTCGTGTCCTTCTTGCCAAGGTCGGCGGCATGGTCAGTGACGTACAGGTGGTACCAGGTCTCTAGATCATCGCCTCCTTGCGCTTGCTGATCAGGATGCGCTGCTTCTGGTGCATGAAACACTCATCCTGGTCGATACGTGCTGAGCGAAGAGCTACACCAGCCCACAGGTCAGCAGCGCGACCAGACGGCTTACCAAACGGCACCCCTATAGTTCGAGTGCTTAAGGGTTGGAAGCAATTTACACCATATATGTGAATACTTGCCTCGAAAATTTCATAAAAGTTGAACGGGAATTTACTTTTACAAAACGGGGACGGGATCTTTTCGATGGGAACGGGAACAACGCTAACTGATGTAAACTGGATTTACGTCCCCACCACTATTTCTAAACGCATACAGGATTTTTTTGCCAGTTTTAACTACCCCTAATACATGTACAAAGTGTAATTAGTCTGGACGAGACTGATTGCGCCACCGGTTTTCGTGACGCCAAGACGTAATTAGTCTGGATATAAATCATCCACACTAATTACGCGCCCACACTATTTGGGACATCGAATGTCAAGTATTATCGCTCTTTTTAGATACATGTTGACTTTGATTAAGATGAAATCGTTAGTTATTACTATAATACTCAGGATAATGTTGACAACAATCCAAATTGTCGAGATATGTTGTAGTATATGATGATATTCTGCGGTCTGGTAATTTTAGTTTGGACATCCTTGAATTCAGAGATATTAATAGTGTGGTCCAGACTGATTTGGAATCCAGACTATATTGGAGTCCAGACTAATTACGCTTTTTACGGCCTATTATAGAAAATGGCTCGGAAACGGCGTTCCAATACTTTAATCAAGTATATTTTTGTCGTCCAAAAGTATAAGAGCTATAGGTAACAATCCGTTTTGCACAAAATATGGGCTTTAGGAGTGTAACCAGAGGTGGGCTGTGTATAAATAAGTAGGTACGATCGTTGATTGGCCAATTGGTAATGACGTGATGCTTGGATGTACGAATTTATCAGGCAACGTCGCGACATTTGCCCTTTCCGTGCATGATGCAAATCACCATGTGATAGCTTTGTGCAACACATCTAGTCCGGCTTTCCACTTAATGTCGTAAGTGTCAGCATATCGAGCCTGGTTTCGATTCGTACGTCGTAAGTGTACGAAGTTGCCCAGCCAAAACTCCTAGAAGCTTTATCCAATTTGATGTATCCTGTTGTGGGCACGACACCATTATTCAACTTCTTAGTTAAATAATTCGTCGTATCTTACGACGAAATAAACACGTTCGGAGCCCCACTTTTCGGTGACAGAGGGGTTAAGTATATATATTGCGCGGGAAACATATAGCGTTTAGCATGCTCAAGGCCTGGCCTAATCGCTGAGGCGATGGTTTTCCGCGCCCTCTCAATTCTTGAAGAAGAGAATGACGAAGACATGGGTGCTCCGAGTGCTTCCCGTCCGGAGTTTGGTCGCCATGACGGTGGGAAGGCAGGCTTTTAGTACCCACGTGGCCCAGTGAATACATAGTTGGCGATTGGCTTCCTCCTTGCCCATTGTCGTGCAGAAGGTGTACATGTGCGTTGCCGTTTTCTCCGGAGCCTTGCCTCCAAAGCCCTCCTGCGTGCTCGAGAACTGGTTGAAGAGTGTGGGTGTGATCCAGGGATCTAGCACGAGCCAGCCGTCGAGGTTTGCGCCGCGCACCTAGCGGTTGAAAGGTGTGGCGTGTCGTTCACTCGAGCATGTCTGGTTCTCGTCGTGGGGCTTGAAGATCTTCGGACGCTCTTGACTACCGGCATGGCGTCCCTGTCGCCGCCTGGTGTGATGTCGAGAACATGCTCAACAGGCATGACTCCCGCCGGCAGCGCCAGCGCCGACAACGTTCCAGCCACTGATAGCAATACCTTTATGACGATATGGGCCGGTGCCGCTCGCATCTCGTTGGTGCACACTGCAACAAGGGCCTCCAGATTCTTTAACCGCGCCACGGTCCACAGCCGAGATCGCGGACACGGTGGACCCGTGGTATCGTCACAAACACAGAATGTTCATGGTGGAGGTGGAGCGGGACTTGTTGTTCTCTTATGCTCTTGAAACCATATTTATTTTTATTGCCCAATTGAAAATGTAAAAACGTCTCGGATCGGCCTACCACCCCCACCACTTCCACGGCACAACTCCACCGACTCTTAAACTGTATTTTGACCTCCACCACTTCCACCGACTGCAGGGTAGTGCGCGTATTCTATATGCAGTGGGTGGCACGATTGGTCGGTCCCAACTGACCGATGGTTTATGATTGATCATTTCGTATATACAGGAAATTTCCTCGATAGTACAGTCTACGACGCTTTGATGTTACAGACAGAAAGGCGTTACAGTAAAAAAAAAAAAATATTTCACCTGAAATTTTATGGCCAGTGATTGCAAAAAGTGTTCATTGGCGGCTATCTGCCAGTACATGTACTCCCCTTCTAACAAAACGGCAACCATGGCGTCGGCCATCGCCGGCGCCCTTGCAGCTCGTTTGCTCGTTTGGCGCATCCAAGACGACCTTGCCTTGCTTTACCCAGCAAACCCTGCGACGGAAGTGAACAGCGCGCGCAGCAGCTCGGTGCAGCCGGGCGTAGATGAGAGTACACGAATGCTTTAGCTTTAAGCTGCATGATTCAATTTCAAAATTCACGGGCACCTTTGCATGTTTTCCCCAGACTTGGCCAACCCAGCCGTTTCCTGGGACAGCGTAAATATGTAAGCCTTCAGCTCTTCTTCCTCTATTTTACCCCCTGGATTAGCACGTGAAATCACCGAACTCTCATGCTCGTCACCGGTAGCGGCAACGCTACAACGCAATCTAGTCTCTTGAATATTGCCGTTCAAGGCGTAATTCCCGTTGCGTTTACAGCCGCTACCCATAAAAGAGCGCAAAACGTGTGGAATCATCCGGATTGCATCCGTCTGGCAGGGTCACGGATAGATCGGTGGAGGGTGTGCCACGAGGAAGGTCGTCATCTACGTCTAGCGCTGGCAAGTACTTCGCCGCGGGCGGTGGAAAGACGTCGCGAGCGGACGGAAAAGGCGATGCGTGTTAGGATTCGGTGCCTGCTTCTTCGCCCGCCGGATCACAGAGGAATTCGTTCTTGATGGGCAAGATGATGAGGTTGTGGGGGCACCCTGCGCTACGACTACTGCAATTACGACATGGCGGAAACGATTGCCCTGCCTTTAAGAAAGCTGGTGAAAGCGAAGGAATATCGTCAGTTGCTACGGGAGAGCACCGGAAGGCAGGTTCACCGACAGACGTGGAGTTGGTAGCAGCCTCTGACTATCTCAAAACGATATTTACACGTGGGGAATAAGCTAAAATTCGGCACCTGCCGAAAAAACGAACCAAAAACCGAGCTGGGGGTTGGCATGTCCTAAGGTCGGGCAAGCGTCGCAACCAAAAAAAGGGGGCAATTACACGCAGTGGGATGCACATTTACCATGCGCGGGCACTGAAGGCGCAGAGGATGAATGAAATGCTGCGCTTACCGGGGATTGCACCGATCACGCTAATTAGTCGTGCTTCGAATGTAGTCATACTTTCGTACTTTTTCGTGCCACCGGTATGAGCAAAAAAAAATCTAGCACCTCGAAACAACACAAACTACACCGGATTTGGGCAGATCTCACTGAGCTACAGTCAATCATGGTCCCAGGTTCTCAAAACCGTGAATATTGAAATCACAAGAGCGAATATAAAGTTTCAAATTTCCCCACAAATATCGTAGACCATTATCAATAAGGGCATGGCTAATTAGCGTGATCGGTGTGATGAGCGTTTTCATGCAATGAATGTGCACCGACCGAAGTTCGTCAGGACCTGTGCTGAAAACGTTCCCGTTATGCGTGAGGTGGAGTTGCCGGGTGGCATGAACCGTATCACTGAGTGTGAAGGGCCTGACGAAACAACTTTCGCGGATGTTAGCGATGGCGACCCACGCAAATATGTGGGTGATTGTTTCATGGATACATGCAGGAACGACACCCTCGCCATATTCCGCGCCCCCGATTGCTGCGGGTTGGGGGTAGTGTGTAGCGACTCCCCTCGTGCACTCTTGACGCTAGCTCTGTACGACACTGGCCGGGTAGGCTGAGGTGTATTCACGACAACGTTTCTAGAGGTCGGAGACATTGTTGCTGAGTATGCAGGGCGAGTGTGCAAGTATGGAGGGCTCGTGGAGGACCAACCGGAGCAAGGGTTGAAACAGAACAGCGGCTACACTAGGCTGCTCAATGCAAACTCCGTGAGCGGAAATTTCGTGTATGTCGAGGCTCTGAACTGTGGACCGAGAGAAGCTCACCCAGGTTCGGTGGCAGCATGCAAAGTCGCGAATTCACCTACGGTGCAAGCGTCAATGAAGACCAAGCGACAGCTGAAAAAAAGCCTGGGATGATGTGTTAACCCTTTCGTGGACAAAGGGTGCATTTAGACCCCTTTGATGCCAGTGTCAAAATCACGGAAGTTCAACCGCAGCCCCACCTTCTTTTGGAACAGCTATTAATTACCAAGCCGAGTACTGCCTGATTCCCGGTGACTCTGATCATTTACGTTATGTACAAACCATCACTGCAAAATACGCGTTTATGTGCGAAATTTGTCGTTTAACAGGCGGTGCCTGTAAGAAGAGGGAGAAAAAAGCCTAAATAGGTGGCAAATTGAAAACCTACTATATCCGGTCTCTTTATATTGCAAAATTTATTGGTATCATCGAATAGCTCGGCATTCCAATTCTACAGATGTGGACGTCGTTAGTTGTTTGGAGCTATATTGGGGCCGCAAGCGGCGCCGCAATAACGTGGTTTTGAGGCGTTTTTGCGGTTTGACTTACGATATTTCTGAAAATCAGGTGCAAATTTTCTGCAAACCAGATGTATCTAGATGGCTCAATACAACACCACTTGAATGCACAGTCCATGCACTCTCTAAATATCAGGAAAAGCTTCAAATAGCGCTACTATGGGGCCAATACTGCAGCGCTCCAGAAGAATACCTTGCAGGTGTTCAATGTGGCTGAAACTTTCACATATCGCGTTAAATATTCTTGTTATGCTCTAGTGAAAAAAGGTCGGTAGCATAATTACCGGAATTACCACAAAAAAATGCCACCTTTTCTTGGCCCCTTCTTACAGGTACCGCCTGTTAATTACGTAATTTATTGAGATTGCGACAGCAAAATCCACTGTAAGTACGAATTTGGTTGACGCAGTGTACGTGGAATCGACGTTTGAGGCAAAGCATATCCTCTCCTACCCCTTCGCCCCGACTAGACCCATGACACACCCAACAGTGTCTATAGCGAGCTAAAGCCTCTACCAGTGTATCACTGACCAGTTTTATATCATGCGCACAGCCTTCACTTTTGAAGACGACAAGCGGTTGGTGCAGTTCGCTCGCACCTACGTCGACAGTGGGGCGCGGATATCATGGACAGACATCGCGCACCCAAAGTAGGTTTTGACCTGCACTTGATCCGGTGCAAGTTGCCAACTTTGCGGACATTTTCGTCCAACATTGTGTCGAGTTCCCGTCCAACGGAGACTTGTCACACTTGGCCATCAACTTGGCTGCGTGCTCCTCCGTCAGCGGTACGGGGATTAGCCCCAACCCATATACGTACAGTCCAGGGACTGCAGGTAGAGTGACAGCCTGACCTCCTAAAGAATATTCCCCTGCATTGTTATCCACCCTTGAGAGCATGGCACTGATCAACTGGCGAACTGTCCCCGATGGCGCCGGGACGTCACCAGGCACGCCTTCACCACCAAGCGGCCATTTGCAATTGCTGAAGGTTTCTTCCTCGTCGGGTTTTTCATCTTCGCGGTCCTCGTATCGCCGGTCACACCTCCAAGACGCATCAGCAGCGGCTACGAACGCTGATGCGTACCTGGGGGAGCGACATTTCGCGCTTTCCTCAAAACTTCTTCAAGGACATTCGTAGGCCGCGTGGACGACCACCAGTAGTGACAAGAGAGCTACGGCAGCTTGCTGCTGGTTCCTCCGCGTAGGCTCCTCAAAGAAACCGACCAAGGCCAGTTATGTACTCGGTGATGAGCCCTCCATCGCACGTTCCAGTATACGACGCTAAAAACGAGCAAGCGGAAGTTGTGCAACAGGGCAAGGAAGAACGTGAGCCTGCCACAATGGAGGCTAGCTCCCGGGGCCTACGCCAAACGTCCAGCAACCTGAACAGCGGCCTTTATCGGAAGATGAAGATGTGCAGGACGCACCGGCTTTGTCAATAGACGAGCGCTCTCCATCAATGACCCCATCGAGGGTTGAGCAAGACGAGAGCTCGACACCGTCGAGTGTTGAGCAAGGAGACAACCGCTCGCAACCCATGACTCCTTCAAGTGTTGAACAAGCCGTAACCGCTATATTTGCGGACATTGTTCGTGTAGTGGTTGCCCACGGTCAAAACATACCGCATTGCAATGCTGGAGAGGCGTTACGAAGCGGCGTCGGCAAACTACTACGTGAATTGTGGTCTATCGAGGGGTGTGGCATTTTCTTAGACATCGGCTCATGCGTTGGTAACATCGTGGCACAAGTTGCACGTGGTGAGGGGGCCTAGAAGGCGCTGGGAATTGAATTGCGTCGTGACATCTACGACGTTGGCATGGACATGATGGCAAAAAGTGCGTACAGTGGTTTGCTCAATAGACGAACCGAATTTTCTGCAATGATGTTGCTGACTTGCGTGTTCGTCCACTCCACCATCTGCTGACGCCGCGATTGTCTATTGGAACAATCTCCACTGTGAGAACGTGAAGGGTCAGCTTTGTGGAATGTTGTTGGTGCGGCTTCTAGTTAGCTGCCTGAATATATGTCCAAGACACCGACAGCTTTGCCAAAGCGAATTCTGTTCACTGTTTGCGTAGGTGAAATAAGTGGAGATCCCGTGCAGTTGGAAGGCTTCGCTACAGCGCATGTTCGTGTACAAGGCAAAGAACTCAGGGTAACTACGTTCCATAGTTAGATGAGAGAAAGAGAACACGTAGGTCACAGATTTTTGCATCTGTATAATTTTCAAGTTATCTGCACATGGTGAAGCAATGAGTTCTGGTCTTGCTACAATGGTGATGGTGTGTGTCCTAGTCAGCTGAATCGCTGCCCAAGATAACGAGGACTTTGACAAAGCCAAATATGCTGGGGTGCCAACTTCACTTAAACCGACCGGCTGGCTCACTCGTAAACATGCCGCTGAGTGACCGCACTCCATCGCCGACTCCAGAGCTTGTATGGGGCGAAGAACTTTGAGTAACGATATTTCAATAGTAAAATCAAGATAAATGTACAGTTCATATTTTTAATGGTATACTTTATTCAAGTTATTCGCACATGATGAAGTGGTCAGATCACAGCTAATCTGGCCAAGCTCAATCCTGATTTTCATATTTAGATCAAGTCAAATACCAAACAACAAAAGATGATTGCACGTGCAGCTGAACGAGCAGATGCAACACCAATTCTACCAGCGGTGCTGCGAATCTCGATGTCTTCCGGTGCGGCTCTGTCCTGCCTGCTCCCGTTTCAACTTTTATAGGTGTGAGCTCGTACGCACCTTTCCGGTGCTGGAGAAGAGCTTGCTGGGGAGGTAAAATTGATGGAACTTCTTCTAGCAAGTCCATGTCGTTTGAGTGCACGTGTACAGTGTGTCGGACACATGGACACTTCTCGCAAAGGCACACATTGTGAACCACACAGACGTCCGTCACCTCCGTTGCGTATCCCCCATCTCATCGACATGTTAAGCACCTCCGCCGATTGCGATTCATGTCCTCGAAGAACTGCTCAGATGACACTGCCGAGCACCTCGTTTGAGGGCTGTCGGTAACACGTACGGCTCCGAATGAACCGGAAACCCAAACTGTACTAGAAGAAGATGTTCCTTCGGGCACCTCCTCGCTTGAACCAGTGTCCGTATAGAACATTCTGCGCCCACTCGGAGCCACCTTGCACTTCCCCAACAATAGTTCAGAGATCAACTCCACGACGAAGTCACGGTGCAGGTCACGCTGGCTGCCCGTATCCATAACCAACCTTCGCGTCGAGTACCAATTCGCTCGCGCAACATCAGTTAGAGCTAGCCCCAACCAGTTGTGCCATTTTTTGATGGAACGCCCATCAGACAGTGAAAAACGAGCACGCATTTGGTCTAAGCGATCAACGCATTGCATGCTAGCACTGTACTCCTTGAAACAAGTTGGAGAAGTGAAGCTGCGCTTTTTAGAGCGCAGTTGACGAGTCAGCGTTTGAAATAACTGACATGATAGCGCTGTCAAACCATGACGCCGCCACCATGGTTTTGTCAGCCGAAACACCTTCGCGAGAAGTCCCACGAGCACATTCTTTCTTCTCTAGCAGTACATGTCGATGGATATCAGAGCTTGTCTTTCGAATTATTCCACGTGCGTAGAGTCCCTTGAGGCGCAATGCTATCGATAGCTGCACCGAGATGTAGTAATTATCTGTGTTGACAACTCGACGAGTGGAATACAAAGGTCGCGCAACTTCTAGTACACACTGACAAACGGAATACGACTTAGCAATTTCTGCACCCAAAGCCTGAATATCATTTGGAGCCGTTACGCCATCCCGTCGCTCTTTGATGCTACTCGCGCAGTGCAAACGATAATTCAGTGAGATCCATGACGTAGCGCAGCATAACATATAAATCCAAAAATGGTACTTGCCCGTAGGCTCCGTCGGTTTGTAAATAATGAGTGGCTTTCCAACCTTTGATCTCCATGCAACACTCGCTTCGTCCAGGGCAACATCATGCCCAACTTCCATTGTTTTTAGCAGATTCAGCAGCTGGTGGATCCTGGCTGCTTGATCAGTGTTACTGGCATTGGGTTCAACACACTGAAAGCAGAAAGCTGGTCGCAACTCCTTGAATCTCCGTAGAGTCATAACGTTATCCAATCCAACGGTACTCCCACCAAATATCACAACCTCGATTTGTTCACCCCGATATTTAGCGAATTCACCTTTGTCCGCCAACGCCATATAAAACAGTATTCCCAAAAAGATGATAACTTCATCGAGGGAGAACGATTTTACCAATGCGATACTGTGGAGTCGTGCGTAGGTATTAGTTTCACCAACTACCTGCTGCCAAAATGACAGAGGTATGTAAGCGAAGAAACTTGAAGATGCAGGGTGCTGGAAAATATGATTGAATTCTGGGCGTAGCCGTGTCTTGGTGGAGCCGTCAATATGCTCATACAGACCCGTAGGGGCTACCCATTCATTGCCAGGCTCAAACCGCGTATTCTTGATGGCCTCCACTTCTTTCAGCGTGATCGGTGGCTCCACCGGAGGATCAAAAGGTTCCATATAGTGTGCGAGCGCCTCCACGTCATCGTCAATACGTACGTCTTCACCGTCATCAACAGAACAAAGACGACCCCAACCCACGCATGTAGAATTCGCATGTAATGAACAATAGTTTGCATTTCCCCGCTGTACGGAGCTGAGATTCAAAGCCTCCGCGTGATTCTGGAACTGGGAATCTAATTCAATTATCTGAAACAAAGTTTGTTTCAGAATGCGACAAACTCTTCCCACCAAATAAGCGTCCCCAACACCAGTGTGCTTCTTCTTGTGCGTCACAAATTTCTCTTTGACAGGTGAAAAAACCACCCGCGTATCAATATACAACGAAAGGATTGACGGTAGTCGATCCTGTCTCGGCCAACGAGGTGTAGCTGCAAGAGCAGAACCCATTGCAGGTTCTGTACCTTTTGGACATGTTTCACTTTGGGACGGTCGCTGGGTCTCACTGCAAGACTCGCGCTAGACGCATGCGCATCTTCCGCCGGCTGCGGCGCCTCTTCCACAGGCGGAACACCTCTTCACCCGGCTGCGACAAACGATCGGGCTGTTCGTCCACACCTTGTCCAGTAATAAGTTGATTGCTGCTGGAGGGTATTGACAATGCATCCTGGGCAATGTTGTGGTCAAGACTGCGCTTGCCGGCGGCTTGACGGTTCCTTTTGCGAGTAGGTGGTTGAGTGTCACCCACACGCTTTGACTTGTTCTTGGATCCCTTTGGACGTACTCGTTTTCGCTTTCCAGTAGCCGCGGGATGCTGCGAGACTGCTACCGGCCTTGGTTCGGCCTCCAGACTTGCGGTCAGTGCATATTCGCCAACATCTGCGCGTTCTGAAATGCCTGGGGTAGCAGCGCAGCGTCGCCATCACAAGTGTGGTTGTCCTTGTGTCACAGTGAATCGGATTGTGTGTGAAAGAGGGAGATCCATTGCGTCCTTCGATTCTTCATCAAGTTTCGAGGTTTCAAATACGATAATCTTGTAGTGTTACAGTCTACATCGATTCATTACCACAGCCAGGATATTGAATTTAGACGGTTACAACTTCTATACTGAAACAAAGATATCTACACATGTAACATTCAATAGTGAAAGCAAAATATATGTACGTACAAACGCTTCGCATCTGCTGAGGCGAACAGCTATCGTTGTTGCTGTCCATGGTTTGTGGTGCAGTAAACTTAGCTCCGTTTGGTGCACTCGGGATCTCACAAGAGCCCGACATGAATGCTCTGCCATAGTCGGCGTTGGCACTATGCGTGCTGCCGATTCCACGCCATATCTTCTACAATTCCATCACAAAATGGCGCTGAATCGTCACCGTATCCAGCTGCATCGCAGCGTCTTGATTGAAGGTACCGGAAGATATCGAGCGGTACTCATGCTATCTTGCAGGATCTGCCAGCATTCCGTGGACACGTTGCTCCAGCCAGCAACCAATCAACGCACAGAGTCGTCGATTTTACCCAGTGTGGGCACCATATAGGCCAATAAGACAATTCGAACAAAATATTCAAGTGAGTACCGTGGTCTATGAAGGGGGTCATTTTTCCCCCCTTTCACCATCTCCGTACCACACAGTGCAGAAGGTCCACCTGCCCAGGCGAGTACCGTAGTTTATGAAAGGGACCATTTTGCCCCCCTTCATGGCTTAACATCTTAGCTTGTATGATATACTAAACATAAGTCAAAGCACCGTGTTCACGAAAGGGTTAACTCGCGTGGCACTGTTTCAAAACTTTAGGGCGCTTCCATGACCGGCGTCAAATTAAACTGGTTTTCGTCCTGGGATGAGTTTTGTTTTTAGCATTAAAGGAATACGCTGATTCAACATTTCAATTGTTGCCGAAGCGTTCCTCACACAAGTCTGCCACTAGGAATGATAGGCTTTCGCAGAAAGGAGTTGGGATGAGGAACCTCGTATGATTTCGGTTGATCAGTTTGATAAATGTTCCTACACGCTTCGACGTACTCATGGCCATAAACGCGGGAAGAGCAAGCGTCGACGAAAGGTTATTCGTTTTCTTGAATGTAAAGCATAAGTAAACGGTCTCGTCAAGAGAACTGATAGTTGAGAATGGAAGATTATGTGAGTTGGAAGGACGTGAGGAGCGCTTTTATTTTTTAGCTTTACACGGAAACCCGGAAGGTGGCAGACCCCAAGCTCCTTAACGATGTCGTGACCATGGAGGAAGCGAGTATCACGGTGAAGGGGATTCTGCAATACCTGCAGAAACCGTCTGGTACGTGTAATGAATCACGATGTTTTTAAGTGCGCAAAACTTTTTCATGAAAGTTATCGTAGGAGAAGCGTGCAGTCTGTGGGAAGTTCGCAAACTACTCGCGACATTAAAACGCCGCGGCAACAAAACGGATAAAGAGCGTACCGAAGCAGATCTTTCCGATTTCTATGAGACCGATGGTAATTCTGCGGTTATCCACGTAAATGAAGTCTCTCTTGATTCAGAGACCATTTGCTTCCAGACTGCACGGTAAAAACGCCTGTTCAGTGCCTACCCGGAGGTGATATTGGTAGATACTACGCATTGCACTAATCGCAACTCCTACAAACTGTTTGGGATCATGACCACTGACGTATTTAGCACGGTACGTCTGCATGATCGCGTTGGGTTACGAAATGATAGACTTACATTTAATCAATTGTTGTTAGGGACAATACGTTCATCACTCCCTGCTGAAGCACAAAACAAAAACGGACTTGTCACTGCCAATCGACTAGTTCAAAAACCAAAACCCATCATGGCGCGACATACACGTTGTGATGTCTGACAAGGATTTCAATGAAAAAGCCATCTCGACAGAAGCATTTTCGAATGCACGTCAGCTTCTCTGCCAATCTCACGTTATTGCTTGCTTGAGGGCTAAGATAACTACAGTACCTTGGTTATATCTTGTTGTCATGGAAAATCTTAACGGCTTCCTAAAAATTAGGTTGCTGAACTTGCCCACCTCGAAGCAGATCTCCTGTCGGAGGTGCAGAATTTGTCCCAGTTGATGATGAAAGCGAGTCTGTTGATGAATATGGTATTTACAAAGATGCTACGGAGGCTTTATGTGGCGAAGAGTACAAGACAAGCCCCTTTTATGAATACACTTCGAGGGAAATGGGGAGAAATTCAGGATAAATGGGTCGATTTTGAACGTGACAACTTGCTTAACTTGTCCACACAAACAACCGGATTGAAATTGGTTGGTGTAAATTGAAAATAAAGTAGTCCGCGGTAATGCCATTGACGAGCTGATCTCTACCGCGATTTATTTTACAAGAACGGAGGGAGGGCTGCTGTATTCAAGAGCTTAAGGGTGTCGGGACTAGGCAAATGACAGACGGTGTAGATAAATCTGACCCTAGGCTCCTGACGTTGCCTGTACAGTTAAGGCCACACGCGTATCGATTGGCAGCTGAACAGTACGAATTTGCAAAGACACCAAGCACACCATCGCCACTTCGTCACCAGGAATTGGTATTCCCAAAATGCACGGAAGCGAGGCGAACACAAACAATGTTGTGTAAACTGAGATATGAGTATATTTAAATAAGAATGAGAGATCACAACACTTGACATGATATCGTCTACTGTTTTTCTTTCTGGCAGACCTACAGCTTCATTTGCACGTTTATAAAAACCTCGCTATTCCGTGTAGACACGTGATCTACTATCGAATTAGCGCCGGTGCGAAATCTGCAATTCCGCCACCTGGATTTTATTCTCGCCGGTGGCCACTTCTTCCTCCTGACAGTATGGCTCGTTAGAAGTTTCAGGTCATCTTCGTGATATTAAAAAAAAGACCTGTGGAGTGGAAGAAAATGACTTGTTGTAATAAGTTTGGGGAAACGCGAGCGATTTGTAAATCCATTCAAGGTCTGATGGCTGAGCTTTTGCTATCGGATTATGGTATTGCCCGTGATTTATTTCATGTCGTGGATCGTTCGTTGCGGGCTGGGACTATTGAAGTACTTCGTGATACTTTGAACATTGAAACTTCTCAACAAGAAGAAAGAAATGCACCCGTTCATGCTTCGAGCACGCATCCAACGCAAGGAAAATGCCGCTGCAGCTAAAATTTACTCAGAGTCAGAAAAAACGAACAGGACAGCGACGGATAACAAGGAAGGAGGACTGCTCGAAATCGATTAAACAACCCAAACAAAAAGCGAAGAAAGCCGAATTGGACACAATAAAGAGGGATCAACTGGAAACGTTATTCGAATAGTTGGTGACGTGCCGACACTTGACGAAGCTGGACGGATCCTAGGGTTTTGTTACTCTTACTACTCGTCTGTTACCATGGTGCGATTAAATTTATGTTTTCGAGTCGGAATTTGAAAACCCACTCGATCCAAACCTGTGCTCGGACTCAAAGATACCATTAGTACAGCAAGTCACAACTTCTGAGTACAGCGTTAAATTACTTGAGATGGATTACGAGGCTCAGCAAATAACAACGTTGTTGCCTGCACCGGTTTGCATGGCAACCCTAGTGGATATCGAACTTCAATAAGACGAATGCAGTGATAACAACAATTTTTGGGCTGCATGAGTACGGACTAGTGACTGAGAATCGCCTAAGAGCGATGGGACGCATACATGAGGTGATGGTGGGATTTGGGGGCGTGGACGACGCACGTTTGGGGCTCAGATACATCGATTATAGTGTTCTGATTCAACCGCAGCATATTTTGTGCGTTGTGAGAAGATTTGGGGAGTGAAATTCTTAGAATTTCGGAACACTCGCTGGTTCAACTCGACATGTGTAGTTGTTAACATGACGCCGTTATTACGCCGGTTTAACGCACTCGGAGTTGGAATTATAGGACCAGACAGGTACAACTAAATGGACCCTGCCACCCAAACGCGAAATGCTGCTTCGTACGTAGCTTACGTTGGCATTGTCTGTCTTACAAACGTTATAGTCGGCGTGGTTAGCCCAGCGGGTAGCTACCACAGGATAGTGTTCTACATCGGCCTCAGCTCCCACCTTACCCTACTTGTACCATGTTTGACCCACTTCAAAGTGGCGAGACGTACATTTGCCTTAAACGCGCTTTGGAAAGTGTCATAATCTCTCAAATTAATGCTCGTAAGGGTGTCGCCAAGATCATCATCCCAGCTATCCGAGGGCTCACTCAGAAGGACTAGAAGAGCAAATCACCCCGTCTCGCCCTCGGCTTTTATGTTTTCATCATGGCGCACGTCGCCTTATCTGGACGCTGACAATTGGACGTCGTACTCACTCTAGCAAGAAACCACCTCAGCTATATCCTCCGGAGTCTTCGACGCTCCATCATTCCTCAGGCTCCTCCATCAAGGACCATGGAACCCAGTCGCTTGTCGCGTAGGAACACAACGCAAGTCCTCTTTCCCAGTCGGAAAGAGCCCTATCAACAACACTCGTCTCCCAGCAAGGGTCAACGAGCTTTATTGGGTTCGGTCCGAAGACCTGGAACGATCCCTTACGCCGGGCTGGTTGAGTCTCTACGCGCTGTTGGTCAGGTATGCTTACCCTTAGTATTCTCTCACTAACCACGAGCGAAGGCTAGGAGGCGATATTGGTCGCGCTTTCGCGCTTAACCCACTGTGGTCCCTCAGAAAGGAAGGGCACCGGGCCGGTCGAGGCCTTTTACAGGGGTGTCGAAGGAAACCATCGGCGGTAGGTCAGATACAATGGGGGCCCTCGGACTCACCTAATATATATAGAACGAGGTCTCTAATACCTCCAAACACTCGGCCACTACTCACTCTTGGCCATACCGGGATGAGCTCTCGGTCAATGTACCTTAAGCTCACCGACAGACATAACCCAGCTAAACCGAGTGCATCCTGGCCCTACAGATAAGCTAGCTAGACTTACCGTAGACGGACTTGACTCTTGAGGCTTAGGGGGGGGGATCTGTTCTGATTTAGTGATTAGAGGCTCTGAGGCCTTTTCTATAGCTAATCGTATATCTCTATACAAATGTCTAGTATGAACCGAGCCTTCAGCAAATCCCGCGACTGACGACCCCAATTAGTACGGACCGAACTCTGGTTCCTAAAAGGGGACCCAATTCCTGACTATTCTGACCTAAGATACTACGGTCGGGGCTATACTAGGACCGACGGAGTCCCCATATTCACTACAGCGTTTCATGTCGCTCACGAGCGGGGCGCGTAATTCCGAACGTTTCAGCCAATCAGTGAGCCAGATTGGATTTCACCCGAAGGTTCAACACCATTAGGCCTCATTCCGAAGCCGTCGTGGGCCGGGCAATTCCAAACATCATAACTGCCCCCACCTCGACACGAACCCTCGAAGGTGGCGAGCGTCGTGGTGCCCTTCGGTTCTTCAGTCATGGCACGCGCACAGAGCCCTCTGGTGCGCGCACAGGTGACTGCTCTCCGTGCCCTCGTGCACACGTCACAGGTAAAACGTCTGCTGTCGGAGCCTTCGGCTCACCTTGATGTGCATCGGTGCTGACTACTATGTCTTCTATTTCTCCACAGCAACCTCCTGTCGCATCATATGCTCACCAATAACGAGCTCATCGATCGGATAACAGATGAGCCCAGCGCCCTGAACACTCGCCAGATGAAGTATTACGAAGACCACAGCGGTCTTCCTATTAGTCCCAGTCTGCATACTCCCTAACCAAGATGTATCCGCAAACTCCCCAGACCAAGTGTCTGAGCTGAACGCGGCTTACTCAATGCCCAACTTCGCTTGAAGCAGTACGCGAGCAGTTCCAGGATACCATTTGATTAGTCGTTTACCACGACTTTGGTCCTAAACTAAGGACACTTGGACTCCTCACCATGGATAAGATCTGTCCGGGTGCGTAATTCGGTGTGGCATTCAATCGTGTCAACGCGGAGCGGTTTTTCCTGCGATATCCGTGCGTGGGGGCCTTCATCCAGATAAACCACTTTCAGAGGACAGTGAAAAACCTTAGTTCAGTAAGTACAATCCTTCGGACTACGACGACTCCGACTCTGATGTGGATAGCCGCAGCTACCATGGCACAGCTTCCAAAGACAAAAGGCCCATCATGGCATGACCCAAGCCATTGACAGCAGGGGGGTAAACGGAAGTCAAGGCGTCTTCAAGGTCTGGGTTGTTTCAAGGAGAATAGAATTGAATCCTTTAAACTAAACGGTGACGAAATGCCGAACATTGTCCGTCTACATTCATCCGATACTGTTAGCGTTTTGTCTGACACCATCTAGTATCGTTCGGGATAATAAACTCGTATACGTATCATGGAAATTTATCCGGGATCGTCAGGGTTATCTGGTATTTATGAATGTATTACGTAGGTTTTTCTCTCATTTTATCCTCGAGGCGTTGAACACAATGGTACAGAAGCCGAATTCTGAACCCATTTTCCCAATTGTAGAATACATCATTCCACTCAGCACGACCGAGCTTCAGTTCTAAACCTATGAGGCACCAGTCTTGCTGCACCATGTAGGGATAGTGGTTCCGGCATGCTCTTCGTACATGTTGCCGAGTCATTAAAACTTTGTTCGGGCGGTCTCATCCCTGAGAGCAACAGCTAGCGAGTCCTCTGTAGAACGGTTTTCAGAGACGCTCTGTGGAGCAGTAACAAAGTTGATCCTAAGGCTCTCCGTTTCATACTGAGTCTTCTGTTAGACCAAGGCGGCATTGGAATAGCGGGTTGCCCGGGACAATGCAGAGTTGCCCTACACGATACCGGGTTGACCGGGACGATACCGGATTATCCCGGACGATACGTATTATCTAGGATTATCCCGGACGAATAAAAATTAAATACACAGATGGTATGTTAGTATTTTCTGCATAAGCATACGAATATATATGTTGGTAAGAAAAATCCAGACCGCGAACATTCTCTGTCCGGTATCGCTATCTCCAGCCGGATCTACTACGCCCTTCATGAGCCACGCGTGGAACCCCGATGTCGCGTTTGTGGATATGCAGAACCGAGCGACTGTGAAAATGCTGACAATTATGATCAAGAGCGTGAAGGCTGGAGCGCACCTCACTGCAACGACATCTGGTTCAAGTGCGCATGTAACTCTTGTTGGGTCGATCCAGAGACCGAGGAAGCCCAGTGTCGGGCAGGACATGATGGAAGGAAGTAGGCTAAACCCTCAGATTCTGTACCCGCGTTCAGTGTGTGGAATAAGCATTGATATCTCCGGAGCTGCTGAAGATATTAGCAGTGAGCGCTGGACTTCATTTGTTTGGGAGGCTTGATATATTGTAGAGCCCAGAAGAATGGTAAGAACTAACATCAAGATATCACACGCAATCAGCTGACAGACTAACCAACCTATTCCTCTACGAAGCGAGAACAAAGTCATTGTCTAGCTTCCAAACGCTCCGTTGAATCCTTGCGAGCCTTGAAACTACTCGAACACGCCCAGCACCTTCACTTCCATATTGACCCCCGGCCTCATTAGGCTTTCACGAACCGTTATGGACACGCTGCGCGCGAGGGCTGCTGCCGGACAAACCGGAACGACGCTGTGTGACGCGCCACGTCTGATGACTGAGCTTTACGACACTGGCTTACACAGCGAGTTAGGCAAAGGCGTGTTTGTTAAGGCGGGTGAGTTACTGTCATCTAAACGGAGGAAACAACTTGTGCACTACTTCCTCGCTCTTGTAGTGACGAAGCGCCATTCTCGAACCTATTACACTACTCGCCGACGTGAGATACTCCAAAATGCAAGTTGTGGGCGCTCAATTCTAAACCCTCGCTCAAGCAATGCTTTCCGACACCATAAAGTGTCCAGCAAAGTCCAGCGTGTCTCTAGCGAGGTGCTGTGTCGCTACAACCTGACTGCTGGACGAACCACGGACGGTCGACCACCTGGACTGTCGCCTCCAACCCAACCGCGCTTCCTCTTCTTGCAACTAGTGAGAATGCTTCGCCTACTGCCATCTACGTAGTCCGTCACGCGCAGCGCGTAAAGTAGTTGAATGCAGACACCGAAGACGTAGAAGTAGCTGCACCCGCAGAAATTATTGCCGACGTCAACATGCCAGCCACCCCACGGTTTCCTCTGGACCTCCATGCGAGCATAATTCGCACCCATTTAAGCCGCCACTGCTCTACCAACTTCGCTGCGTTTGTTAGGAACCATGGCGACCATCATCGCCAGATAAGAGACGATGCGAACAATTGAAGGGCGACCAGCACACTCGACGTCCGGTTGCTCACCGCACCACACACTCGGAAATTTGCCCTAGCAAGTTCTGGCACGCGACCCATGAGCGTTGAGGACGGCATGAGGTCAAAGCGGAAGGGTCGAGTACTCGAGGACTGGTCCTGGAAGCATGATCTTAGCGCCCGTAGAAGCGTCCCCATCTTCAGTCGTCGCCTTAGTGTGTAGTCGTGTTTCAGCAACGCATTAAACGTCTCTGCATGATTGTTTGCGATCGCGAAACCAGTCGGTGTTAAGTATGCTTGCATGAACTGCATCTTCCAAAGAACCACTGTCCGCTCATGTACTGCGCAAATCCATACAGGAATGGGTTCGACATCCATGCTGACACAATTTGAGCCCGAAGCCTCTCAAACTCACTTTCGTTGCGGCAGAAGTGCAGATCGTACACGTCGCGCACAACTAAAGCCGAAACACCCGATGGTAAACTCCGAATCGCCTTCTGAATCTGAATATTTTCCATGACATGGAAAGGGCAGATTAGGAACTGGAAATATGGGTATCCACCAAACACTAAATGTAGCGCGTTGTATTGAGTTTCGTCACCGTCCACCATGGCAAACCGAACGCAGAGTTCCTTCTGCGTGATCCTGTAAAACATCCGCCGGAGGATATGAGGACGACCTAAACAGTAGGTTGATCCCTCAATAAACGGGGATCGTCAGACCCATTGTCAACCCACCCAAACGTGAACGGCTGTGACATCCCTCCGTCCCCAGGGTAAGCCCTCGCTTGGATCCAGTTTTTAAGTTCATTTACACGGTGATGGTTCCCCAGTTGGGTGCGAGTGTAGTGGTTCACGCAGTTCTGGACGACTTTCAAAGGTGTCAGCTCTTCGAGAGGGGTTGCAAACTTACGAGCCAGTGCATCGTTAATTCGCAAAGCTGATTCTTCCTCTGCATGTCTAACGTCTTGATATCGGAGATGACGCTGCCAGCAGGTGCTTGCCAAACTTGTAGATAGATACGCTGCATATTAGAGTTATAACCTCTCCACCAGCACGTAAACAGACTGGTATTATCACACGCTTCCGAGTGACACTCGAATAGTCTGTAGTGCATTTTGTGGGGCTCGACACCGGTGAAAATACTGCACATACATGTCTTCTCGTTGCTTTTGGTGGTGTCAAATGACTTCTGCGGTTCGGGAATTGCGTCAGTGTCGACCACTATGACGGACAGCGCTGACTCCCGCCAAGGGATGCGCTTGGCCATGAGCGTTTTCGGCGTTTTCGATGTACCTACAACAATTAAGTGTGGATTTGTGTGATACAGTCTGCAGGATGCGATACGTGTGGATCGCCACACTGATTGGTCGCTGTACACTTAACTTCTTCCTGTTCGTGTGCCTTGCAAAATTTGCCCACACGATCAAAGACGCCACTTCTATTTGTGCTGGTCAGAACCGTTGTTGTGTTGCCCCACTTATGACGTGCTGCAGTAGTTGTGTTGGGTGAACACTGTACTGTTGTGTGTCGGTAATACATTCTCGTGTTTTGGGTCGGGGGTCTTTCGCCGTCGTTGCTTGTACGGTTTGCTGAGACATGTTTGATTTGCTCGCACCCATCGCACCCAATCCTGTTTTCGCCCCAAAAGATGTTTGTTCGCACCCCGGTCTCCTACAAATCTACGTGGCTGAAACAGACTTATGTTGTTGATACAACACTGTATGGAATTTCTCATACATGCTCGATCCATAGCAAAGGTGGCATAAAATACTCTAAATTTGCCACAATACTATTTTAATGTACCATAAACACACACACACATATATATATATGCATACGAAGAAAATACTTTTTTAAAAGTTCTCTGGATCCAGGAGTGCGATTCCGACCTAAACTTCCTCCAATACTTAATACATAAATGCAACCCGCGTACTTCCTACGCGAGGTCGTCCTCAAAAATATATCTACCTTGATTTCAAAGTATTACCATAGATCACATCCATCGAATTGGAGGCCAAAAAGGTTTGATTTCGTTGATGATTCAATTTTCGTGTACCTGTCTCCTATTGATTAGTCCACATCGTACTCAGAGCAAGTCGTGGTACCTCCCATCATGGATAAGCGGTAGACATCAAAACAAGACAAATGGATGTTGCAGGATGTCGCTAGTGTTGTATCATCAACCCAATTACCCAATGAATGTTACTTGAATCAAAGGGGTTTTAAGTTGAATCGAATCAATCAATAAAAAACACTCGGCTAAAAAGCTACTTAGCCCATAGTTACGCTTGCTTTCTTGAGGGCGCTGGTGCTGCTCCTGTACGGCCACTTCGAGGACCATCACATGACGGTCAAATATACGGACGTGGAAAACTACGATGTGTACTTGGACGCGGCGCGGGAGATGGCGGAGGGCGACTCGACTTTCGAGCGCACGACGTACCGCAACGCCCGTTCTGTGAGTTTCTGATCATGCACGTTGAATTTTATGCCTCTTAGATTGCGGATTGATGGGATCAACAAATTGTGAACAGTAGGTATGTGCAACGAGGAGTCAAGCATTTGCAGCTTCGACGAGTCACACAAGAATTTTGTAGTTCTTGCTAAAGTTTATACGGCTTGAGTACGATACATGTCTTATTTCGGTGGAGTATCATCGGACAGATACTGTAGCTGCGAAGCAGGCGCAGGAGATGCCCGTGAAAGCGTACCTCCGCCGCAGAGTAGGTAGTTCTTTAATCGTCGCGGCTGTCGTACCCAATACATGTATTTAACCCGGTTTTCGCAGTGCGGTACTTGCTTGGGAACTTGCTATCCCGGCCCCCGTGAAGCCCTAGTTATTTAAAAATGTTGTTGGCTATGAAAATCCGGAGCTTCCCGTGTGAAACGTGGCCTTAGTATTTTCTTCGTATTTGTGTGCGTTACTTAACAGGCGATGTCTGTAAGAAGGGGGCGTGAAAGGGTCGGGAATTTTCATTAAATCCGCTTGAAGCGAAAATTTTGATCCAATCGTACCGCTGCGTATCATTTAAAAGCTCTTGATGTGATTTTTTTAACCAATCAGACGTTGGTCCACCAAGGTGCTTCAAATATTACTAATGGCGCGACGTCTGCCGGAGGGATGTCATACGGGTGGGGGGGGCACCTCTAAAAACGCATGAACGAGTTGACTTGGTTAAAGTATGGCAACCTTAGAAACCTAACATGCACTGCAAGGTTGATCTGCCTCAAATCCGAAAGAAAGACGACCGACCTAAACTTTTGAGTGTCACTAGCTTCAGTAATAGCACTCTACAGTAGTAAGAGTATACTACTCCGTTCCGGAACACTTGTCCATTTGTGCTTAAACGACTCGGTTGGATGCTGGGAGAAGATTTGTCGTGGCATCCACATCCACGGCTGAGTCAGAGGTGTTACCCACTGGCACCACTTTCATATAGGCCTCCAATAGTTTCGACGGCAAGATGTAGAATGGATCCAAGATTAATCTACCGGCGACCGCTGTTATCCCGATTTAGCTGGGATAGAATTAATATAGGAATTTGTATACTTGAGGGTTTGAGGAAAGTAGCCTCCCATCGGTTCAGCCGCCCTCACCGACCATTCATCAACTTCTTGCTTATTGGTCAGAGCTATCCAATGAAAGGTGAGATAGGTACGTAATAGTTAGTACCCGTAAATCATGGGCCAGAAAAACCTCGCAGTAATTCCGAGGTGCCTCTCTAAAATCACGAAAGAATTCCTACGTTTACGAAATTAGGGATACTTGCGATTTTCCTATTGTGAGTGACGACATTTACCGCTACCTTCTACCATGAACACAGGTCAGTGGCTTGTTCTCGGTCGACGCAGCAGTGCTGAAGGCTCAAGTGGCGTGTAAAATAGTACGCGTAGCTAAGTGGAGCTGCGTGATGGCGAGACGGAGGAACGCCGCGTAGGCATGTTGTCCAAGAAGACTAAGGCGATTCTGGAGGTGCATTAGCTCGAGTCTCTTCTCCATCAGGATGAGAACGTGGGGCCCGAAGGCATCGATGGCTTGGCCACACTCAACTACTTTCAAGAGGCCGTCATCGTGTTCAATGTCAAGAAGCGCTTCCTCTGCAAGCTTCCCTACACGTACACCGGCGACATTTGCATTGATGTAAACCCTACAAGTCTCTACGCAGAGGAGGAGCATCTGCACTATCTCAACCAGCCCAAGGAGTAGCTCCCCTCTCACGTGTACGCCACGCCTGTTGCCACTTACGACAACATGCACCTCTCGGGACGCATTCTGGTGAGTGGCGAGTCTGGTGTCGGTAAGACGGAGATCACCAAGCGCCTTCTGCCCTGGCTCCTGCGCTGTTTTCTTCTGCTCCGCCGCAACGCCAGCCACAGCGCCCTGACTCCTCCTTGCTTGCTTGCACCCTCGCTGTCAAAGCGAGACATGCTCGTGGTGGCATCCTGATGTCGGCTGCCATACTTCAGGAGCTACTGGCCTTGGCGCGCAAGTTGGTGGCCCTGTAAAGGTCCTGGCGAAGCGCGATGAACTGAAGAAAGAAGGCATCGAGCAGTTCTTCGTGGTTGCCGAGAAGGGGGACTGGATGTTCGCCACGCTGTGCTACCTGTACGACACACCAACCGAGGCTATGGTATTCTGCAATACGAAGCGAAAGGCGAGCTGGCTCGTGTCCAAGATGCGCGAGGCCAACTTTACGGTGTCTGCCGTGCTTGGCGACATGCCGTAGAAGAACTTGACACTATCAAGCAGGGGTCGACTTGAGTGGCCCTCGCGCGTGCTCAATACCACTGACGTCTGGGCCGCGGTCTAGTCGTGCTGCTCGTGTCGATGGTTATCTAATACGATCTGCCGAACAACCTGGAGCCGTACATTCACCGCATCGGTCGCTCCGGCCGTTTCGGACACAAGCGTGGTGCTATCAATTTTGTCATGGACGAAGTTGCCCACATCCTGTGCAACATCGAATAGTACTATACCACGCAGATCGACTAGATGCTTTTGACCGTGGCAGATCTCATTTAGGTTGCACGTGAGCCTCGCTCATGCCGTTCTTATTTGGTTTATAAGCATACTGAATACATCATCGCACTTCAGGTCATCTGGATACCCAGCCATTTCTGCGCCCTATTTTTACGTACGCCGCCGCGAACTGGACGAGTTGGTGATCTTCTTCGCCTGACGAGTCAGTCATGATTCGTTTATCCGGCACATACAAAATCTAGTCAAACGCCCTACTGCCAGCCCATACTGAAACTCAGTTTATTTTCCTGATCGTGAATCAAAGTTGCATCACGGTTGACTTGGAAATGTATCCACATTGCTGATTCTAAGCCAATGTTGGAACATGATTGACTTTGGATAAATCGACCCTGTCAGCTACTCAACGTTGGGGCAATAATGTTGCCGTGGGAGTACAAATTTAATTCGAAGTAATTTAAAGAAACAGACTAACTCTCTCAGCCAATCTTATGAGCGTTGCCGGTAGTGTTAACCCTTTTGTTGCCGATAGATTTGCTATAACGCTGGTCATATTTTATTCGAGATTATTTTGCAAAACGATGCATGATGTCACGTTTTGGTACCATTTCCCGCTTTGTGCTTTCATCGTAGTTCGCAGCGACACAGTCAGACTCTTGACTAAAATGCGGCATGACGCTGCGTTTTGAAAAATAATGCCGTCTGTATTTGATTGGTCAAAATTTGGCAACTGGGCTAGCATCAAAACAACTTGGGTTACTTATCGATGCATTTTCATTCAAGCCTTGGTTCCCTAGCCGACGTGTCCCACCGCGCAGAAATGAGCAGAGGAGTCGCGAAATTAGATAGTTCTTCCCCGAAGCGCGGCCACGTACCGAGCTAGCGCCTCGTATGGTGCGTTTGTGAAGTTTTGCTAGGCGAAAGAGCGTGTGCGTGCGGTGGTTGTTTACATTGTAAATGTTGTTTGGATGCTGTTGTTGTGCTGTTCTACAGGTGGTTGTGAGTCGCAGCGCAGTGAAGCGGTTTGTGGCCGGAGAGACATCAGTTTCACTGGTGGTGGCGAGCATGTTAAGGCGGCAAAGCTGCAGTCGACGCACCATGGGTTCCAGTTTCTGTGCCTAGCCATTTTAATTGCATTTCGCCTCCACCCTGACCGCACCATGTGATACATGGAGGGATAGTCGGCAACTAACTGTGTTGCATGAGCTCGTATTTAGGTATTTAATTTTGAACCAGCGAGAAGCAACGCAACTACTACTAGCCGACGTCCACCACCCACATTGGTACTGGGGAAATGAGTACCACGCTGCGAAAAGAGTTTTTCACGCTCGGGCCATGGAGCTTTTCGCCTACCGTACGTCGCTCACAAATATGGGACTAACCGCGAACAACTACCGTACGTCGTTGGTAAATATGGGACCAAACTGCGTACAGCTACCGTATGTAGTTCGCAAATGTGGGACCGAACCGTGTACAAATATAAAGTCCAGAGTATAGACGAAGACAACAATGTGTCAACGTTGAGAACAGCATGATCGTCATTAAATAAAGTCAATCACGATACAACGTTGACTCAGCAGTGTCATACATGTCTAAGTCAACCGTGATACGACATTGACCCACGATCGACAAGATGCACTGAGTTTCAGTATGGACTTGCAGCAGGGCATTGACCAGACATTGTATGTGGAAAAAATTCATTGCTGACTTTTCAGTCGCCAACTCGTCCAGCTCGAGTCGGGTGTGATACGGAAGAGAGGTGAAGTCAGTTTTGAACTGCCGCTATGTACTCAGCGAATTTTCGGTGGAGAGCAATAACGCTTCACTACGCCTACAGTGTCCCGTGCGAACAAGTCGGTCGCATCTTTGGTGTGTCCGGTCGGACGGTGCGTCGATAGCACAAGTGCGTCAAGTCGAGTGGTCACGTAATGGCAGGTCAGCGTAAGCATAAGAGTGTGCGGGATCCTGAGCTGCTAACCTTCGCTGAGGGTTACGAGAACCAGCATCCGTGTTTTTACGTAGAAGAACTACACGCAGAGTTGAGGGCCAGGTTTGGTTCTGCAAGGACCGGTTTGGCAGCATCAAGCATATCGAGGGTGTTAAAGTTCGGGCTTGGCCTGAGCAGGAAGATGATGGAGCGGCGATCTCGAGAAGTTGTTCCCAGGGAGATCGAGGCGTTCATGAGCAAGATGCGGTATTGGTACAGTTATCTTGAACAACTCCTCTTCGTGGACGAGACGTCCGAGAACGGCATTTACTGCGTTCGTAGTTATGCGTAGCAAATCGACATTGTCGAGCGTAGCGGAAAAATCATTTGTATTTGCTTTCAATATACACTAAAAAAATCACCCAATCTAGTCGATTAAGTGGTCAATATCGTCCATGTCCACAGAGGGCTCTTGTGGTGGATGAAAGTTTGAGAGTATCCCAGCAGCAATAAGACTGTAGTTGTGCAGCTCCATAATCCCGCGGAGCTCTTGAATTTTGACAGTGAGCTGCATATCCCTCGAACCGTTGAACTGGACATTCAATGTGCCAATGGTGTTCTCGGCGCACACGGCTTCTCCGTTTTGGGCGCCCATTGCATCTTGGCGCTACATCTGGCGGAAGGTAGCATTGTCAGGCAAGCTAACTCTACTATCCTCAGACTGACGGGCTCGGGTTATGGTCCAGTGTGTACGGGCAACATATCCAACTTGGATATTCGATCGATCAGCCTGGTACGAGTCGATGGCCCCGGCTGCTTCCGAAATACGGGCTGGTGTAGCGCGGCAAATGCCCTATCGAACTTCCTTCGCCGCATACATGTGTAGGTACACAATGAACTGACCAGTAAACGTCTTCTGCTTGCTGTAGTTGGCCTTCGTTTGGCCAGCATACTAGCCCAATTACCAGGTGAAAGTGCCACTGGCTGGGCCTGCTTGCGTGGACACTTGGCTTCATGTCTGTTGTGTTGTCTTGGTAGAGCCGAGCTTGCCTTGTCGTTTGTCAGTGAATACACTTTGTTAAAGCTGTCTCGTTCTTCGTCAAACTCAATCCTGCGTTCTCCGCACGTACGGAAGTTCTGCTAGTGTGACCAAACGAGCCAACCTTGACTTCAATTCGAGCTTGTGTCTTCTCCATTGCGTGTTGATATATGTTGTAGATTCTCAGAACGCCCACTTGTGCATGGGCATTCAACGCGATGTAACTACAAAAATCACTCCCATTCTGATACCCCCACCCCTGAATACCCTCTCAGTGTTGTTCAATTTCCACTTATTCATTTTAATGAGTATGAGTGATAGTCACAACGTTGAAGTCCGATATCCGCGCGGACCACGGAAGGATGGAGGCTAACCTCCGACTGTCGCGAGCCCTTATCACAGGAAAGGCTGCGACCATGCTGGAGGGGATCGACGACACTGTGCAAGGGCTTGATCTTCGGCGGATGGCTAACGAAGTTGCGCAGTGCCACAACCTTCGGTTCCGTGATTTTGATGCTTTAGCGCTGAACCCCCTTTAATTTAATACCCCTGATAAGATGATTTATTTTAGGCTATCAGAAGTGGGAGCGGTTACTGTATAAGTAGACAATGCGGCATCTAATAAAACGGAATACAAAGCGGAGCGTGGCGTTTAATTATAACCTTCTATATAGCATGCTGGTCTTATTAGCGCTCTAAATCGCTCGATTAGCAAACGAGAGAAGTGGGATGGTAGAGCCTGGCGAGAATATGATGTTTTGCACTCACAACGGCTTTTGGTGGCGCCGCCACGAGCCCAAACGAGAGATAGCGGAGTTTCTTGGTACGTTAATAAGTTAGTAAGTTTGTGATGGTTGCACCAATCGAGGCACCGCGACAGCAAAGTGTAGGCCTCGTAGCTGCCGCGGCGACCAAAGTGACCATGATGGTGTATGTACGTTGGTGCGACTTGATCAATGGCAGCATCGAAAAGTTGGCATCCTTAATCCACACAACAAAACGAAGAGAATTAGTCAGCATCTTCAGCAATGGAGCACATTCATGCTGAATCTGTAGCTCCGAAGCCGGAACCCCAACAGCCCTTCGTTCTTGCTGTCCCTCGGTTCTACAAATGCACCACAGCAGTATATCAGCGTTATCAATTTGTTACGTCTACATGTTTCAGTACTGTGGACAGGGACGAACAACCTACCGGAAAGTAGCCGCGCGTGCAGGCGGCACGATCTCTTACTCGCAATGTGTTGAGCTGAATGCCAAGAAGCTACAGAGCGCGCAGAAGATCAAACCGTGGCGAATTTGCAAATGAACTGGTCACACAACGCCACTACCCCAGTTTCGAAACAGTGACTCCTAAACCGCTAACTTTATAACCTGTGAACAATCAGTAAGCCTGTGAAGATGATACAAAATAATGAATTTATAAGACCCTATCACTTGAAATTTGTAGCGAATCAGTACCTACTATTGGTGCGGTTGGTATACGCAGCTCGAATTAATCCCTGTAGGGTTGTCCGTATAACGTACCCGTTGCACTACCAGTATAAATAGGACATACCGCTTAGTTTTCACATTAGAATACTTCCTCTGTCCGGAAATATAAATGTAGGCCACTTCGATTTCCAATGTTATATTAAGGGTAGAATTCAACATTACATTGAGCTGGTCGGAGTCTGAAATAGCTTTTTCTACGCTTATCGTTTCAGCTGTCCAATCACTACTAAGGAAGCTTCACAGGCGTGAAGATGACTGTTTGAGTTCGGCGATTCCTGCGGTAAGTACGAATTTTCGTACTGTGTAATTTCGATTAGGTTTGAAACAGCCGTGCCTAAATTGAAATTATACTTATCAATAATTTTTTTAAAAATTAAAATGTCTATTTAGGTATTAAAATACAATAAAATTCCAATACTTTTAAGTAAAACGGGAACCCAGGTCTGGACCTGGGACCTGGTATCTTCAGTTAATTGGCTGAAATCCCGTGGTATCTGCGGATATCACGGCTTGGGTCATACCATGACTTCATTGGCGAAAATCGCTTCGAGTCGCTTCTCCCGAGAGCACAAGTCGGCAGCAAGACGCTAGCACCATGCACAGAGACCCACACCACCTGCGTATTGGAAAGTATTGGGAAGTGGCCTTATATTTCCGGACGTACTTCAGTGCAAAGTGCCCTATATTTCCGGACAAAGGATGTAAGATTTGAATCAGGTTGGCGAGGATGATCTGTACAGCTCTTGATTTCAGTATGGAAGGTGAACTGGGTCCCCTCTTACAGGCATCGCCTCTTTAAAGTACAGTTTTCCATATTATGGAAATTACATGTACCATATTTCTTGGAAGTACTAGTTTAGAGCCCCTGGTTACGGAAGGCGAAAGCATGTTTCAAATCGTCATGTCACTCTCTTTTTGCTGGGGATATAGATTAGGACAGGAACAACCTTTGAAATTGATTCACAAAAAATTGTGAGAGTAATGTCCACAACACATGAAAGCAGGTTCGGGTTGCTGTACATTTCTTTTAGCTAAGACAACTTGATGCACATCACCATGTTTAATTTCTTGACATTCGCGCTTTAAGAGCTGCATTGCTACGAAACGCAGCGTAGGTGGGGGAGTGCAGTCAACGCACACCTTCCCCAGCTTTCAGCGTGTTTCTACGCGTTGGCATGTCCGTCTCTTATTATGCACATGCACTACAGACTTCGTGCAAGAGCTGCCCACGGGCACCCTCTGTAAGGTTAGAAAGAGCCTCCACAGTACATGTAGTGGAAAACTGAAACCCGGACGGATTGCCACGAATCAGGAACGTGCCAGATTTGTGAGAGGGGGACCCGCACCAGATCATCGATCGCAACGGCGGTACTGTACCAAAGTCACGAGCAGCTCACATCGCGGCCAAGCTCAAGAGTATAGTGCCATGACCACGACGACGTCGTTGGCCCAACCCCTTGTAGCGATATGGGCCGCCGGCTCATTGGCCAGTGATGTTGAAGCAGCCTTTCTGTGTGGTCGACCCTACAGAATGTACCGTTGTCCTCCACTCGTAAACTCTGGGTACGTACAACTGCGAAGCTTTTACAGCGCAGCATCGCAGCCACCTACCTACCTGAATGTCGTCGCGGTAAAGTGCCCAGTAGCACCACATCGACGCTCGCTGGACGGTTGCCGCGCTCGTTTCGAAAAAAAATGCATAAAAAAAAGAAACGAAACGGCCTGAGTTGAGGTCCCGCCCAAGAACTTGCGAGAAGGCGATCAAAATTGCGTCCAGCATCATCGTAACTGCAGCAGTCGCACTAATAAGCCCAGCAGCATGGCATGGCGGAACACAGTGCGAGCCACAGAGGCGACAGCATTTGTGCCGAATTAGTTCGTGCGGTCGAGATCGGGCTGCGCGCTGATTGGTCGTTGTATTTTTCGGGCGCCCTCTAATTGGGTGCAGAGTCCCTTTTTATGCGTGGCAGCGATAAGATCTGGCGCTCAGTATGTGGAGTCAGCGCGAGCCCTCTCGCTCTCTCTCCCCCTCTCTGTGTTCTCGGCGCTGGAAAGTCGATCCGCGACAAAACGCCCAACTTGCCAAAAGGAAAGAAGGCATCCGGAAGACTCAGCGGGCTCAGCAGTCCAGCAAGCTGCAGTGCCCAGTCCGGAAACGAGCGCTCCCCACACCAAACAGGAAAGAAAAAGCAGCAGGCGCCTCAGGACACCCGCTACAGACTCCCCAGACACTTTAAATCCCCCCTCCCCTTCTTACATCAGCGATGAGCGCCAACTCGGACAGGAGGTGGAGCCTCGCACGTGCCACCGAGTTCTTCAGCGGCGACGGCAAACCTGACATGTGCGTTGTATACACTTTGTATACGCCCATCCCCCTATATGAACTCATATCTGTTATGATTAAACCTCAGGCTCGATATCCGCGGTATGACGGCTGTGACGAAAGGTGCGGCCGGCAAGCGGGACAAGTTCCGCAAGAGCGTCTCACGCTGTGGCGTGTCCATCTATGGGCCTAAGCATTCGGCGTCTGCCTCTGCCACAGACGCAGCTAATCGTGAGAAGATTTTCATTGAGGACCCCAGAGCTCCATGCCTCAATATCGACTACTCCAACGACGCGTACCGTCTGTTACCGTCCTCGGAGAAGTTCTCGGCCCACACGGGTGTGTGTCAGATCCTTGGCACGAAGTGCATTCGAGGTGGAAAGCACCGTATCCGTGTGGGTGACATCATCCGCTTCGGAAGTGTTGGTCTGTTGGTGTCGGAGATTGACACTGGGGGTGTTGGTCCTAACGACGCGACGTTGAGTCCTTCTGAGGTCAATAGCCTCATTCAACGTGTGATTTGCCATGATGAGGCATTGGCTGATGTGGACAGTGGCATGGACACGGACGACGAGAATGGAGACGCTTCCGGTAACGACGAGTCGAAGCCTCGCTCGTCATTGCAGAGGCAGAGCACCAGTGCCATCTGCTACGTCTGTTATGACGAGACAGAGGACGACAACCCACTCATTGCTCCCTGCAAATGCTCGGGTGACACCAAGTACATTCATTTGAACTGTCTTAAGCGCTGGAACACAAACGGAGAGAAGAACGAGATCTGCACTGTGTTGGATGAGAGCAACGCACGCACTTGCTCCATTTGCAAGGCTCCGTACCCGAGCAAGACGCGTCTGCCTAATGGCAAAGTGCTCTCGCTGCTTCCGGATCGGCTGAACCCTCCGTGCATCATGTTCCAGGTTGTGACCAAACACTCGTCGTCAACGCTGAATCTGTCCACACGCTACCAGCTGAGCTACAAGATGCTGATGGACAATGACATCCACCGGCCGCTGATGGTGGGACGCTCGTCGCAGTGCGACCTAGTGCTCAAGTACCGCACGGTGTCCACCATCCACGCCGAGATCCATTACTCGAAGGGTGAGTTCTTCCTCAAGGACGCTGGCAGCTCGAACGGCACGCTGCGGTACATCTACCGTCCGCTGACGCTGCACAACAACCAGTCGCTCCACGTCAAGTTTGGTCGCACTGTATTATCCATCAAGCCGACGAAGAAGATCCGGCTTCCGCACTTCTTCGGCACGGCTGGCCACCTTCACGCCAACGGTTCACGGCTTGAAGACAGCGGTGTGGAGGACGACGACGAACTGTCCAACAACTCCACTCCCCGTAACAATAGAATCCGATACTACAACCACGCGGCGCAGCAGCAGGTGCCCGTGGTGCCGACGCAGCAGCAGCAGCAAGGACGCCAGAACTTGCAGACGCAAATGCAGAACTTAGATCTGTAACGTCGCAAAATGTGCGCGCTCGTTGGCTTGGACCGGATTCCGTTTTGCGTGAAACTTCCTGCCCCCGCCGCCATCGGCCGAGCCGCTCTTGTACCATCACTTTCAAGAGCCGATGCTTGGGATATCGACCACCTCAACACCATATTGACTCGACTTCCCGCGCCTCTGTTTTAATTACTTATTCGACCCAAGAGAGACATCAGAAAACTACACAAACAGGAGAGAGGCCGGTAGCAGAGCAGTCAGCCTGAAATTGTTGGCTGCCTGTGAACGTAGTGACCACGTCGTCTGAATGAAGAAAAACTATACCAGAAAAAAATGAGTTAAAATGGTGAATGAGCGGCAGGACCGACCGTTTTCTGGCTGGAAAAGTGCTGGTAGAAAGTGGGAAGCGGTAAGTCCGGGTCGAGCTGAGCAGAATGCGAAAGCCGAAGATGATATTGGAAGGGAAAAACGGTGGCAGCGATGCGAAGCTGACCTACGTGCGCTCTAGTGCGTTAGGAGCATTCATATTCATTCTTGTAATAAAAGTTTGCGAAATGGCCTACAGCTCTCAGTGTCCTTCAGAGCAGGAATCATGAACACAACAAGCTCTAAACTCTAAAGCATACATCTACTCAGCAATTTGGTTATGCTTACAGTACTTTGCACTCTCCATTTCATTCGAGGAAGAACTTGTATGGGTGTTCAATCGTCCGTCAGGTTGGATTCGAGTACACCGATGGCCATGGACTGCAACATGGCCTGCTGGAATCGTGCAGCCAAAGCGGGGTGCGCTTTCTGCATTCGTGCGTAGTGAGACTTACTAAGGAAGAAGATGGAGCTGGGTGACCGTGCCTGCGCTGTGAATTGGTGACGCTTGTGCAGAATCATCTCGGACGCGCCCACCAGACCTCCTTGACACACACGCGTGATGCGTTTGCGACCACGGAAGCCTGGGCCCAAACCTTCGTGGATCTTGGACGGCATGAACACATCCACTTTGCCGTAGCCGATGAAGTAAACACCATTGACGAGTCCACCAGCACGGTACAGTGTTTCGCCCTCCTGCTTGATCAAGTGGGTCACATACATCTCGCCGAGTTCCCGAGTGAGCACTGCACCAGCTTCTTCAGTGTGTGGTTTTGAACTCTGAGACTCGTCGTCCTTGCGGTGTGAGCCATCCGGACGAGGCAGGAGCTCGTCCAGCAACTGCCAGTGCTGTGCTTCGTTGCCACCGCTGACACCCAAAGCAGGAGCCGATTCACTGAGTGGAAGCACACCTTCAGATACCAGCAATTCATCTTCACACCACTCCAGTGCCTTGTCCAGCGTGTCAAACACAAGAGATCCCGTACCCGAGCCGTCTTCCTTCTCAATCACGTCATGGACGCGCAGTAGACGCTCAGCATCCGTCGGAACACTTGCGAAGATAAGTGCGATACCGTGCTGCGCTAGAAGTTCCTTCGTAGCGTTGAAGCAACTTCGCACAGCAGTAGCGTCCACGCCGCTCACCTTCTCAAAGTCCAAGATAAAGTATCTTGTACGAGCCGCATGAAGCGCTGCAGATCCGCTCTTACCAGCCTTAGGCGTAGACGAGTAGCCGTGAGGCTCATGCTTGTCAAAGACTGAGTCCAACGTGGCGAGGTCATCGTTGAATGTTTCTTCGAGAGACCGAGCCACATAGGGTGAAGGTGCATAGCGTCGAGAAGAAAGCATAGGCGATGAACCCGAAAGCGAGCTGGTTTGAGCCTCCTGTTTCTCTGTGGTCGTCACCAGCACGTGACGACGCACTTCATCCATGACCTTCACACTGGAACCGAAAAAAATGTAGCCTTCCAGCTCCAAGGTGACGATGGACATGCGCATATTCTGAAGTAGCACACGTTCACGCAGGTCCCGCTCAACACGCGAACGTTTCATGACACGATGGACACTGGACGTCGCAACGTACGAGTAGATGAAGTTGAAGCCAGCAATGACGATACCGACTACAATTCCCAACTCAAGATTCACGAAGACCATCGACAGGAACGTGAGCCAAACGATGCCGTACTCGCGCGAAAGAAATTTGTTGCGAGCATGCCAGAGCCACTCGAGCATGAGGTCGAGACACACCAGCATCTGCAACGCTCCGAAGAAAACCTTTGGCACGTACGCGATAACGGAGAACGGACTCAGCACGATGGCAATTTCAAGGAAGAAAACGATGAGGCCAATAGCGCGACTT